>ML783618.1:1448243-1463402 GCA_009831015.1 Picea engelmannii | reverse complement strand
TTTACAACTACCTTCATAATAGAAAGGTATTCTATATTTTTCCAATAGCAAGGACTTGCCTAGATTGGGTGCAGATATAATCCCCCTATCATCTACTTTCCTCTAGAAAGTTACCAAAAATAGTATCAAATTAACAAGAAAAGGGAGGATGTTGCTTTTGGAGAACTCAAAAGAAGCAATGGGTTCAGGAGACCTGGTGAACCAACCTTTCCACCTTACAACATTACTGCTTTACATGTAAAATCTCATCTTGCATGAGGACATGCAAGAAGGTAAGATGGAGGGTATGTTAGGTTATGAAAAATGTATAAATATCTTCTTTTTTCCCACATTTCATGATATCATCTTGATTGACTTTTTGGTTATTTAGGAGTAAATAAAATAGAATTGGATAATATACTCTTTAGCGTTATTTTTGAAGTTAGATTACATAGATCCTAAAATATGATTGGAATTGTCTGGTTTTATTACATGATTGGTTAAATATTGTCAAACCCAAGATAGCAAAGGAAATCTTGAGGATGTGAAAGTTATTGGAGGTTGAGGACTGTATGGTGAAAGGCAGTTTTGAAGATGATTGATTTTCTTATATTGTAACTTTATAATAGTAAAGCAATCTTGAGGATATTTCGATCCTCAGGATAGCTTGATTTATCCAGATTATTGTAATATATAAGGGGTAAATAGATCTTGAAAAAAGATATAAGAATTGCAACCAAGAACTTAGAACTTAGAATTGCTATGCGTTAGCAGTTTTTGTAAAATGTTGTACCATCTATGATATCAATAAAAGCTTTGAGCAGTTTTACCATTTCTATATACTGAATTTCAAATAGCAGTGCTTCTAAGGACCAAGGGCCCAGTTTGAAGGAGCTATTGTTCGACCTGTAATTGTATCAGTTCAATTTATGTTTTGTGACTCAATTCTCTTTTACAATAGTTAAATGAATGCATAAGTGTGTTGATGATTTCATGTCAATTGCAAGAGATAGATATTTCCTGAAGCATTAGATGATTGTTGTTCCAATTCCTATTACTGATATTTTGATATGGATTATTTTTGGCACGAAATGAGATCGGAGATATAATAAAGAAATGCACAGAGATATCGCAGATATTCAATAATATAATAGAAATGTATCAGAGATGCAACCATAAACACAGATATACAGTAATACATGATTTCTATTAATGGAAGAAATGTATAGAGACTGTAAAAATACAGAGTGAAAGACTCACTAGAATGGTGGCAGCTTATCTCTGAGAAGAGATGTGACGGATACTCGCATTCGCAAGAAGATGATTACAATGAGGCTCTAAAGGCATTTTTACAATAAGAAGGAATGACAAAAACCATATACATCCAAAAACCTAACCCTAGGAGATGAAGCACCAAAAGTCATGTGGGCCCCGTTTGGGTAAGTGAGTACATCAACTTCCAGGGATCGTAACTTTTGCATACGGTCTCCGTTTTAGGCTTGTGATAGCTCGTTGGAAAGGTATCATCAAGGAGATTAACTTTGGGGGATCAATAATGCCTTTGGATACCATTGATAACCTCTACCTTGAAAAACATTCATTTGGACCCTCAAAATGGCCTCGGAAGTTAAAACCTGCTAAAAATAGTAAATTGCCAAAAATGCTAAAAACATGTTTTGGTCTAGTTGGAGAAGGTGGGTGGCCACCGTTATCCATATGGATCAATCCTACCTCCTTAGGAAGCAATGGTATCCATTGCATTGAGTTCCTGTGGGAGAGGGGAAAGCGATTGTTGAATTTGAATCTTGGTGATCTTCTTTCCTTGCTGGAGAAGTGGCATTGCTTAGCTTGTTGAAGGATATCACGAACCTTTGGCTGGAAGGTTTGGACCTTTTTAACCAGTCTGGATATTTTAGATGACTGTGTGCAGAAGGAATCTTTGTTCTTTGTTGCAACCTTGTCAACCTGCTTCTGTTGGATAGAAGGTGCTTGGGTTGAAGCTGTGGTGGTTGCAGTATCCTTTTGTTCACCTTTTGAACAGATTGTGAAGAAGCTGAATTTTGTAGTATGAAATACTACCTTGCAGTAGTGTTTAGGTGGGGCAGTAGTTGGAAACACCTCTAGTATTCTATAGAGATGACCCCCCAAAGTAACAATGACACTATGAGGTCGAGACTGATAAACAACATGGCGTCTCCACATATATGGTTGGCCCAAGAGAACATCAAATAGATCCAATGGGGAAACATCACATAATACCTCATCCTTGAAGGGTTGGATGCCGTATGAAAATTGACACTGCTGGTTGACACAAAGATCTCGTCCTTGGCAAAGCCACCCAATGTTGTATGGTTGCGGGTGTGGTGTTGTCGACAATCCCAACTGTTTGACGACCTCTGCTGAGATGAGGTTCTTCTAGCTTCCGCTATCAACAATAAAATGCAGCGGGGTCCACTTCACCCACATCTGTGAATTAAAAAGGTGCTCCCCCTCTTCTGGATCTGTTATTTCTTCTGGTTGAATTGTTGTGGTTGCGACAATAGAAGTGGGGTCTGCATCGATGATCTGTCTTTTACCAGTATTTTTAGAATCAGATTCTAAATCAAGGTTTGGCTCCTTGTCTTTGATCTCAGCCACCAATGACTGTTTTGAGCGAAATTCATCAGTGTTGTTCCAAGGGATTTTGTGGAAATCGTACCATTTTCCGGTGTCCTTCTGTGTTTTCCTGTGACCCTTCTTTTCCTATTTCTTAGACTGGTTTTCAGGAAGCTGTTTGTTAGGGTCATATTTATCATAGTTTGGATGTTGCAGATTTGTAGGCCCAAAATTATGTTTGTTTTGGTGCTTAAATTTTTTCTCGATTTTAATAGTATATCGATAAGCAGCACCGAGTGATGAGATGTCCAGAAAATCCATTTCAGTTTGGATGTATCTGTGTAGATTCCCACGATATTTCAGAACCAAATTTCGCTTAGAGTCTTTGATACCCATCTTGGTGTGCAAGGTATGGAAGGTATTGGTGAACTCCAGAACTACTTGGTCCCTCTCTTGTCGCAGTGTGGTCCATCTCATGTACTGGTCCTCATAGTTGCCAATAGGGTAGTACTGTTCCTTTACCGCATCCACAAAAAAATCCCAGGTGGGCTCGGCCCCATATATTCTAGACTCCTCTGTGGAACTCTGCTCCCAGTAAGTTTCCCACCAACTTTTGACATGGGGGAGAGCCTTAAGGAGTGCAAAGGTGATATTTTCCTTGTCGGAAAAATTATGAATAGAGAAATAACCTTCTAGCAGATTTAACCATTTATCTAGGGCATCTGCATATATTTGACCTTCAAATATGGGAATATCAAAATTAACCTGTACCTTGAAAGGTGAGGTGCCTCCAAAGTGGCCACTTGATGAAGATACACCTGATGCTATCGGGAGGCATTGAAGGATGTGGGAAAAATTCTCCATCATTTCGTCTCTTTGTCGCATGGGAGCTTGCTCAAGCAGCAGATTGATAGGATTGTCTGCTCCATCGTTTTTCTTTTCTTTCGCCATTGAGGTTTTCTTGGGTGTGCAAGAGCGATTTTCCTCAAGAGAGACAAGATCGAGACCCAACTTGCTATACTCGGACCTCATCAGGGACATGCACTGAAAAAGGATCAAGAGCAGCCTGCTCTGATACCACTGATCCGGATTATTTTCGGCACGAAATGAGATCGGAGATATAATAAAGAAATGCACAGAGATATCGCAGATATTCAATAATATAACAAAAATGTATCAGATATGCAACCATAAACACAGATATATAGTAATACACAATTTCTATTAATGAAAGAAATGTATAGATACTGTAAAAATACAGAGTGAAAGACTCGCTAGAATGGTGGCATCTTATCTCTGAGAAGAGATGTGACAGCTACTCGCATTAGTAAGAAGATGATTACAATGAGGCTTTGAAGGAATTTTTACAATAAGAAGGAATGCGAAAAAACCTAGACATCCAAAAACCTAACCCTAGAAGATGAAGCGCCAAAAGTCATGTGGGCCCCGTTTGGGTAAGTGAGTACATCAACTTCCCGGGGTTGTAACTTTTGCATATGGTCTCTGTTTTAGGTGTGTGATAGCTCGTTGGAAAGGTATCATCGAGGAGATTCATTTTGGGGTTTCATTCATGCCTTTGTTTATCATTGAGAACCTATACCTCGAAAAACCTTCATTTGGACCCTCAAAATGGCCCCTGAAGTTAAAACCTGCTAAAAATAGTAAATTGCCAAAATTGCCAAAAACATGTTTTGGGCCAGTTGGAGAAGGTGGGTGTCCACCATTATCCATATGGATCAGATTTGGTGCATGACAATTCCTCATAAGTTCAAATTTGTTGTTCCTTTCACTTGGTTTACATTTGTTGTTCCTTTTACTTAGTTTACATTTGTTGTTCCTTTTTGTTAGAATATAGTTGTTGTTCCTTTCAATAGAAATACGATTGTTGTCTCTTTTCGATTAGATTTAAGTCTTTGTTTCTTTCCATAGATAGAGTAATTCACCCTTTTCCTTTCCAGCGATTTGATTCATAATAATAGTCAATTCTGCAAGTCTTTATTTAGATTCAATTATTTCTCTTATAATGAATTCAATAGATTAATTAGTTCATTTCCATTGCACAAATTTAGATTTCAATTCCTAGAATCCTTAATGATTGTTTGAGGAAATTGATTGTTGATAAACTTAGATTTGGTTTAACTACATGATTTTAGCCTCTATGAGCTATCTGCATAGACTTTGCCGATATTCTTTGAGATAAAAGGCAAATCCTCGAGTTGATAAAGTAATGTTAAACTAAGGCTATTTTTAGACATCTTTAGACACCAACAACAATCATCATCATATTCATCATATATAGGAAAATCAACAACGTCTGTAATGCCATCTAAGAAAAAAAAACTTGGAACATCAACCTTCTCTTCAATAAGATGATTTGAAATTTCACCTTCTTGACTATCTACAAATGAATATATAAAAAAATCAGCCCCCCTACTTATCATGGGTTCGATTAGAAGCTACATCAACACCTCCTCTTTCAACAAGTGGAATATAATTTTTTGAAAAATCATTGGCATAAAAAACTTCAAGAGGGCATATGATATTGTTAACTCTCTGCTCAAGTTTCAAATCAACTATTTTTTGTTTATATTCATTGTCAGGTTCTTCAACATCTAACTCCTCATTTCGAATTTGTTTTCATTCTTTGATATTGTGTTGAATCTCCTGATCATGATTAAACATTTGTTGTAAGGACTTAGGTGTTCTTTCCATCAGGAGGACAGAAAAATATGGATGCAAAGTAGTGGCATACTGGAGCATGGTAGCAGCTTAAGTGGGTCAAATTTATTTGGTAAGATCATAATAGCTACTGGAAAATCCTCTATTGAATGCATAAATGGTCTCAATGTTTTTCCCTTTCAAGGCATAGAATTCTGTAAGCTACAGGGCTAGAGATTCCTCCTTACCCCAAAACTTCGAAAAAACACTCTTCAATTATTCCCATGAGATAATTTTCTTTGTTTTTAAATGTTTAAACCATTATTTGTTATCTACTTTCATAGATTGAGAGAAATCCCTCATACAAACATCATCATGGTCAATCTCAAAGAAATCTATAAAATGCTCAAACCTTTGGATGTTTTTTCAGCTGTGACGGCATCATATTCCCCATCAAACACATGTAGGTACTCATAGTGCTTTGGAGGAAGATCATTAAGCATGTGAGTTAATTTCAATGGTATGTATCTATGCTGGATATTGGAGGGTGTTGAACCAAGCACAAGAGATGCAATATTAGCCTTGGTCTCATGAGGTTTATACGCTTGGTTGTAGCTATCACATGGTTTAGGTGGGATATTTTGATCAAGGTCAACAATAAAATGAGGGGATATTTGTATAATATTAAGAGGAGAAAATGAAACTTCAAAATTATCATGATCATGGTTTGCATGGAGTAGCTGAAGACAAATTTTTCTAGCATGTTTAGGCAAGGACCAGAAGCAACTTATAAAAAACAATAAAATGCCTTGGAAAAATTTCCACTTAAAGTACCTGTTTTCTTCCATAATTCTTTTTCATACCTCTATCAAGGGTTTCATCTTAGGACAATGGATTCATCAAGGATGTTTTGCAAGATGGATTCTGCATTGAGAGTGGATTCACCAATAAAATTTAAATTTCTGGATTCTTCTACCAGTGGAATCTCTGAATCACATTTGAAGCTTGAGTGGAGTCACTAATAAAATCTTCAGGCTACTGAGTCTTTGGGTAATGGAGTCATCATACAATTTTGAATTCTAGATTCTTGAAAATGGAGTCGCTAGGTGAATTATGTACATCCTTTCTGCATCTGAATACTCTTCACCATCAGTACTCAGATCTGAACTTTGTCATTTCTCCCAAGGAATATTTCACCTTCGCTCCCTGACAATGATGCCATAATGCTAGCACTCTATAAATTTTATCCGGATGAATAGAAAAATGACAGAGGTAATTGTTTCAACCTACTTTAGAGCTAGGCATTAGCCTGCTCAACTCAAAGAGGGCTCTCTCATGTCACTTGATATTTCTTTGGAAATCAGTGGCTAGATTCAGTTTGTTTTGGGGGTTTTTATAAAGTTGCTGACAAGAAAGGGGAGGGACACTTAGTGCTATGGAGTCAAAAATAAATAAACAATAGTAGGCCATTAGAACTATCCAGAGGATAATGTCTAAATGAGGTAATGAATCTGAGTTGTAAATTGAAATTTGTAGGGTGAAAGAGGAAAAGGAAAAACAATGAACTACATCATAGCATTTTTGAAATGAACTTTGAATTAGCTAGGAAGAAACACACATAGTTTAAATTGATTAATCCAAGAGCATAATAAGATGAATTATGGACCTTTGACACTCCAATTTAAACAGAAGAAGATACAAATGGAAATTTAGAGACACAAGAAATACACACTATGAGAGAAAACAAAACTCATATCACAACCATTAGAATCTTTTCATAAAGAGTTCAAAACGCTTCTGCATTATATATTCAATTTAGCTCTAGGAAATTACAAAGTCCTCCTTCTACGAGAGTAGACCCCTCTTTGGTCAGTCCTCTTTTCATTTATCTTTGGAATAATATATATAGATAGATTACATATGGGATTCAAAATGAATCGACTTCCATATAGCTCTAAAAATAGACATCATTTACAAAAAGGAGTAATGTGTAACAACTATACTCTTATTTTATAGGGAGCGTTATTGACAAAAATGACATATCTGAGACTTTCGCTTTGAATGCCACATGTCCATATCATTACAAAATTATCTAAAACGTACTCAATTTATCCTGATAACTATTTCAGATTAGTAATTTCTTGTTTTAAAGTGTCAATCCAAGCTGATTGGCTTTCTCTAATGCTCTCAACCACCTCATCTTTAACCTTTATCTTCTATCTCTTTCTCCTTTTCCTCTTGACAGATCTTGTGTGATGTTCATCGATGTATCCATTGATCATTAAATCCTTCATGATGGGATTTAATCTGACTTCCTTATCTTCTTTCATCTCTTTTGTAGGATTTGTGTGAAATTTCGTTGCTAATATCCATGCAACCAGCTTCTCTTTCTTCTTCAATGATGAATTTTTCATATTAGTTGAAAATCTTGGTTCACTGGAGGCCACTTGGTCTTGTTTATCCATTTTTCCTAGTTTTTTAGAAAACATAATCTTATCTCCCTTAATTGTACACAAATTAAGAAGTTGATCTGATTTGTAATTACCTCATTCAGGAATGAAGCATCGATTTCCCAAAATAGAGTAATGTCATCCATATTTTGAAAGACAATAGTCATTGAGTTCAAATCATGAATTACTAAAAAAAGTACTTACAGGTACAACGTATTTTCATGCTCGACCAATATATTCTGAATGATGAGATTTCAAATCGGTTATCTGGCAGTGCTCACCTGGCATCTCATGGAGGAAAAGTACTCAAACAAGTAGTGTAAAGTAATTTGATCGGTCATCCCTTTCCTCATGCGATTCTTGGATTTGACATATATCAAATGATTTTCTGTCACGTGACATTGGGGTGGACTTGGGTGTTTTTAGGCTTACCTTATCTCCTCCCCAATATGTATCTAGTGGTGCCATGTACCTTTGGAACAAAACCACGGTATTCTTATCGGTCCACCTCCAGGATATTAACCGATGCGCTATTTCTCTGCTCAATGCATCCTTCAACCATTGATCTCATAGAGCTCATGATCACAACCCGTTGGGCCCCATATACTTCACCTTTCCACTATATTTATCCCTACCCACTAATTTTTTGTGCTTCTATATCAATTTAGTGACCTGCCAAATATCGAGACCGATATTCCAAGAAATTATTATAGTGATAACACTTAAGAAAAGTCCTGGACTCCTTGATGTATCATAGTACATCCTCCTTGAGACCCTTCCATGCAAATCTCTCTCTCACCTATCTATAAGTATTCAAATACCCCGGGTGGCTGGCTAAAGGGGAGTCATGAACTTCCCTCAAGATATTATCCTTGAGCATGGATTCAGAGACAAGATTGATCCTCTCCTTGTAGTATATGATATCATCCACTACTATGTATCTATCATCCTGGTTGGTGCCTTCTATCAAATCATAAGAGAATGTATTTTTGGAATATTCTACCAAGAAGTTAGACTTCCAATCTGCTCATACCTCGACAAGGGAAAATATTGAAGGAATCCTGGAAAGGGCATCGACAACTACATTCTTCTTTCCTTTAAGATATTCAATATAAAATTCATAGGATTGTAACTTACTCACCCACTTCTAATGTCTTTCGATCAAATCATTTTTCTCCAAAAAGTATTTCAAGATGTTTTGGTCAATCCTCACTACAAAACGTCCTCCCAGTAGGTAGTTTCAGAATTTGGTGAGTGCATGCATAATAGACAACATCTCTTTATCATATATGGAATAAATCCTTTCTTGTTCCCTCAACTTCCTTCTCTCAAAATCTATGGGATGGTGGTTTTGCATCAATATCGCTCCTATCCCTTCTTCAGATGCATCACACTCCACTACAAATGGATAAGAGAAATTTGGAAGTGTTAGTACTAGGAAAGTGCTCATTACTTATTCATTCAATAAAATGCCACATGTGCTTCCTCAGTCCACCTAAATGCTCCCTTTTTGGTCATATGTATCAGCGATGCCCCAATTTGTGAAAACCCTTTCACAAACCATCTCTAATAGTTTCATATCCCGAAGAATCCTCACAACTCTATGATTTACTTGGGGGTAGGACAATCTAAGATCACCTAGATATTTTATTGATGCACCTTCACTCCCTCAACACCTATTATGTGCGCTAAATATAGGATCTCCATCAATCCAAATTCACACTTTTCCTCCTTGGAAAAAGTGATTTTTCCTCCATATTGATGAGAATCTCATCCACCTGCCCCAAATTTTCCCTCCACGTCTTACTATAGATCAAAATATCATCAAAGAAAACCAATAGGAACCTTCTCAATTGTTTGTTGAAGATATGGTTCATACACGAATGGAAGGTAACTTATGCATTAGTAAACCCAAAGGGCATGACCAAAAACTCATAGTGACCATAGTTACATTAGAATGTTGTTTGTGGATGTCCTCCTCTTTCACCCTGATATGGTGGTATCATGATCAAAGATCAATATTTGAAAAATATACTACTCCATGTAGCTCATATATTAGATTGTCAATCCTTGGTATTGGGTATATTTTATTAATAATCTTCTTATTTAGATCCCTGTAGTAAATGAACATTCTCAATGTGCCATCATTCTTCTTCACCAATACTACTGAAGAAGAAAATGGACTAGAGCTCGTCCGAATGTATCCCATCTCCAACAACTCGTGTATGGCATTTTATATCTCGTTCTTGAACTTATTTGGGTGCATGTATGGTGTAGTAATCACTAGATTGAGCCTTCCTCTAAATCAATGACATGTTATAATTTTCGGTCTAGTGGTATTCCTATTGGTAGTGTCTTGAATACCTTATCATGATTACCCAATAACTCTTGTATGTTTGGATGGTAATTCTCATGATTCTGGGATGGCTTCTGCATTATGACAAAACACTCTGCTACACATGCCGCATATCCATGTTTAAAGAGATCCTCCATGCATATGTTGGATATAACCTTGGGTTATCCTGATGACATACACCTTAGGATAACTTGTTGACCCCTAGTGTCTATGAATTCCATCCTCATATCCTGATAATTCGGTTTTAAGTCTCCAAGGGAATATAACCATTGCACTCCCAATACCACATTGGATTTTTCTAGTTCCCCCATATAAAAGTCATTTGTCAACGTGTAGTTTCCCAATGTCACATCCAACCCTGTAATCCTCTGGTTACACATCATGTTATACCCATTTGCCACTACTACTTCAAAACAGTCAAATTATTTTGTGAGAATTTGTCGCATGATAAATAATGTTGCATCTATGAAATTATGGGTGGTCCCTCCATCACTCAACATTGTAACACATTGTCCCTCCATAATTCCCCTGATTCAGAAGGTATAGTACCCAGGGACTCCTGATAATGTGGCTATGGTCACCTTCTTGACCCCTTGTTGTAATGGTGCATGTTCTGGAATTTCAAGGTGTAGTGCCTCACCACTATTCTAACCCTCATCTAGATTGTTTGGGTTCTCCTCCTCACCTTTGTCTTCTTCATAAGATAATACTTCAATATAATGGACCATTCTCTTTTCCATACATTGGTGACTTGGTTCCCAAGGATCCTTACAACTAAAGCATAGTTTTGTCCTTATAAGATATCTTTAAGTGTCTTCATCCAGCCTATCTTTACCTGTCCATGTATGATAGGGAAAAATTTTCTCCTTCCCCTTCTGAGGAATGAAGGTATTTACCAGGGCCTTTTTTACCAGTGTGTCTACCATATATTGAGTTTTCTTGATGGAATCCTATAATGTGTGTGGCCTAAAATAATTAACCTAATCCTTCAAGGGTTTAACTATCCCCTCTGTAAATATAATCACTAACCTTGTTTCTAATAAATCTGTTACCTTAACAACCAACCTATGAAACTCTGTGATAAATGCCTCTGGTGTACCCATCTGTCTCAACTAGGCCAACTCCCTGAAATGAATTTTAGGATCCTTCCTTTAGATATTGTCCATCACCCTCTACATGAATTATACATATGATGTAATGTTATCATGTCCAAGGGTTACCAACCCATGATTCCACCATTCATGAACCTCCCCATCCAAATATAAGGTGGAAATCATGATTGCCTCTACCTTGGTCATTGGGTTGAGCTCAAGGTAAGTGTCCATTTTATACACCCAAGCACTAGCTGAAATCTTATCTAATCCATAGAAAGGGGGAATAATTAACCTACCCAACCTGCGCATAAGATCATAGTTTTTCTAGTATTTCACTACTTTGTTCTATTCCCTTGATTTCTTCCTATATTTAGCATTATAATAGTCTTGGAAAGAAAATTATTACTAGAAACCTTCTAGTGTGTCTAGATACTCTTCATAACATTTAAGGAGATCACTATCCTGGACCTGTTGTTCTATAACTTCTGTCTTTTGCTCCTTAAGAAGTTTTGGTAATGATGGCCTTCATATTTTACTACTACCTGTCAATGAGTAGTTATGTATTGGAATATGAGTGTTGTTATTCTCCCTATAGGACCTACTACTTTGTTGAATTCCCTCTGTCTGATTCCCATTGTAGCCTCCTTGGATTTGAATGAGATGTTTAAGGATTTGTGTTGTCTATTGTTGGCTAGCAGTCATATGTAGTTGTCCTGTAACTATAGATCCCAACAATTGTTGGACTTTGTCTTCACCCTAGTTTCCCATGCTTCCTTCTGGTTCTGATTCTGATGGGATTTCTTCTGAATTCCTCTTTGATGATTTGTTAGAGGGTTTTACTCCACCTCCCTTCTTCTTTGACATTACAATATGAAATAATAACCATTTTATTTACACAATCTTATTTCCTTACCATTTTTTCCCCTCACTGTAAATTGCGCAACTTTTTTCATAAAAAGCCCTGAAAACTGTCGAAATTAAAATGATGATAACTTTAGTTTCGGGACTCCGTTTCAGCTGATTTGTTTTTTCAAATTGGGTATTTTTCCGAGGGGAATTCAAATACCATTTGTTTTTGGAAAATTATGCTCAAAAAGTTTCATATCTGAGCCTGAAGTGCATCACCCCCTTTTTCTTCCAAACAAATTTTGCAATTTGTTTTTCTAAGGAAAGTGCTTTAATGTAATCACAAGTTGGAAAGATCACTAGCTTTGATACCACTGTAATATCCTTGACCCAAATTATCAATTATTCCTATGTGAAAATGATATGAAACCATTATAATAATTTTCTCAATGAGGAATATTATCAAGCACATAGAAAGCACACATAAATAGAGAATAATAATATGGCATCTTATTATGAATGGTAACAACAATACAAATATCTTTAGTGGTTGTAAAAAAAGATGCAGAACATGACTAGGAATATAAACTATTGGTTTCTAGGAAGATACACAATCTGATACAAAACACACAAGGAAACCTTGTATGATGCCAACATATAAACCGAGGCTCTCCAAGTGTCCCACTGCTCTACTCTAGTATACTTCAAGATCTTTAGAAAACACCACAAGAAAAAGACTTCAAATGAACTCTCATTTGTCTAGTTAGGATGGGTATCGCACCACCAAAACTAAACCTACACTGGAGGGTTTTTTCCCAAAACCCTAACGAAAATGTTGGCCAATGTTGTACATAATAGCACTCAATACATATCAAATCATTATGCCCAAAGAGGTAGGCTCCCCTTTTATTTATTATTTTTCTCTGATTCTTCTAGATCTTCCTTCTTGACCAAATCAAACCCTCACTTGATTAAAATATAAGTATTTTTTTTATTTAATATATCTTTAGAGTTTGATATTTTGAATCCCCCTTTTCTTTTTTGACTGCACCCTATCGGATTCATGTAGGCTAATGAGTCATCAATTGGAGGGGGGCATTACAACTTCTTGGAAGGCTCTATTCTAGTGTGATATCCTATCATGCATGCATCATGGATCATTTTCAATGGCCTAAATTATCTCAATATGAATAGAAGAAAAAATTATAAAAATAGAAATCAAAATTCCCTAAATATGTATATTTAGTTAGTAGGGGATCACTATCATTAATTACCTAATAGGGGATATTGTGATAGAGATACTCTTGTGAAAAATTTCTTCCAAATTACACAAGACATCATCCTACTTATTTTCCCATCAAATCCATACTTTAATTCCATGTATCCTTGTTCAAAGTCTCTGATAAACTTGAAAAGGAAAAATACCGATATCTTATTCATATAATGATAATACATGTCTATTCAATGATGGGGGGGCATAATGAGGATGGGCATAAAATAAATGAGGAATACATATGCAACAATTTAGTGTGATAATTTCTCCATCATGCAAGTTAGGTTCAAACCCAGAGGGGGGTAGAGTATGTATACCTTCGTAGACTTTACCAATCAAATTGTTGGGCGGAGGGGGGTCCCTTGTCCCACAAACAAGGGGGTCTCATACACCAATTTGGTGTGCTGGCTTGGCCATGACCTTAAAAATAGATTATTATTATTATTATTATTATTACCAATCCCTATTACAACCATAATGAGGTTAATATGATTATAAGTGGGTCAATGAAGGAAATAAAAAGAAGTAAAACAAATTTATGGAAGAAAATATTTGTCCTCATTTAAGTCAAAACTCTCACATTTGCATCAATGGTAGTATGATCCCACCTTTTCCATTTCACCCTCTCAATAACCCCTTCTAATGGTTGTGAAACCTCCCCATATTATATCGAGTAACCCTTTGACCCGATCTCCTCATGGCTAAATATATGACCCCCCATGCAAGGAAACTTTTTTGTGGTTTCCTCCTCCTATGGATTTTTCTCCGGAAAAACTAGTTAGTAACACATAAGCTTCAATCACAAAGTTATACTTCCCTCTAACACCCTCCTTGGAGGAAAAAACAAATAAAACATATAAAAATGGATGAAACATTTTGAAGAAAAAAATTCCTTCTTGGTTTAAACTATTTTTTTATTAATGTTTTCTCCATTACTAAAAAGTTATTTATGTTTTCTCCATTACTAAAAGGTTCAATGTTTTCTTGTTTATGTATTTATGTTTGCTATTCATGTTTTGTAACATTAATATAAGTTTCATTTTTTTCCCAATTTAAATTTTCATGTAATAGCAAGTTAAATATGTAAAAATTATCTCACATGTTATTTTTTTAATGACAAAAATATTAATTTGGGTGATTTCTATTTACATATCCTATTTTTCTCTAAATTCAAACTTATGATTTCTTAAAAATAAACACATATTTTTAACCATTAAACCCATTCAAGTTATATATAATATTCCTTATTATTTATATATAAATATATATTATATTAAACCCATTCAAATTATATATAATATTCCTTATTATTTATATATAAATATATATTATATTTATGACACACAAATGATTGAGTTATGAAAACATTTATGTGAATTATGAAGTACATAGTAGATTTATGTGAATTAAGTGTTGGTATATTTACATACATCACATTATATGTCCATACATGTGGAAATATGATGCCTCTGATGACATATAAGATTTATGTTTTCATAATAGGATATTTACGATTATAGGTAAATCTAAAATATGAATTCACACCGATAAGTCATGGCGCGAAGATATATTTTTACAAAGTGTGAGGGTATACTGGTGTGACATGATGGTTATTTACATAGTAGAATGTCATTGGCATGTCGGTATGCATTGAATGCATGTGTGTATGAATGAAAGTATGTATGCATACAAATTGAGTTATATATGATAGTTGTGAATTATGGATGTGAAACACGTGTATAAATTATAACATATATTTCATAATAAATGTGTGTTTAAAGGAACAATAGTTAAGATATTCTTATCAAAATAGAGGAGGAGGAAATAACTTAGAAGATAAAACACAATAATGAGGGCTCTTCACTCATCCTATGAATAATATAAATTTCCTCACTATGAGCTTGATCG
>ML783618.1:1389502-1424963 GCA_009831015.1 Picea engelmannii | reverse complement strand
ATTTTCCATCAAAGGCTCTTGTCCCAATCTTTACCCTTCAAATAAAATTGATAGATTTTTTTTGCATGGGTGAATGGGGGAGAATCTTTGAAAACCTTTTTATAGGATGGGATGATATTGGGTTGGAAGATATTTTATAGATTGCCCATAAAAGATTGTTCATATCAAAAATAGAATTATGTATCGAGATTAGTCGAAAGACATATCATGGTCAAAATTAATTAATGTGTTGTGGATGAGGCCATGAGAGAATGACCTAAAGGTGTCTCTAGTCCCCAAGTTCACCTTCTCCATATAAGATTGTGTTCCCTCACAAGTAGAAGTTTCATTCACTATCATGCTACTATTTGATAAGAATGTTTGAATAACAAGTTCTGATAGGAAACTAGGATGTACAAGTTACCTATGGGTATCACTATGCAGACCTTAAATATTTTGTAAATCCCCATAATATTTTAAAGAGTAGGCTTATGAGCAACTATTGTTATTAATAGTCATAAATCTGTATGTAATAAGAAGAAGAAATATCTTAAGTTGTTTTGTTTTTTTATTTTAGATCACCAATATTATCTTCATCTCATTTCATTTACTTGAAAAGAAACATGAAAGATGTTGCATTTATTTAGAACTAAGTTAACTAACATGCAACTTTTACTCTATCCTACCTAAGAACAAGAATTTATATTTCACGTGTAAGAATATTTCCAATGTTACCATGTGTGTAATAGGTGTAGAAACACATTCATACTCGGGTTTGAAAGATAATCTTTAATGTATACTAGAATACGAAGAACCAACTACTTTGATGATGATGTGAAGAGTTGTTGAATAAGAGAGTGGTGCTTCAATCTTGTTGTTGTATGGAACCAATGTTCAATGTAATTTCATGTTCATGGTTCACTTCCTCATTTAGACCACTCTACATGTCTCCCTCTATCATGCCACATAGATCATCTTCTTTCGGATGGTTTGTCTCCTGGATGCATACTGGATCTAGCAATATGCATGTCAAGAACTCTTCGATCTCAGGTTCTAATGGTGGATGTCCATCAAATGTGGTCCATGATTCTTTAGTCTCTCCTTTAAGTTGGAAAGAGTGATTACAAAAGGATTTTAGATCTTCTTGTGGATGTAGTTGATGGAACTCGTCTTCTTCTATCAATTTCGGAGAGGCAGATAGGTTCTTAAATATTGTCAAGATTTGTTCTTCCTGAGAAGCAGAGATCCCAACTACTGCTAGGATTTGAGAGAGTTTTGTTAAACTCTTGATCATATTTGAGTTCTTGTTGTTGGTTGATGGGTCTTGTTTCACGCATGGATTAGTGTAGAGGGGGGTTCTTACAGTGCCCCAAAACATTTTTTTTTTAAACCCTAAAGAAATAAAAAGAAGAAAACTAAAAGAATAATGTAAGAAAACCAATTATATACTCGAAGCGCCACCGTGCTACTAGGACCTTGCTGTCACCAAGTTAGATTCTCTTCTCATATATATATATAAAAATGGCTAATTCTAATAAAATGAAAATTCTAACTACTAAAAGGAAGAGGAAAACCTAGATTTGGAGTAACCCCACTAAAGTGGATGTGTGGGATATTCCCTCACATCTTACCATCTTCTCTCTGCCCTTGGGTCATCCTTAAAAGCACACCACACTTTCATGAAAAGAAACACGCTTGCATGAAAAGAAACACACTTGCATGAAAGGAACACTCAAGGCTTTGGATAAATAAAAGAAACCTACCTATGCTCTAATCCCTTTAGCACCTCCCCGAGAACGGTACCAAAATGTTGGGGCTAAATATATGCACTATTAATTCCCACATTTAATTATCAACCGGGGCTCGTAAGATTCAAGGTGTAGGTGCAGGAAACACATGATTAAAGCCTAGTATAGCCTAATCTAAAGTCGACAAAACAATCTTCAAAACCACACCGCAACAAATTAACACTAAATATTCATCACTGGGATGAAGAAATACTTAGTGCTATAAAGGCTTAGATCATAGTCTTTCAGGGACTCAAGGTGATGTTCGTGTGATTAATCATGAGTAGCTTACTCAAGTCTTCTATCCTTCAATGATTATTTCCTATAGCAGATCCACACTTAAATGCAATAAAAGAAACAAGAAAACGGAAATGAAATTCACAATAGAAACTAACACCTTAGGAAGAATTCCAATGCGGGAAGGCCATATCTCACAAGTTAGACCTCTAATCTATCCATTGGTGATTGAAATTACAAGTTTGCAATAAGAATCCAAACAAACTGAAATACTAAAACAAAACTATGTGATCAATAATTTATTGCAAAAATCTTTCCTAAAATGAAAAGATTAAATTCTATCCTATAAAATGATAACAAAAGTATTCATCAATAACAAAATCAAGAGAGGAAATTGGTGCAGAAATAAGTGCAGACTAGTACAAAACAATCCAAAAACAAAATTGATTAAGAACGAAAATAAATCTATAAGCAATCCAAAATTGAACTTTAGAAATATCAAGAAAATGTAAAATCACACATCCTAAACTTGAGATATCTCCTCAACTAAGTACATCAAACATAATGAAGAAGTTTGGCGAATAATGAGCTAAAATGAAGAAATATAAAAACAAATGAAATGCTTATGCAATGAGATGCAAGTGTCAATTTTGTATTAAACAAGATTGGATGTAAAACAATTTAAAAATGAACATTCTTTGGAAGTCAAATCTTTAATATAAAACTTAACCAAGAATGTTTAAAAGGAATGATGTATGCATAGAGCACGAGTGATTGAATGTAAATAAAGAAAGTGAAATGGAACCTTCTGTTGATAGTCATTTGGATTGTAAGACTTAGGCGTATTTAACCACACGAGGAGTGAAGGAGTAGTGAAAGGAAATGGATGAGTCCTCTATGCAATGAAATGTTATGTGACAATGTATCAATCATGAGTGTAGAAAATGAAGGAAGAATGTGCACACTATCTTTTTCTTTCCTCTTAAATAATACATGCATAATTAATTCTATGTTTTTGTGTGTTTTTATTTTAAAGAATTAATTTGAATACTCAACTAAATACTAATGCTCTGTTGAATAGATTTTGACACAGTTAAAAAATGCAATGAGGGTTTTGGAACGAGGTTTGAAAGAGACACTTCAATAAGTAAAGTGAGGCAAATAAGAGATTGATTAATGGAATTGAATGGGCAATTGAAATAGGTGTGATAGTGGATAAGATGGTTGAAATTAAAGCAAGTCGTGGGGAAGAATTTCACTGATGAAATGAGCGTTAAATACAGAGACAGGGCATTACAGAAAACATGTGGATTGAAAGCATATAGAAAGGAATGCAATCTAAATTGAATGTAGTATGATGATGTCTTGAGTGGGAGAGTATTAATTCGAGTTGTCTAATGAAAACCAATTGCAAAAGAAAGACAAATTGCATAATAGAAGCACACAACGTATGGAAATTAAATCAATCAAATTCATAAACTAATTAATAGAATAAATAACAACAGGGACATACTCGGATCGAGGGGCCCTACCCGACCTAGGCATGCTCCTAAAAGACTAGTTTAGATCTAAAGGATGCAGGATGTCTTCAACAACCAATAATTTTCATTTTATAAAAATATCAGCTCCTTGATTACAATGCAATAGCTCCACACTTTCTCATATAATATCAAACCTCTTAGTTACAAAAACTTCATGAGACTAATTGAATCCTTCTCATAGCCCTATGAGGCTTATTTATACATGAATAATAATTGAGGAGTGGATGGGACTGAATCCCAATGTTCAAATTTCAAATATTACATTTTTAGATAAAATCCTCAAAAATCTGGGTTTTATTGCAATTTGGACAGATTCGAGTTAGTCCCCCACCCATATATTCCAAACCATATCTAATTTTGAAAAAATTCCCACATTGTACTCAATTTTCCATATTCTAGACAAAACCCATTTCGTAGAATTTCTAGATATGATACCATCTGCATGGAAATCGAGGCGCAAGTTGGAAGTTTGAGATTTTCACTAATTTTAGCAGAATCATTCCCCCTGAGATGGAGATCTACATGTATGAGATGGGTGAATTTTTCCTCACGCTTCCACATGAAAATGTGGATCTGGACAAAACCCATGTACCTGATTTTCCTCTAGAAGCTTTCTGAAATTTCGAATTATTTATAGTACCGGATTAGCACAGTTGGTACCAGATTAGAACAATTAGTACCAGAATCTTGTAGGCAGGGGTTTAGTATTGGATGAAAATAGTCACAACTATGGGTACTGGACCAATGCAATGGTAGTACTAGATGGAGCTAGTACTATAATAGGTGCAATCTAGTACCAGATGAAGCTGGTACCGGAAGAAGCAAAGAGATGGTACCAGATGAACGCAAAGGTATTATCGGATGACATGGAGTGTGGGTATCAGATGACTATGTATGTACCAGATGACTGTGTAGGTACTGGTTGACTATAGAACCTTCTGGTACCGGATGACCTGCAATGTGGGTACTAGAACAGGAACAACACAGGTACCAGAACATGGACAATGCATATATCGGAACTTGAACAATATAGAACATGTTGCTTGGGCATAGAAACATAAGATTAAACCATCATCAACAAAACTATTGTATACTCATCCTTTTAATCACTAAAAATATGGAAACCTATGTAGTAACCACATAGGATGAATAACAAGAGATAATAGAGGTTTAAGGATGAATAACAAGAGGAAATGTGGGGAGAAGGTTTAATGATGAGTGTATTTGTATGGTGGAAAGTATGACAAAACTAGATCTCAACATGGATGATCTGGAATGAATTTAAAAAATGCTAAACCTGATGAAGGCCCCCATTCTCTAGTATCTTAATACTTATTTCCCCATATAAGTGTTTTCCCATCATTTGTTTTGAAACAAAATTGATGTTAAAGCTAATGTCATTAAGCTACTCAATACATTTGTATTCACGATGTGATCCATGAATAAATCTTTGCATGTCAATATTTTCTTCTAATATATGAAAATAGGCTCTGGAATGTATGATTTCTTAATACATTCAATCAATGATGGTAGGCTTCCAATATTGTTCCTCTTCAATGATACTAAAAAATGATTAAACATTTGATCAATATGATCATGAGTGTGTCCAACAAGAAGGAAACCAACTTTCACCTTTTGAAATATTTTCATTTCAAAAATCATGCTTAGATATCCAAAAACAATTTGATTTTTATTTTCACGACTAGTGTTGTCCTACTGAAGATAGAGAACTTGAGAAATATTTCCAGAACAATGAGTGAGTACATGATGGATTATGGTGATGATCAGATTTGCATCATTATAAATATTTGGAGTTGTGACGTAAACTCTTTGACACAATTTTCCATTGAAAACCATACAACCAACCAAGTGAAATTGAATGAAATTATCTTCTTGCAAATTTTTGGGTGTACGAAAAAAATGTGGTAGAAGTGTTTTCTTTTGGTCAATTCCATCAATTAGCATACCTAAATATTTGTTTCGAGCATCATAACCCTTCTTCCAATGTTTTTACAACTTTTTGATGTTTATTTCGATGTTATTGAAGTGCTTTGACTATGGAATCTGCACATGACATAAAATAAAAATATTGATCAAATGTTTTCATAGTTGATAACTATTCAATTTAAAAAAAATAAAAAATAGTAAATGCACACCACTTTATGCCCCTTCATATTTATCTCTTCTTGATTTAAGAGTAGCACATATACTGCAATTACCCATCCTTTACCTCTTAGGAATACATACATTGTTGAATTGTTTCTTCCATATTCTTGTAAAATACGCATATGTAATAAAATTACCATTTCCTTCAACACCTTCAATATATCCATTGTACAAGTTTTGATAAATTATCTGGAATATGTATTGTGTATCTATCTGGCATACACTCTCCATATTTGGAAAATAAATCATGCATCCATGACAATGTAGTGTTTGTCAATGGCCTACTCTCTCATCCATGATGTACCTTTGAATAAAATGAAGGATCTTTTTCCAACCTTGTTTGGATTCTTGACATATGAAGATTACCAATTGAGTGATTTTTTTTAAAGCCTTTATACAAAGTAAAATATTCCCATTGCGATAATCATATATTGTATCGGTGGATATCATGCACCCCATAAAATATGAATTTTGCATGCTCATAGTCATTGAAGAATATGTCTTCCTTTTATTCAAGGAATACATTTACTCCATTATTTTCAAACAATTCTTTTAACAACATTCACTCGAAATCAATTCACTTATGGGAATTGATTTAGTGAGAAATTGTTTCCTAGATCTTGTATAG
Organism: Picea engelmannii; assembly: GCA_009831015.1. NCBI lineage: Eukaryota > Viridiplantae > Streptophyta > Pinopsida > Pinales > Pinaceae > Picea > Picea engelmannii. The sequence goes on along the minus strand of ML783618.1, from coordinate 1,418,625 downwards.
CTAGAATGATTTGGATTGATATAAAAAGGTCTATTCATGGTCCTAGAGACAATGTTTATTTGCAATGTCTCCACTATTTCATCATCCTCACTAGACATATTTTCCTTATCACCAGAAGGAATAGCAAGAAAAACATTGTCAAGAGACTGATCTACAGAATTTCAATCACCTTGATTTTTTGTAGATGAATGATTGAGAACATGATATTCATTCCTAGGTACATCCTCTTCATTGATAATCTCATTCATTAAAGGAATATAAAAATCATTATAGACATGATTACCATCCTCACCAATGTCATTGGGTCTTCCATGAGAATATTCACTTGAAGGAAAATCATCATCATCGTCACCCATAAGACTGTCAAGGCCATTAAGATTCTCACTTGGAGAAAATTTTCCATAATTTTCATTGGTACCTTGAAAATCCTCAGTTGGAGGAAAATCATCATCAACATTGTGTCCACCATTGACACAATCATCTTCATTGATTTCAAAATCCCCACTTGAGTGAAACTTTTAACCATCCTACTTAGTGCCTTGAAAATCGTCATCAGTATCTTGAAAATCCTCACTTGGAGGAAAATCAACATCATCAACGTTGTTTCCTTTTAATTTATCACTCAGGAAAGAGTGTCCACCAATGGCATAATCATCTTCACTACTTTGAAAATCCTCGCTTGATGGATATTCTTCATCATCCTCATTACTAACTTGAAAATCCTAGCTTGCAGGAAAATATTCATTATCCTCCTTCATACCTTGAAAATCCTCACTTGGAGGAAAATCATCATCACCAACATTTCTTCCTTTAAATTCCTCATTCATGAAAGATTGTCCAACATTTCCATAATCATCATCATTACTTTTAAAATCCCCACTTGGGGGGGAGTTCTTCATCATCCTCATTCGTGCCTTGGAAATCCTCACTTGGAGGAAAATATTCATCAGTACCTTCAAAATATTCACTTGGAGGAAATTCATCATCACCAACATTGCTATCTTTAAATCCCCCACTCGGGAAAGAGTGTCCACCATTGTCATAATCATCTTCACTGCTTTTAAAATTCCCACTTGAGGGAAATTCTTCATCATATTCATTGGTTCCTTGGAAATCTTCATCGATACCTTGAAACTCCTCACTTGGAGGAAACTTTTCATCCCAATCATTTAAATGTTGATCATAGTCTCCACTTCGACCTACATTTTGATTATTTTCATTACTATTAATTTGTTGAATAGATTTATCACCATTATATTCATCCTCTTCATCATCGGTTCCTTCAAAGTCCTTTGATTTAGGACTTTCATGAGGAACATGATAAATAAAATTGCTTACATTATGATCGAACTTCTGACCAGATGAAAAATATGACACCTCATTTTCATTACAAGAATTCCTATCGCATTTCCTAGTCCCAATAGAAGAGATATGCGAACAATTTGTTTATGTCTCATAAATAAAATCATCTTTATTTGACAAAGCCATTTGTTCTCTCTAAGAACATAGAATGATACAAATTCTCAATCTCCCAATGAAATTCTTATAACTTGTAGAATGATCTTTTTTGTCTAAATCCCCTCTCCAAAAAAAAAACATTTCCATCCAAAATCCCCCCCCACAAAATATTCCCTCCAAAATTCCCCTCTCAAAATTTTCCCTCCAAAATTCCCCCCCAAATTTTTCCCTTTATTATTTTCCTTAAAAATTTAAAACAAGTTTTACTCTTTTATCTCATTATTTACATGTTAAATACAATATTTCTCATGTTTATTTATTTATCCCACATTCATTAAACATAGTAATGATCCATATAATTTTAGGTATATATGTAGAAAATATACCTCATTTTTATTTATCCCAGATTCATTATACTAACAATAATTTATATCATCTGTGTTATATATACACTATCTGGTTTTATCTTTTTACATTGTGTGATATCTTGGGAAGTATTCGTTAAAGGATTTGGAGCAATCTACAAGGGAGAAACATCGAGAATACATCCGAGGAGAATGTAGCATTTCATAGGTTAGTTATTTTTTAAATTCTTACGATTTACCAAAACAACAATTATAATATCATCTTTCAATCACATAATAATTTTTCATGCGAAAATTAAAAAACCTTAAATTTTTTTAGATGTTTTCTAATTTTATAAAAAGATCCCAACTTTTAAAAAAAAATGAGACTTTTAAAAAAAAAAATATAAAGTTTTGTAAAAAATTTATCTTTTTTATTGTTTATTACTTAAATGTTTTTAGTTTTGGCCCATAGTGGTTACTGGGTGCAACCTGGGCTTGGTTATGGGGGATGGGGTGATGTTGGGACCACACCTTAGCCGCGGGGGGGGGATGGTATTGGGGAAATGCCCGACATTGACTGAGCCCCCATGGCCAAGGCACGGTCCCAACATAAGCTTAATAATTTCATGGGTAAAAGAATTTTAAATATGGGTCAAAATGTTTTAAATTTTTTTAAAATTAGTTCTTATATTCAATGTTTTTTTTAGTTTATTATAATGTAAAAGGCCTTATTTTATGTTTTATCTTATAGGAAAAATGGAAGGAAAGAGATTATCTATGAATATATCTAGATCATGACATGTAATAATGGAATCCAAAACTACAACTAGAACCTCCATGAATGCTAGGAAACAAAATGATAGCATAACACCTAAGCTATCAAGGGAAATGAAGAATGTTAGAGAGTCGAAATATGTGGATGTTGAAAACAAAATGGAATATTCTTGATTTGTTAAATACAAGCAAGGAAACGATGGAGATCATATATATTTGTATTGTGTTGATTTAGAACATGTGGAAGGAAATTATCAGGCACTTGGCTTCTTATGATATATATGTTTGGTGCTAGCCACATATATTGTTTATTCACTTGTCAAACAAGGAAAAACTTATATCAAGTTTAGATATTGTTTCAAATTGAGAAATTATAACGAGAATGAATATTTTTTAGAATTATGTGCATCCATCGTTAATGACATTGAGAAACACAATGTAAGTTTTTTTATTTTTATTTTTGTGTCGTTTATTATTTTTATTATCATGGTAATATTTTAATTTTAGTTAACATGAAAATGCTATATTTTACTTTTATAGGATTTTGTTGAATGAATTTCACATATGTTAGTGGTGATTTACTCTACATAGAATAATATCATGGATGTCATCAACACTTTTCATATTGAAAAGACACAAGAAGGAATGAAAAAGAAACAAAAAGTAACGAAGGTTGAACCTGCAAGAGTAGACAGAGAAGAACATGAAAGAAGAAAGAAAAATCCTCATTCTAGAAATCCTAAAAGGGTTACATTTGAAAATGAGGAAACTCCAAATGAATATTTCGTTGAGATTAGTCCCAATGTCGTTATCACTCCTTCTCGCAAAAATAATAAACAAGATAAATGCAAAAGGAGAGATGGTTGATGATGAGTCCATTGCTATTGATTATGAAGAAATCGTTGATTTAGATGAAACACATTTAAATCATAAGAGGAAGAAAACAAATGTTGATGATGTTCAAGAAACCATCGTTAGCTTGAAGTATTATAGTGAAAGTCCTAAAGGTAGCAGAGAAATAATAACACCAGGTGTTAATCTAGAATATGGTATTATGAAAACAAAACAAAATGTCATTCAAAATAGAATTAGGACGATGGAATAAGTTTATGATGGAAACATATTTCAGTTGAATGTGAAACAAATTTATAAATCCACAAAAGGGAAAGAAAAATATCAAATTAGAAAAATGCATCACTTGCATATTCACAATTTGAAAGCATTGATTAGGTACAATCCATATGCACATGTGGTTGACTACCTAGTTTGTGTTCACCCAATGGAAGTTCCTACGAGGGAATAATTTGATAGATACAATTTTTTTGACTACAAATATTATGTTATTAGAGGAAATCATTCTACAGAGGATAGAAGAGAATTGATGCAAGAACATCCCAATAATCCTCTTTTTGAGATAGTCAAATGCATAATTTATATTAGTTTAACATATTGAGAATCAAAGTTATTGGCATGGGATCATAACACAGACAATGAGTACAAAATGTCTATGAATTTCATTCAAAGGGTGAGATTTATCCATAATGATTTTTCTAAAATATGTCACGGGGAGAGATCAAATGTTGATGTTAAGTTTCAGAAACAATGTTGTATGGAAACAGGATTCCCACTTGATGATGAAAACACAAAAGAAAAAAATCACAAAGGAAGTGATATATTTAAAGTTGTGGATATTTATTTTCAATTGGGATTTAGAACTAGATATGTATGGGATTTGATAGATGATATATTCACCCTATGGGAAAATATTAGTATAAAAAATCAAAGAGTTAAGAAGGGTAAACGAATGATATGTGGCACAAGTAAGACAGGTCCTGACATAAAAATTCTTCCAAATGATATGAATATAACGTCTTGGAGATCAATACAAGGAGTGAAGGGTGATAAACTTATGATAATTATATTATCACGAGTTAGGTCGGGATAATTGTCAATGGAAGAAATGTGTGATGAATTTAAAAAGTAAGTTTGCTGATTTATTTTTATCTATGTTAGAACAAGAAAATTATTTTTTTAAGTTTAACATATCGATGTTCTAAGTATTTTGTTATATAGATCATTATAAAATTATAATTTTTTATTTATTCACAAGGTGTATATGAGAATACAAGAGGAAATGGTCAAGATGTTGAATGCAAAAAGTTGGGATGTTTTATAACTCAACTATCCATATTCAAGCTCTTCAATAGTATTGAAATATTTTTTTGTTGCATTCAAAAATGTATGCTTATTTATTACATTAATATTATTTGTTTGTAAGTTAATTTATTTCTATTTTAATATTTATAGACATATAACTATATTTTTGTTTGTTTCATTAAAGATGCCAAAGAAGAATGTAGATGGAGTACCTGAAACTTTCAAAAATTTTATTCAAAAAACCAATTTGGAAGGAGAAAGAAGGAGACATGCTCGAAATGTTCAAATTGATGATACCCTTGATCACTACATTTGGAATGGGCTCGAAATTTTTCAATATAAAGTGATATAAAGTGATTGTGAACAACTTGCAAATATTGTTCCTAAAAAAGAATACTCCCTAGTTATTGCGGATATCCCTCATGGTTATAATATCCAAAACCTTGGATATGATACTAAGCCTTATACTTGAAAAGATTTCAATAAAGTGGTTATGGTATTTACGGAAGTTACAACATCACCATTTTGGATATTTATAGTATTTCATTCAGACACACAACAAGGATTAGTACAATCAAGCTTCAAGGGGAAAGAAAAGACAAGGATGCAGTTTTTTTGGTAAGATATTGAAAGTGTATGTTTAGCAATTAATATTAGATTTTTTTTTATTAATTCACAAGTTAATTGATTTGCACTTATTTATATTAGAGGAATAAGACTAATGTTCATAGCTCCAATAGAGAATCATTTAAACATGATTTTGAGAGTATACATCTTGCAACCTGGACAAAACATGATTCTTATAATTCTATTCTTGTCAATGCAAAGGATGGAGAGACTCCTAGTAGTATATTGGTACACAATGTTGTGGTTAGAAAGATAACATATGAGGAAAAATATTTTAAAGGTTATATGTTTAAAATTGATCAAAAACCACAAACATTAATTAATTATCTTACAGATACATTTTCAAATGAAGGATATTGGGTTTTGGATTTGTTCTCGGGTTCAGGTAAGAATTATGATATAATATTTATGAAATCATACTTCAATATTATATTATTTTTAATTTATGTTTTTTTACAGTGTCTAAATTCATTATTTATTTTGTATTTGGTGATTAGGTACAAAATTAGTCTGTTTATTATAGAAAGGAAGGAATTCCATAACCATTGAAAGTGACCCAATGCAGTGCAGTTTTATTCAATAAAGAATTAATGTTATTCCATCTCTTCGGGATGAAATGAAAGAAGTTGTCTTGAGGAAAGGATATTTTAGTGAATCAAAGGTGGAATTTGTCAAAGGAACTTCAAGTACCATTAGGAGGGATGATTGGAAAGGATCACTTTGGAGAACTTGCGGATATCAAAGAGAAAATGGAAGAACAAAATGACACAATGGAAGCACAAAATGACGTCAAAGAAGATGATAATATGTGAGTTGAGAATGATGAATTTGGGATATATGATATTGTTGATTAGTTTTAATATTGCCTTGAAGATGATGCTCGATTTTTCAAAATTTTGATGACCTATTATTGTAATGTTTTGACTTTCAAATTTTAAAATAAGAATAAAGATGTATCTATTGTTGTTTTGTGATGAATATTTTTATTGTTTTCTTTTTCATTTTATTTGTATGTGAATCACTATACATTGAATTTTTTTTATTAAATGTTGTCATTTTTTACTTCAAATGTATAAAAATATGAAAGAAAATGATAATTTGTTTATAAAATTTTGACTTTTTTGGTTCAATTATGTCCATAAAAATGTTTTATATGACATGGTATTTTAAGGAATATGTACTAAAATGTATATGTTTTTTTATTATATATGGCTATAAAATGTGTATTTTTTTGCTAAATATTCAAAAATAGCGTTATTTAACTACAATTATTTTATATGTATTGAAGTAAAGGTAAACAATGTATTAAAAATGATGTTTTCCACTATATTTAAAAAGTATGGAACAATAAATTAATTAAGGAGACACAATTATATGAAAAATCATAACTTCAAAAAAGTAAATGGGAAAAAAAAATTAAGATTGAAAGAAGCATGAAAAAATGACTAAAAGCACCGTTGAATAAAAAAATAAATAATAATTTAGAAAAAATTGAAAATAGATGAAAAATAAGAACTTAAAAAATTAGTGTGGAAACATTGTGGAACAATAAATTTAAAATATCTAAAAACCACCTAAAAATTGAGTGGGGGGTGCTACTAATAGAACCATTTTTAAAAATGGGGTAAACAATTGGACCCCTCAAAAAATGAGAACTCTGTAGAGTTCTCATTAGGTTGGTAACTATGTTCTTTCCCTTTGTCAATTCTTTGAATTGAAATCTCAATGCAACCAATTGCATTTAAACTTGTGTCATTCTTCCATTATCCCCTACCAAAGATGAATCCAATTTCGTCGCAATCTCTAGTGCCTTAGGTTGTGACACAACCTTCTACTATATCAATGGCCTATGAATGTGTGGTAGAAGCCCTGCAATAAACCATTCTTAGTGCTATTGATATAGCATCTGAAAATTTAATATACCCATCAATTCCTTAAATCTCTGATCAAAATCCCATAACAACTATGTTTGTACTTCTTTGATCTCCTTCAATTCTATGATGCACTATGACTCCGAATTTGGATTCTTAAACTCCTTCAATAGTGCTTGCTTAATCTATGTTAATGTCCTCTCATGTCCTATAGGTGTGGTGCTCTATAACTTTATATACCATACTAGCGCACGACCTCTAAATGTCGTCGATAACTGCACGATATTCACGACTTTATGATGTACATTATTCATGGTCCAAATCATCTTGAACATGAACACATGGTTTTTTGGGTCCTCTGACCTAATCCCTTGGAAATTCAACATCATAATATTATTATTCACCTCATACATGTTGTTCGATGTAGTCCCTCCTCTTAGTGATGTTGGTTGACTTTGATTCTGACTCTTCTCACTACTCCCACTATTATGACTGCTACTACTCGGTCCAACTTGGCTAAATACAATTTATTTTGACAAATATATAAAAATTACTTCTAATTGTGATGATGCATATGGGGTCATGGAATCGACACAGGATTCAGTCTATGTAGGACTTGAAGGTTGTTTTATTATTGGAATGGATTGGAACTCCTCTTCTTCTCCCCCTAGGTATGGTACCTCCATTATTCAGGCTAGTGATCAAGGTTCTCTCCCCTCTGGCTCACTACATGACTCTCTTCTCATAGCCTTAGTCTTTTTCCTCTTATACCTTATCCCTCTCTAAAACTCTCCAAAATTGTATCCTTCCTATGGTATATCTTCATGGTATATCTCCATCTTGGATACTCATTCCTTCCTAGCCTCTTTCATTGTTTCCTTCCTTCTCTCAGATGATCCTCCTATCATCCCCCAATTACCCTATGTGCGTGAACCCCTTAGCTATCAGATTACATGACCATTACATTATTTTCACACATTAGCATATTTATCCATGTATTTAGTGATTTCAAGAACCTCCTACGCATACCTTTGAAAAAGTCGCTTTCTAATACACTATATGATTGAATAAAATCTATGGAAAACTTTATAACATAACCACCTAGTACGTTATCCAACCAAAAATACATTTCTCAAGTAGTTGGGTTACTTATAGAATTCAACTGTCTTACCAATTCAGGAGTTCAGTTTCTTAGCATTGTGGTACTGAACCTTTCTATTTTCTCCACTATTGGGCATGTTGTTCCTGAGATTAATCTTAAGGCTCAAAGAGTAATGTCAAGAATCATGAATTTTTAAAGAAAATGTTTTAAATGAGTTCTTTTCCTATGTTTAGTTCTATAATAAATGATCTTTAAATGAAATTAATAATAGAACAATACAAAGGTTGTATTTCATTGTCTGAGTCACAATTATAATATCAACTGGTGTGAAAGAAAGTTACAAAACTGTTAAACAAATCTAGGGATCAATTGTAGATGAGTCTCATCTTGTTTGCAGCGGAAGAAAGGTAGAGAAGTCACCCTTGAACAGGATATCAAATGTTGTAATTCACACAGAATGAAGGTCTTGTTTTACTCATAGTAAATACAGAGGAAAAACTACTTACCTAGTGAATTGATGGTATAATATGATCACAGTAGTTGTAATACTAAATTGCAATCAATCGCTTTTCAAGGAATGACATAAATAAATTCAGAGAAATGAAAATACAAAGGAAACACATAACTCAAACTGAACAAAAATTAGAATCTCTATCTTCACTTGTATTAATACTTAGAAAAGAGAGTTTCTCTATTACATCCGGTAAGAAGCAACCCTGAATAGATCTTGAATCTATGTACTTATACAAAACTTGTCACAAATCAAAAACCATTGGACTTCTTACAATATTTAATTAAAAATAACATACATCCGAAGAAAACAACAACATGTAAATCTTGATGAGTTTCACTCTCGTTCTCCTCTATCTCTTCCTATGCTGGCAGGACTACCTCTTTTCCTTAGTCCTTTGGGCTGGATATACATGCCATTAGGCCCACCTTAATCATTCAACATATTGTCTTGGCTGTTTTAGTTTTTTTTCCATCTGTCCCTAGATATGTTCGACATTGAAATGAATCATAGTTGAGATCATGGCGGAAGGATAATCAGATAAATAAAACTGCATTGGATCATCAAGGAATGGATAACGGGAAGACGAAAAAGTAACTATCTATGGAAAGAATGATAATGGAACAAGTGTATGATGATGAAGTAGGGATAAGCGGAGATTATAATGTAGGTGGATGAGGTAAGTCATTTTTGAAAGGTGAAAGGCAGATAGGGAATAATTTCTAGCTATGCTTTCTTTTCCATGTTCATCACATTGGGTGCATCTATACAACAATTCCACCATGAACCTTGAGGGCTCGAGTTTTTCATTTACCTCGAAAGAGAATAATTTCCTTTCTATCCAAGGCAACTTTTCTTGGATCCTTTTCACTTATTGAGTTGTGGCATGGAACTGTGAACTTGGATTCACTATCCATTTATTGATTTTAAGAAGATCAATATGGCTCATTTCTTGAATGGTTGCTAGAGTTTCTTCTTTTCTCTTTCTATAATTCTACTGGTTCATTTCTATATCAATTTTCCCCAGGGATTTTGAGATATTACTTCCTTCAAGATTAATCAACCCTTTATTTAATGATGACAATGCTTCTAGACAAGCTTCTTTTACCTCTCTGGCAAATCTTTTTCTCTCTTCTAGATTTGTTTCCCAAACCTTTAGGGCCATATCACCTTTTAATTGTTCAGAATTATAAAGAAGAGGAAAATCAAGGACATTATCTTTCTGCATCAATATGAGGACTTCCTCAAACTTAGAATAGGCTAAGCGAGCCTCTTTTTCCTTGAAATAAATTTCTTTGAGAGAAAGGTCTACTACCTCATACCACTTTTGGATGGAATCTACCTTCAGATAAGGTCTTGCTGGGCATATTTCATCTTCTCATTTATTTACAATGCTTGAGTTTGGAAGGTCGAGATGTCTATCGAGGTCCCTTCAGTTAGGTCCAATCTGGCTTACAAAAGTTCTATCAATTCATCACGTTGAGTGACCAAACATTGGTTGGTTTGTGAACTTTGATGGAGCTCCTCAAGGTTGTCCTGAAGCTCTTGAATTTTTTTTCGATCATTAGCTCTGATTTGATCGAAGTATTTAATCATTCTATTCCTGATAGTCTGCTCAGTACTATATATCTGTTTTTTCAAGTGCTCTACTAATAGGCACTTATGTCATAGTTGTTCAGTCAAATAGTCCACAAACCATTGATTGGCAGTGGAAAAATCACCTAGCGAACCTGCAACTTCCTTTGCAAATTCTGGATCATCTCGATCATTCCCGTCATGCACCATTCTCTGCCTTTTAATTATCACTCCATCTTTCTGGTGCGATTCTCTTTTCACGATATATTTCCATTTCTTACTAAAAAATATATCGGAAGGAGGCATCTCTTTGGGAAAGATGGGGCTAAGTTTATCTCCAAAAACAATTTCAGAATTAGGATTTCAGAACCTGGTTTGCAGAGGTGTCAGCGCTGTAATGGGAGGAGAAATATCTATGGACTGTTATTGTTCTGTTGTATCTGAGATGACAGCAGGAGTAGCTGGTGTCAAAGGAGGCACATATTGTCAATGCTTTAGGAAAGATTTGAGTTGAGCTAGTGCCTGGGAGCTTAGTTGACCTGAAAATGATGCTTCTAATACCTATGTTAACACCTTCAAGCTCTTTGGGGTTCCCTCAACTCTATGCTTACCAGAGTGACTTGATTTAGAACCTGTAAGAATGGCTTCTTGTGAAGGGGGAGTGGTTATTGGCTCTCCTTGTAGTACTTCTGATAGACTATTTTTCCTATGTTTTTGAAAGCTAAGAAAACCAGCTTGTTGATCTAGAGGCAGGGTTTGGAATCTGCCTTGAAATTTCTCATAAGATATACCCCCCCTGAATATTTCGTCAAACAGGGGGTTATCGTGCATATACCACTTCATGTGGAATTGTTCTAGGTGGTCTTCCACTTTCTTACATGGATTATGTCTCTTGAACTCGATGTCAACCAATTTGACATCCTCCAGGGACGCAACCTCAACTTTGGAGTGAGCAAAATCCAATAATGAAAACATGCCAACCTAAATAGGGAAAGTCGGCCAAACATTTTTCTATGTTGCCTTCAACTCCATGTTGATGCCTCCTATCACTGTCTAGTACGACACTTCTCTGCACACCAACCTGTCAGGTAAAAATCCTGGGAGAGCATGAGGAGGAACCGAGCAGCCAAAAACTATGATGTAGGAGAAATTATCCTCAATGAACGAATCTACAAGCTTACCCATGTTTCCCATAATCTTGTCTGAAATCCGGGGAGGTGGGAGACGATATAGGGCTACATGAACATGTATTACGACATTGTGGTAGATTTCATAAAATAACTATTTAGCTTTATCCTCCCACAACTTGGAGTGATAAAAATGAATGGGCTTGACACTGGTCGGGGTCCAACTCTAGTTCATCAATTGAAAAGGGGTCATGAAGAATATGGCATCCATAACATATCTACAAATGTAAAAAGGGGCGGGCTGCCCTTTTGATTTTGTTGTTTTGTAATCGACAATTCCCTTGGCCAAGTTATGTGATAGCATTTTGGCCGAATTGAATGTGTAACCCTCGGCTACCTCGTTCATGATGGATATCCATTCCATCGAGAAATGTGTAGGAATCTTCTTCATGAATAGATGATAGAGAAGCATGGCTACATACACTATATGAGTGTCCAAAGACGTTGTGGAATACATACCATGAGAGTCGGTCCTGAATTTCTTCAGGTGTCCCCACCAAGTCCTGATTATATCATGACCATTTATGGCATATTGGACGCATTCCTTTTGCTCGAATTCTAGAATAAATGTGACATTGTAAGTATATTTAGGATTAGGGGAGATTTTATACATTACTTGTAGATGTTTTGGTCAGAAAAAGCCAATGGAAATCTATTGATGGTTGATGATTCTCTTGGTATGGACGTCAACACATTCCAAGGCCTAGCTTATCATGTCATTATAAGGAATGAGCCCCGGCCGTGTAGCTATCTTGTATAGCTCTGATTTTGATATGTGTCTAATTTTAGCTACATAAGAGTCATCTTCTTATTCGGTGGATTCCTTTGGGTAGTTGATGATTTCACGCTCTAGGATCTCAGAAACTTGTGTCCAAGTTTTAACAATGTATGTGGCTCGCGAAGTGGTTTCCGATAGGATGTCTGCATTTGGGTTCGAATCTTCTCCTGCCGCATCTGGATTTTTTGTCATTTTCTTTGGTGACATAATCTCTAAGGAAACATAGTGAGGTTACCTGTTGCAGAGAAAATCCGTGAGTTTTTCAAATAAATAAAAATTTATAATTGCGAAAGGTGAAAATGAATTCGAAATCGAAGTGCTTTTATTTAAACAAGACTCATTGATCTTCATATAACCTTACTGACGAAGAATTTATTAATTTTAATGGAGATGTCTACCTAGCAATCCACAATCCTCCTTTGAATAATTATCCTTATTAGTCATAAATGCCATTAATATTTTGATGGTTCGCGTTTAGGAGTTTTAGATGTGACGAAGTGGGAAACTCTCGAATCCCGAAGCTGTGAAAAGATTAATCTTTGGATAATCACTTTTAAAACCTTAATTAATCATGTTTAAAATGGTGCATTAACTTCAAGTGTTTCAGGATTTTGTACTTCAGAGACTTTTAATGTATCTCAAGAGGAACTTCTCGAAAATCGAAACTACGAAGCAATTAATTATCTAGTAACTGATCTTAGGTCTTAATTAATTGCACTTAATTTTAAGTATTTTGGAAGTTAGGACTTCATAAATATATGATATAGGGGAAATGTCTGAAATAAGAACTACAGAGTCATTAATTTTTTCTTGATCATGATTAATTTAATTATTTAACGTTCAATACTTCGACATTTTGATATTTCGGTGATTTGTGAATTCATTCTTTATTAAATTCCCGAAGGATCATCTCCTGTAGTGATGTGTTATAGATGGCGTCATTCCATATGATGTGTTGAGAAACAAGAGGTGACACGTGTTTCTTGTAATCATGTGAATCCTCCAATGAAAATATCAAAAATGGGTGCCACATGACAACTCAGGAAAGACTCAAAAGGTACACGTGTCCTACAACTTGTGCCTTTAAAAGGTTTATCTTACAAAAACAGGATCTCAAAGCAATAAAATAAAACAAATGTGGAAATAAAACACAAAATATACACAATACAATAGAGACACAGATATATGTGGTTCTCCTAGTGTGGGCTACATCCACCAGAGAAGTTGCCAGGTCCTTCCTTTATTATTATCTAGGAAATGAAGGGATACAACCTACAACAAACCTATTGCAACTTCCTCTTCTTTCTCTCACAATATCCTCTCTCAGAATACAATATTCACAATGATACATAGACACAATACATTTCCCTCATAAAAGAGGGTTTCCCTCTAGGGAAAAAAACCCTAACATAATTTCTACCATTAGATATGAGACCTTATAATGAACGGTCCATATTTACAATGAAATTACAATATACATTTACAAGGAAATTTTTCCTTCGGGGGCCCGCTTGCCCCCATATCCCATAGAGGGGGTAACTCCCATATTCACTCCCCCACATGGAAGAGTGTAACTTATTCTAGGCTATAAATTCTTCATGGGGTATAAACACAGTTGAAAACAAAGACCTCTGAATTGAGAAGATAATCAGGCTCCAAAACCAATAGTTTAGGAAAATTTGTGAGTAGATGCCTTCGGGTTTCAAAGTTTCATAGTTTTTATTATTAAGACTTATTGAAACATCTAAAGCACGGAGCTTCGAAGTGACCATTAGAGATTTACCTCTTTAAAATTCAGGTGACTCCTGAACTCTGGAGGTTATTAGGATCATTCAATAAAAAGGGAAAACTCATCAACGATGGATATCATGCACACCTTATTATTAACTAACCAACAATGAATTTGATTTAAATTTAAAATGTCATTTACCAAGTTTCCTTTTTCTTTGGGTAAAATTGTATTTTCATGAGGTGAAAAGTATAAAGCTCAAAAGTTCATAATTATATGTGTTCCAACATAGGCTCCATTTGGGGATTGTGTCTCCTTGTGAGACATAGAAGAGCAGTAGAACGAGTTCCTTTATTGGACAAATGGAGTCATTATTGCATTTCTGGAAAACACTTTTAGGACTTAATCATAGAGAGAAAAAATGAACTTCAACCGAATCTCAGAAAACCTTCAAAACACACCTAATTATTGATCTCAAGTTAGGATATTTAAAATTTCCATTTCCTAAAACTGACTTTGGATCTATTTAAGATAATCAAAATGAATTTAACTGAAATATCATAATTTGACCAACTTCAATCGCATCAAGGTTAAGTAGATGTAATAATTTATTTAGGGGATCCCTCGTTGGTTCAGAATGTAAATATTACCGGAAAGAGAACTAGATGTCAAAGTATGTTTTGTAGATATGTATGACAGACATGCAAATATCATATATATTGCTTCACTGCCAGGGAGATTTTTCAGTACCTGGTGAAGTTATCTACTTCTCCCATTGAATTTCCTTTCACCACTTCAATTAGCACTTTTTCATTTTGCTGAGATGAGGGAAATCATTACATGAATTTCCTTTCATCATCTCTTTGGACAAGAAGGGGGAAATAAAATTATGAATTTCCTTTCACCATATATCTTATATTTTAATATTTTGAAGTGGGGGAAATCAATTTGTATGTATCACACAAGGGATGATATCTGCTTAAAATTTTAAAAAGGAAGGTCTGTCATAGTTGTTTAAGTATACTCTAAAACTAATTTTCTCCCAATCTTCAATACACCTTCGCCTATAGGTAATATTTTATAGGTATTTTTATTTTCAGGGATTGACCTTGAGAAAATTAGTTAGTTTATAATCTTTTAGAAGAGATAAAGTTATCAGGATAATCCTAGAAATATTTTCTTTCAGTTAAAATCAAAGGAACATAAAGATTTTCGCCTAATCTTGTTTTGGAGATATGTTTTTAAGTTTTCAGAGTCAATGTGAATTCCTTTCTTTCTATGAATACTAATTAAAGGAAGAGAAAATTAGAAGTGAATAAAATCTCGGGGATAGGAAAAATAACCGGAACAAGGACTCAGAGGGTCTGATGCAAAAAAATCCCAATCCCACACGAGTTTGTTTATTGATTCTCGAACTTCCTTTAAAACCCTTTTTTTATTTTTATTTTCTTTTTCTTTTGATTTCATTTTTTTTATTTCATTTTTTATTCCAAAGAAGGCTTAAGAATTTCTCAGTATGACACTCTATGCTGTAATTTTATACTTCTTTGATTCTTGATCATGTGACAACATTATCATCAGTGAAACCCCTTTACGTTCGAAAAGATTTCCTTAAATTTTTAGTTGAACTGGTCAGTGTAGGAGCTCATACCTCAAATTTCTTTTGTATTTTCAATCATGCATATCATTAATTCATCACCTGTTTTGAGAGAAAGAAAATATTTTGAAAAATGAGTTTCAGACTCTGATGCATCCTTATCTCTAGTTTAACAATAACTATTCTACATGGGAACATAATGCAAAATGTCAAAGAATTGTGCAGAATAAATATGGTATGTGATATAAATTCTTTGATGTTGTCAAGTAAGCATGGTTTATTTACAACAAATGATAAAATGACTTGGATAATTTACAAAAGAAAGGTAAAATTTCAAATTGAAACAGAAAACAAACGTCAATCCAAACCAATATATACAATGGGAATCTAAAATATGACTACTGCATAAAATGTTTTAAGTAACACTTGTTGATAGGAGCATCAAGAATTTTTCCATCGAGGTTTTCTAGCGAGAAGGAATTTTCCCCCTCACTAGATGCAATTATGAATGGTCCAAACTAGAGATGATTGAACTTGCCATGTTTCCCTGCATCTTATTTTCTAGCGTCCCACTTCAAAACTAGATCACCAGGAATAAACTCCATATATTTATCTTTTTTATCGAAAAGGGCCTTCATATTATCTTGGTACTTTTGAAGTTTATCGTCTACTTCCGTCCTATTTTGATGAAATTTGATTATTTGATTAATCCTTCTTGTAGCGTTGTTTGGCTCTTCATTTTCATCCTACCAGAGTTTCATCACAGGAAGAGCGAGATTGATAGGAAGGACAATGTTAGTACCATAAACCAATTGAAAAGGGGAAATAACTATTGATTTCTTGGTGTTGATTTGGTTCGCCCATAGGGCATATTTTAGGTGGATGTGCCAAGCCTTTTTATTTTCTGTCAACACTTTTTTTATTATAGTCATCAGAATTTTATTAGATGATTTGGCCAACCCATTTCCCTGAGGTTAATAGGTTGTAGAATTTCCTAACATAATATTGTACTTCTGGCATAAATTGATCATTTCCATAGACTTAAAATCTTGAGCATTGTCAGTGAATATTTTCTGAGGACAACCATATCTCAATAGGATGTTTTCTTCCAAGAAGTTTATTACTGTTGAATTCATAGTATTACAAGTTGGAATGGATTCTACCCATTTCATGAAGTAACCGATAGTGGTTAGAATCCATCTATTTTGAGTGCTTGATTGCAGATGGATTTTTCCAATGAAGTCCAGGCCCCATTGTTGAAAAGGGGCTTCATATTTTATTGGGATTAAAGGTAGGGCATCGAGCTTCTTATTTCTGGCGAACAATTGGCACGAATTACAGGCTCTAACCCTTGCGTTCACATCGGTGAATAACTTTGGCCAGCAATATTTGTCCCTTAAAATCTTGTAGGTTGTTTCTCTCTAGGCATGGTGTCTTCCACACACTCCTTCATGGAATTCGTCGATGATTCCTTATGTTTAATATTCTTTTAGGAAACATAAAAAGAAACCTAGAGTGTATATCCTTTACAGTTGACCATCAATAATACCATATTTAATTGTGTGTCACTTCAAAGTCCTTGATTTAGACGGAGTCATGTCATTTGGGCACTAAATAGCAAGGATGTAGTTAACAATATCATGATACCATGTACAGGCAGGAACATTATCTTCAATTCAAATAATAGGTGCTTGATCATCAATTTCATCTATATCCAGGAGGGATTCATGTGATTCGAGGTTATTTATCCTAAGCACCTTGAAATTTGATTCGGCTAATAGCTTTGGAAGGCCTTGACCTTTGACTATCTTGGTCGGTTTCACTTCTAGATCAAACTCTTGAATTTTAGCCAACCATCGACCTCTTCTCCCATCACTATCCGCCTGAACCAAGATGTCTTTGATAGCATTTGTTAGCACGTAAGCGATTATTTTGGAATGAGGTACATATGTTCTAAAGGATTTGAGAGCCTTCACCATTATGTATGCTTGCTTCTCAAGTATATTGTATATTAATTTTGCATCCCTGAGGCTTTTGTTGAATAAGGCTATTGGTTTCTTGAATCCTTCCTCGTTCTTTTGCAGGAGTATCCTTTGAAGCAAATGAGAACATTAAGAATTCCTTTGTATAGTTCAAAATTTCTATCATTGGGGCTTTCCCTATAGCTTTCTTGAAGTTCTCAAAATATGCTTTAGCTTCAAAAATCCATTTCACTTTGTTGTCCTCCTTCAACATATCTGTAATCATTTTGAAATCTACATAGAGCCTTATTTCACCATTTTTCTTTCTGACGGGGACTAAATTCACTACCCATTCAAAGAACCTGAGTGGAATGATAATTTTTTCATTGTGAGTTTTCTTAACTTCCCTTTCTATCACTGGCAGGGGAATAGGGTTTATCTATCTAAGTTTCTTCCTGAAAGGTTTAATGTCGTGTTTTAAAGGAATCTTGTGTTCAATAACAAAGTTATTGTAAGTTTTGAGATCATAATAATACTAGACAAAAACATCTTTGTACTTCCTAAGAAACTTAGCCTACTTACTCTTTATTTGGGACATAAGGTATTTGGATATCTTGACCATTTTTGGATATTCATTAGTGTTATCACTAAAATTTCATCTTCAACATTGCATGCAAATGGTTATAGAAATACAACATTTCCAAATACCTGTTAGCTCACCTACAGCACCAAAAATTCATTTCCAAAAGGAAAAAACTATACAATTGGAAAAGAATTGACATGCGATGAATCACTAAAGGAAGCGCATGCACAATGTGCGGGACAAATAAGCCCATATAGTGCACAATGTGTCATATGCTTGACTATGTACGAGAAAAGTCACGCACTCCTATGAATGACACATTTATGGTTCTTGTCGGCCCCTCAACCACTTATGGACTAGCTCCCAACTTGATTTGACCCTCAAATTCAAGATGAATCCGAATGGGGGATTGGTCAAAGACCTAAGGGTTCCCTAAAGGGCCCCTTTTCCAAACTAAGGACTAGTTGGATATTGCCTCAAAGACATGCTATAAATGGAGGCCATGGGTGTAGTAAGAATTCAATAATTTCATAGTATTTTTATGTTGCCTCAATCCTCCCTCAATAAACCTTTTTTCTTCTTGGATCATTCTACCAATATTCCAATAAGCTATTCCACTCACCACTTGAGGGAATAGGCTTGGATTTCTTCACCATTTGATTTTTTTTTATCATTGTAAGAAGATATCTCAAATAGGGAAATCAAGATCCCTACCAAGGAGGAAGTGGGGATACATAAGTCCTCCTTTCTCTATGGCATTTTCCAACTAATATAGTTATACATTGGTGGCATAATCTTGGTCATTTGGTTGATTGATTTTGGTTCAGAGTTTCTTATGCATTTTAGTTTTATTTCCTTAGTTTTTTTTAGTTTATTTGTTTGCTTATTTCATGTTCTTGGATTATCTAAATCATGCACTAACCTCTATCTTGTCTAGCAGGCCCAACTAGACTTGTAAGTTCCCTTGTTTTTCTCACCCAAGTGATGAAACATACACAATAGATTGGTGACTATACCGGGGATAAGGTATCAATTTCCTCCATATATGGGCTTTTAGAGAAATTTGTTTTGACCCATTTTCCTTGCAGGAACCATAAATGGCCTAGCCTTACCTATCAGGAGCTAAGTTTGGAGCCGGAGGAGGAGAATTCCATTCAAAATCCTCCCCCGAATGCTTATCAAAATGTGCCCAGGTAGTTCAGCCCACAGACGTGCAGTACGAGCATTTTGCACCCAAAGTAATTATGTTCACTATGCATTATGTGCACTATGCTCCAAAAGGTCTTCAGTTCTCTGTGCATTGTGTGCCCACTACACCTCTTTCTAAGCTGTAACCTGCACATCTGTCTAGAGTTTCGAAATTGTAGTAGTTTTTGTGATTTTTTGAAAGCCCCTAGCCTTCAAAATATTTCTTTTATGCAATTTGTAAACATACTACACTTAGATTCCTTTCCCACATGAAAGGTTAGTCAAACATAGGCACTTAGGGGGTAAAATAACCACATTTATCCTCTTTCTATTTGGTTTCCACATGGATGGCTTGTTTTGATTGTAAATGTTAAGTTGGGATTCTTTGCTATCACATATAAAAACACTTGCATTGGGACCAAAAATCAAAATTTAATCATTAAGTATGACCTTCTCTCTTACCATAGAGTGATATTGATAATAAAAAAGGTGATTAAGGGGAAATTTCATCTCCCTTAGCAAAATATTTAGGAGAGGACAAAGCCCCCCTAGGGATCCTCTTTAGTTTCTTTTCAAAACATATTAAATTTGTAGGGGCCCATACATGCCCACATGTTGCAAAATTAGGATAGTTTTTGAAATTACTTTCTTAGTTTACATCACTAGGAGAGTTTAAAGATAAAAGTAACGAGTCCATACATGCCCACATGCTTGCAATCTAGGATAGTTTTTAAAATCTTTCTTAGAGTAAACCACATTAGGGAGTTTAAAGGATTGGTAAGGACCCATATTACCACATGCTAGTTCTCCTAGGGATTTTAGAATTCCTCAAGGTTGTACCAATGCCATCTAGCAAGATAGGTAATCAAGATTTGTAAGGACCACAGGAAGTCCACATGTTGCAAAATGACACCTAACTTATTAAAATTTCTCACATTTGTTCACTTGATCACACACAAAGTCACTCCTCACTCACATAATTTCATCACGAATTGTGGAGGTTGAAGTAGGTTTCCTCCAAAGGGATTATGAAACGTCCCACTATTTCTTGAAGAAATTGTCGACACCCACTTAATTCAATTCATATTGGTTCACACCCCAAATCTGTCAACCCACCACGTATAATTTTTTTCTAAAAACTCACTAAGTTTTCTTCCACAGGAGGTGCCAAAAGAAATTTTTAGTATAGATAGGATCTTGAGGGTAGCATCCAAATAACCCCCCATTATCTAGTTCTCACATCTTCAAACATTAGAAGTTGAAAAATAGGGATCTTTAAAATCCTCCAAGTCAAGTGTTCCTAACACCGTAAGGCAAGGAGATACCTGTGAAGGGTTGAAGACTGAGATCCATTTGTTCTATGTGTCCCCCCTTGAGTTACCCAAATCTTGGAAGGGATCCATCCCATGACCCATTTCTGAGGCTGAAAATATGAATGTTGCACTTTGACCAAGGTACCTAGTGGCTGAATTTATGATATCTACCCAGGTGGAAATTGTGGGTTGCAATTGCACCTTGATCATATTTTGTGTGGCTACTGGGAAATATCGCCAACTCTTTTTAAATATGCACCCTCTACCCCTCATTATAATTGATTGTATCATCCTTCACTATTTCCTCTTCCGGTGGCTTCAAACCCCACTGTCGAGTGATATTGGAAGGTCCAATGCTATTTGAGAGGAAGGACATTACATTTTTTTTAGGACATGAGCATTTGTTTTATTTGTTTTCCCACGAGGACAAAATCCACCTACCCACATGTATTCTTCTTTTCATTGATTTATGTATGATGTTGATTTGATTACATGTGATTGTGATATATTGTGAAGGTCCAAATTATACAAGTCTCTTTATCATTTATTTCTCTCATCACCATTTGAACACATTCATATTTCTAGTCGGACATCATAGGGGACCCACAAAATCCCTATCGTTCTAGACGCTTGGAAAATCTGCCTCCTATCAGGGGAGTAGTTCCTAGTATTTCCAACTCACCAGCTTAACCATCTCACACCCCTGTGAGTGCCACTATTTTGGGATCATCTTTTCTTGGTTCCACCTTTCTTGGGTCATACTCCCAAGGCTACTCATCCACTAGCTCTCATTCACAAAGAGTTTAGGGACACAATTCTTCTCAAGGGATAAGTACAACCCCACCAAACCCTCCTCAAGGGTTAGGTCCACTACCTGCTCACACCATGGTTCGAAATAATCCTCCACTGCTGCCCCCCATGCCATATTTTGCATCCCTCAACATTCCCAATTTGAGTAAACTTACGAATTAACCTATATCGCATGACCCCACATGGCCCAATATGCCTACCAAACTCCCTTTAGACATTCCCAAATTTGAAGGAAAATCGGGGGAATATCCCGCCAACCATGTCATGACCTTCCACTTATGGTGATCTTTAAACAACATCATGGGTGACTCCATCCGCTTAATATTATTTCAGTGCACACTCACTGATCCATCATCTAAATGGTATGTGGAAGAAATATGAAGGTCCCACGTGACTTTTGAATCCTTGGCCATAGAATTCGTGGCCTTCATCCAACTACCAGTTCGTCATGACACTAGTCTATAATTTCTCTCTGAGTGCAAACAAATCTCATCTACACATATCGCCAACCACATTCATGAATGGTTTTGGAAATGTAGTTTATGCAAAGTCAAAAACACCAAAGAACAATGTCTCGATTGGTTTCTCAAATAACTTGTCTCTATCCTTGCCAAATATGTGGCATCCACCTCCCCCCAAAATGAAGAGGAATCCATCATCAAGGCTCAATAGTATGACCTCATTTATGCTCAGTTGGGTTACTTATACACATTAATACATAATGCACCAAGACCCGTACCATTCAAACAAGACAAACCTGGTTTGTCTCACGCGGTGGATGGATTGATTGGTACCACAACACACCACAACCCATACATCCAATCACCACCTATATATGGTACACCCCAATATATGTCGATATATGGAGGGCCACCTTATTAACCTCCTTCCCCTTATCAACAACCATACCCTGTTGCCCTTTCTCTACCCATGAGTGGACCCTTTCTGGCAACCATGATGCGCCCGACCTCTCATACAAGTTCAGGTACCCCCTCTACCTCATCTTATAACCTGGGCACTAGTGAAAGTGCTACACCTTCCTATTCACCCTACGGATTGCTGCCACAACATAATCTATATTTTCCATTTCCTGGTCCTCCACAACCGGTTGCTCCTCCACAAGGACAACTACGCGCTAGTGTTAATTTTGTTCATTCCTCTCCCATTCAAAAATTTCATACTTTTGAATAGTTGAAAATGGAAAATCCATCCCATTAGACGAATAATGTGAATAAGAAAGGAAAAAACTGAAACAATAATAACCTAGGACTAGGGGGAAATAACCCCCAACAAAACCAACCTGTTGGGGGAAACCAGAACCCCCAAGGGGACAATAACAACAAAATCCAAGGGAGGAACAACAATAAAACACTTTGAAGAAACTTCCCTTGTGCTCTTTGTGGTGAGAATGGTCATTACACTCACCATTGCACCCAAATTGTTGACTTCAAATGGATGAAAGACTCCATGAACGTGCCACATCATCCAGCGTCGCCTACCCCTCAACAAGCCTCACAAAAATATTTGAAACAACCACCCTCGGTTGTGTTGCAAAACCCTATTCCACACCAAGGTGTGATGAATAACCAACAAGAGATACATCCTGCCCCACCACAAATGGGACAATATCAAAACCCTATAAATCCAATGGATCACAATATCCTCCTAAATAGTGAAGAAGAAATTATTCTGCAGATGTGCAGTTGTCAATACAATGCACCCCCTGAAGTTACTCCCATCACTTTGGAAATAGCTCCAGCTACAACTAGACAACCCTTGATGATCCCACTCCCTAACATTGAACCTCCCATCTGTATCCCTCGCATTTTGTTACGACAGAATGCCGACAACCCTCAGGCTAGGGCTGCACACAATTATAGTCTGGTCAATGACTTGGCACAGTCCCCTGCAACCATGTCTGTATTGGAGGTTCTCCAAACCTGTCGCAATCAACGAAAATCCTTTCTTTCCATATTGGGGGCAGTCGACCCAGCTGATACTATACTCATCATATTTGATCTAGATTGTAGGGAACCTCATCTCCCTGCTTTGCTAGATTTCCATATACTAGTCAATATTCAAAAAATAATGGTTCATCAGTGTATCATTGATGAAGGTGCATCCACATGCATCATGTCCAAAACTGTATGGAAAAAACTTGGCTCCCCAGAGTTAATACCATCCGCCATCACTTTAAGAGCTTATGATGGTTGACCATTGTCCCCCGAAGGGATCTTCCAAAATGTCCCCATTGAACTCGGGGAAAAAACCATCTTTATCGACATAGAGCTTATCAACGCCCCGCTTGATTACAACATCTTATTTGGGTGTATCTACATGTATTCTATGAAGTAAGTAGCCTCTTCTATGTTTTTAATGATGATGTTTCCCCACAATGGGAAGATCATCACCATCGACCAAGTTTCACATTACAATCCTAACCACTCCTCCAACATCAATAACATCCTACCTCTTGTTCGCACTAGTTCTGAAGCATAACCACTCATGAATATGGCCCCCATAATTTTCAAGGACCCATCCTTGCTGGGGGCATACCTTGGCGCACCACCTCTCATACACCCCTCAACACAAGTGTGCGTAGTATCTTCTAATGGGATTGAAACTTGAGATGTCATTCCTCCCATTGAGGCTTCTCCATCCCTTTATGTCCCACCAGTTGAAGTAATTCTACCTAAGGAATTACCTAAGAACCCTACGACACCACTTATCCCCGATTTCACCCTTCCCTAGGGGAGAATCCTAGTTTGGGAAACAATCCCCCAAGCAATTACTCAAATTCCCTTCTTCTACCCCCCACCAGAGTACAATATTTTTAGGTAGCCACAACACTTACCCTTCCCAGCATGGTTCTCGCCATTCTGGTATGGTATCTACACCCATCCACGATGGTTCCTCAACCATCCCTCCCTCCCGAATAAGAGGGAATCTCGATGCAGAATCTAGTACTAACTCCTACCACACCACCCTCACCCCCACTTGTTGAAACCACTGCCACAACTGGGGGAAGAAAGAAAAAGAAAGATCCCACTACTCCACTTTTTCCACAAGTTCAACCTCCTTGTGCACTATGTGAAAGAGAGAGACACCCCACCAATCAATGTCCTTCTCTTCCCGAGTTATGCAATCTGATACAACTCCCTTGAGAAACCACATCACTCATCACATCATCAAGCACACCTAGTGCTACCACTGCATCCCCTACTACATGCAGTAAAGGGATGCGAACCAAATCTACATGTGCCATATGTTAAGAGTATGAAAACTACACTCATCATTTCCCTGCACTACCTCAATTTCGGCAGACACTGATGGTGGTATGCCAAAGATTTCATGAAGATCCATATACACCCACACCTTCAGGTACCCATGTCACCGATGTCCACTATGCCTCGACCTTAGTCATAGAATGGATGATATGCCCTTGATCTCTTTGTAACTCACTTGATCATTTCACATACCAGTGTCCTTTGATCATTGAATATCGGTGTCATCAAATAAACCTTACTCAATATCCTACGACTACCTCACCTCATGTGATGCAAGTAGTTACCCCTATCCCTTCTCCATATACTATTCACATCACATCCCCTGAACCCGAGTCACTCCCCCCCCTCCATGGTTCATGTATAGACTGTCTGAGGATTTTCCCCCCAATCCTCCCAATTCTCTCGTTCATTTCCCCCAATAAAGCTTACCCCTGATCACAGTTTACAAACTAGAGTGTTTGGAAATTTAGTTTATGTCAATCACACCATCGCACCATAGTTGCGATACCCCCTCTACATCTTCACTGCTAGAATACAATCACATGATGACAGTCACTAATGTTAGCTCCCCAGATCCCCTATATTCTTTCATTTTCCACTGTGACAAAGATATCCTAGAGGAACTCACTACCCTCGATTTCTCATGGAATGCACTCCATCATAGAGCACGTTTTCTCTCAAGAATCCTTTGACCCTCCTAGCCAAGTCTCCATATGTGCAATCGAAACCAATGATTTTATTCCATCAGGGAATATAGACTGGTTCACCAACCCTATCCTTGCCCCTGATGATTTTGAAAAAGAAAACATGGCCAACATCTCCCTCACTGTCAAAATCAACATTTCCATCAAACCAATGATCATAGAATAAATCACCATTGGCATTGGATGCTCCCCTGAGGAACTCACAACTTACAAAGCTCTCTTTCAGGAAAACCAAGATATTTTTGCTTGGTCATATACTGAGATGCCTAGCCTCGATCCTTTTGTAGTCGAACATCACATCGACACATGGCCCGATGTCACCCCAGTCTGTCAAAAGAAATGACCACTTCACCCATCCAAAGCCACGACTATCAAATCTTAAATTGACAAGTTACGTGTTGTCGGGTTCATATACCCCCATCGTGTATACCTTGTGGGTCTCCAAACCCATCCCTGTTAACAAAAAAAAAGGCATTATTTGCATCTGCACCGACTTTCACGATCTCAACCATGATTTTCCCAAAGACAACTTATCAACCCCTTTCATCGACCAAATTATCGATGAATGCGCTGACCATGAGGCCTTGTCCTTCATGGATGGGTTCTCCAACTACAATCAGATCCAAATCCATCCAACAGATAAGTATAAAACTACATTTTCCACCCCATGGGGTACTTTTTCTTATCGTTTCATTCCTTTTGGACTAAAACACACAGGTACTATGCTCCAACAGGCCATGACTTATGTTTTCCATGATCTTGCTCGCATCATCCTCACTTACTTGGATGACCTCACTACTTGATCCAAGAAATTAAATCAACATTTAGATGACTTACGAGTTGTCTTTCAATGATGTCTCTAGTATAATATCCTCTTGAACCCCCTCAAGTGTGTATTTTGTGTCATTGTTGGTCTCCTCCTTGGGTTCATAGTCTCCCAACATGGCATCACAGTGGACCCCCTCAAGGTCCAAGCTATCACAAAAATTCCAACACCTAGGAATTTTCACCAACTGTAGAGCCTACCAGGAAAAGCCAACTTTTTACGATGCTTTGTCCCCAATTATGCAACTCGTGCACATGGTTTCCTTTACTTACTACGTCATGAAATCCCCTTTCAATGGGATGAGCATGACCAAACTTCTTTTGAATGTTTAAAAGAAGTGCTATCCAATGCCCCTTTAATTAGTCCTCCTGAATATGATCATGATTATACCCTCTACTTGTTGGCCTCAGTCGTCTCAGTAGCAGGAGTTCTCATTCAACAAGGGGATGATGGTCACAAGCATTTTATTTACTACATCGGTGAAAATATTTTAGGACCACCCTTGAAATACAATCATCAAGAGAAACTCACCCTCACAATTTTCCTCGTATTCTAGAAACTGTGTCATTAAATCTTGCTACGCACTACCAAAGGCATGCCAGATTCCAACCCCATGCAGTACTTTCTTAGTCGACGACAGATTAATGGAAAATTTTCCTGATGGATCATCATCCTTCATGAATATGACCTAGATTTTTCAACTCCCAAAATAAAGAAAGCACTTTCTCTTGCCAAACTCATCACGACGTTTCCCTCAGATGCTAAAGGTTCACCCGTCCATATGGATTTTCCTGACGAACACCTCTTCTACATCCCCTAGGATGACCCCTGGTATGGTGACCTTCTCGTCTACCTTCGGATGCAGAATTTTGGGTCTCATCTTTCTCAAGATGATCATTAGCGCATTCACCATCAAGCCCCTCAGTACGTCCTTATTGGTGAAGTTTTTTATCGACATGGGGTCGACACCATACTTCATCGATGTTTGACCATTAATGAAGAAGACATAGTCTTGAACAATTTCCATAGAAGAGCTTTCGGTGGTGACCTCTCAGGTATGTCCACGAACCAAAAAATCATTTGAGCAAGATACTTTTGGCCCACACTGTTCCATGATTGAATCGACGCTATCAAGCGATACGATGAATTCCAGCTTTATGCAAACAAAGAATGAGCACCACCATATCTTCTAAATCCGATCATCACTGTCAGTCCCTTCTGAAAATGGGGCGTAGACTTCATGACTTGCAATCCTCCATCTAGAAATGGACACAAGTACATCATCATGGCAATAGATTACTTTACCAAATGGACCAAAGAAATTACTACCTTCAACAACAACGCTAACAAAACAACATGTTTTTTCTTCAACCACATCATTACCCATTTCGGACTTCCACTACAGTTAGTCTCCGATCACTGTAAACACTTTGAGAATGAGATCTTCGTCAAACTCTCATCAAGGTTAGGCTTTTTCCATGATTTTGCCTCCCCATACTACCCTCAGTCTAATGGATAGTTCGAGGCTATTAACAAAGTCCTCAAAACCATGTTTCAACGCACTGTTAACAAACATAAGACCAACTTGCATCATATGTTGTTTTCAACATTATGGGCTTATTGTACGACAGTCAAAACTGCCACCAGTTTTATAACATTTCACCTTTTCCATGGGACTGATGCCACCCTCCCCATTGGGTGCGGATTACCACATCACACACCACCATTGATCTATCACCTGACACTTCTCCAATGGAGTAGTGCTTGCTGACCTTAGAGTCGTTAGATGAATATCGCCGGTCTTCCTTACAGAAAAATGAGGGAGCTTAAAAATGGTCAAAGGAAACCTTTGACCGCCATGTCAACCTTCGGTCACTCAACAAAGGAGATCTCGTCCTAGCCTACAATATCGCTCATGATACTCTTGGCCATGGGAAATTCCAGTCATTATAGCATGGACCCTACATTGTCCAACATTGCCTCACTAAATGTGCATACATCCTAGCCTCTCTGGAAGGCTATCCTCTCAAAGAACCCTTCAATGGGTTGTACTTAAAGAAGTTTTACGCCTAAGCATAGTGATTCTACACAAGGCTTTTTCTTCGTACGCATTTGTAGAGTTTTTAGTCTTCTTTTTCTGCCTCCACTCCTCATGTATGATCTACCATCTGTGTTATTGATAGATGCATCCTCCATAAGCCTACCACATTGGTTATGTTGATTGAGCTAGATGATGGACATAGAATCTTACTTCGGCCACTTTGGCCATCTACACCCCCTCAAATGAACTGCTCCACTCTAGTGACATATGTTTAGGCTCAGCCACCAATAACCAAGAAGAATTTATCATCGTTATTGGTATCCTTGTCGAGTCCAGTCATCGGCATATTCATCACCTTATCCTATTATTAGATTCCCAACTTGTCATCCTACAACTCAATAATGTATACCGTGTCCGTGATCCTTGCCTCTTTCGCAAATACCAACAAGTTAGACTCTTACCTCGAAATTTTGATTCAATCACATTTACACATATTCCACGACAATTTAATCAAATAGAAGATAACATGGCTAACCTAGTACTATATTGGCATTTATCACATCATGACATCATTACATATACATAAATAATCAAACATCGGTCACAACATATAGATTAGAAACCATAAAAACATCGCAAAATATTCACACATATAAACATTACAACGATCTCAAAATATGTATCCATATATATATAT
>ML783618.1:1273291-1374498 GCA_009831015.1 Picea engelmannii | reverse complement strand
TGCTTAACGATTGCCACACTGGAGCATGTGGTGGTCATCTGTCTGGGTTGGAAACAACCCAAAATATTCTATGAGCCGGTTACTTTTGGCTGACATTAATCAAAGATTCTATTAAATCGATCAAGAAGTGCCACCTGTGTCATATCTTCTCTCAGAAGATGAGGGAACACCCTACTCCCATGTTTCCCTTCATCATAGTTGGTCCCTTCACCAAGTGGGGGATTGATTACACTACATGAAACCCCCCTTCATTAAGGGGGCACTGCCATATCATCGTATTAGTAGACTACTTCACGAAGTGGGTCGAGGCTATGACAATGTTTAAATCTGATGGTGAAACAACAACTCTCTTTTTGTTTAACCAGATAATAGCAAGGTTCGACATCTCGAGAGAGATTGTCACTAACCATGGAAGTCACTTTCAGAATAAAATGATGTTTGAGTTAACGTCAAATCTTGGGATGAGGCAAGAACATTGGTCACCCTACTACCCACAAGAGAATGGTCAAGTGGAAGATGTGAATAAGTCCCTTAATACTATTCTATAATGAACAATCAATTCGGCCAAGTCAAATTTTCATTTGATGTTGTACTCGACATTATGGGCCTACTGAACATTTTTTAAGAATGCAACCAGTTTCTCCCCTTTTCAACTCGTTTACGGGCTGGAAGCAGTCTTGCCTACAGAGTGCCAGATCCCATCTCTAAATTTGGCACTATAGTTATTGCCAGACACTTCACCGCTTGAAGAGAGTTTATTATTTCTTGAGCAACTCGATGAGAAGAATCGGGATACAGCCTTGGCTAATGAGGCTCACAAACAAAAATTCAAGTGTTAGTATGATCAGTCTGTTTATCCTCAGATTTTGTTTGAAGGCAACCTTGTCCTAGTCTGTGACCAAGATAAGGATCCCCTGGGGGCAGGCAAGTTCAAACCCATGTCGTTCAGACTTTTTATCGTGAAGTAGGTTCTAAATATGGGTGCTTATCATCTGGTAGAATTTGAGGGAAATTCTTTGGTGGAACCTAGAAATAGGCTCTACCTCAAGAAGTATTACTTGTAAGTGGGTCACCTTGGGTGACTTCTTGTACATATGTATAGTGATTATACATTTTCTTTTTAGTTTTTGTCTTTTTGGTTTTAGGGACATGTCATTTTTTATGTCATATTGTTCACTGTGGAAAATGTCAAGTGAATCAGAGGTGTTTGTTGGGTTTGCAGATGACACTAGCCGACACACTCAGAGGCTTGATTCCGCAGCTTGGGTGATTTTCACACATCAGGGCCAGTTGCTATCTTCAAGAGGTATCTTTTTAGGTGAAACCATAAACAATGTCATTGAATACAACACAATATTAGAGTTGTTTTGTGACACTTTATCGCATGGTATCTCTCACCTCTGGGTCTACTTAGATGCTCAACCGGTTGTGTGATGTGTCCCAGTTAAATGGGGTTTGCCGCGTTCACAATCCTACTCTAAACCAATAGTTCCTTAGGGTATGTTTCTTAGAATGAATCTTTGATTACATTACGTATATCCATGTTCCTAGGAGATTGAATCAAATCACATATACTCTAGCTAATCATGTATTAGATTGGCATATTTCACACATGTAAGAAAAAGAACACACACACACACATGTAAATACATTTGTAAAATAAATTTTATCCATAAGACGTAAAAAGATGTAAATATGCATATATATATATATATATATATATATATCGAAAATATCAGAGTACATAGGTGGGTGCAAGCGCCTAAAAAATATGTCCAGTAAGAGTCACGAGGCTTATGCCCTAAAAAATATACAAAAGGTGCCCTCGACACATGAGTAGTCTAGCCTAGCTAAGGGTGGGGCCTCTTGGCCCTACCATAATGAGCAACAACATTTGTCAAATGCCAGAAGAGCTCAACCTAGGTCCGTGGTACCCCAACTACATGAGGTTGCATTGCTAGTGGTAGATCCTTGATCTCTTCCATAGGTACTGCGCGAGTTAACGCGGTGAGTTTCTACTCCACCCATATCAATACTCTCTCAACCTCTCCGAATGGAGGCCCTCCTGCTGTTGTTGTTGGTCCGACGGTTGTGGCTAGTCCTTACTCTGGTCAAGGATTCCACCTAGTCTTCGAGAAGTATGCTAGATGCATTGGTCCCACATCTGTACATAACATATACATAAGTGTCATATACTTTGGTATAAAAAAAATGATATATATATAAAGAAATAAAAATTAAATAACTCTGAAAAAAATATATACCCATCTCTCCTCGCTCTACTCCAGGAGGTACAAGCATGTTAGGATCTCTAGAAAAGTTGATCCTGTCATAGGGGTAGTCCTCTATTTCCGGAATCTGTCCTGCCCACCAGTCAAAAAAATTATCATCGAATGCATCTACAGTCCTCCCAGCCCCCTAGCCCGACATCAACACCACCCATATGCATAATGTTGAGAGAGAGGCCAGGTGCCCTTGTATCATCTCTCACAGACTAAGAATGGGTACCCTCTCGAAGAAAAAGGAACATAGTACAGTCCCGTATCAAAAGTTTTTGCTTTCCTATATCTGACATTCTGTCAGCTCTCTCTTCATGCAATCTAGCATGGTTGTACTCCAATAAAAAATCCATGCATTTAAGAATTTCACTGCACAATGCATGTACACCTAGGAGGCCTGATGTAACACCACGGATCCAGTGGTCTACCCAATGAGTAACACTATCACCTTTAGTGATATATTGTTTATCTTGTTTATTGGCACTTGAGAACCCACTTTCTCAGTACCAACCTCGCAATGGAGTCCAATCAACTCCTCAATATTGTGAGGCCCAGGGGGAAAGGTACGCAAGTTGACTGGAAATTCTCTCCTTGAGAGACCAGTCAGAAAGTAAATATGTTCAGTCATTGGAGTCAACGACTTCCCCTCAAGCATAAATTCCTCAACGTCAGGATGCCAATAATATATTAGAGCATTCAACAACCTGGGTTGTGCCCTCATAAATGGACACTAGAACAATTTCAATAACCCGCATTGCACTAATACAGCGATAGAAACAGGGTCTTGTGAGACCAAAAAATCAATGTCTTCATGCTCCCTCTCTCTCCAATGGACATACTTCCTACAAAATGACAAATTCATGGGGAGTTAACTCTTTCTTTTTATTTTTTTTCCACATATTGGAGGGTGTATGCGGGTTGTATTGGACACAGTCGTGTATGCATGCGTGAAGATTGTTTACTACATGCCGGAATACGCGGGTTGTCCCACTACTTCTCGCATAGACATAGGGCCGACCTTTTTAAAGGTCAATGCCCCCCAAAAAAACAAAACAAAATATGAAAATGAAGAATAGAAATGCAAGAGGGGCTAGTATGTACTTACTTGATCCAAGCGGAAGTTCATTTCGTCCACTAAAGCTCCCATAATCAACTCTTTTGGAAAAGGGGTGCTTTTTGACTTTTTTGTGAATTCTCAATTTACAATGGTGATAATGAGCTGCCAACTTCTATTTATAGAATTTTTGGCCCCTTTTGTCATTTTTTGGACCCTTTTGTCATTTTTTCTAGCCTAAAAATCGTTTAGTGTGGTTCTTGAGTTTCTTTTGGGATGTTACAATACATTTTACTTTTGGTTCGATGAACTTTTTTGAGAGTTGGGGCATTTTTAAGGTCCTTTGGTGAAAAGTCTTTTTTCCAACTTTGTGCATTTAAGATAGGATTCCACCTCCACTTGTTGCACCTCGTTGTATTTTTCACTTTTCCATAGGGTTGATCCAACCGAATTGCGACATATAATCTTCATTCCTACTCTAGAAGTGTTGTAATTTAGCGGTAGAGCCTACCTTCACATGGATTCCCTAGGTAGATCTTGGTTGCATTTTTGTGTCGATGCCATCGTTAATGACTTTAGGGTTGGGAGTCCTTTTATTCCCATATTGATTATGAGTTTGAGCCTTCACATGTCTAATATGTTATCACTCTTGGTTTCACCCTCGGGAGTCCCAAAACAATGGGTCTTCTTTTAAGTCCTTTTCAGACCCTCTAAACATGAAAATATTGCTGAGTGATCATGTTTCCCTTCATGCTTACCAAACTAAAATTCGAAGGCACGTCTGTCTGGTGGTAATTTACCCCTTTTTCAGTCCGGATGGTCACATGTACGAACAAAGGTATACTCTAGGAGCTTTGGTTTTCTAGAAGAGTATTCTCAGGTATAAATTTAACCCTTTTTCGGGCCCGAGGGACTAAATTTATGAAAAAGAAACCCCCACGGTGTCCATAGTTAATCTCTTTTCAGACTCCCTAAAATTGAAAATATTTTCGAGTGACCTTGTTTCTTTACACTCGTTAATTTGGTCAATAAGAACATCCCTTACAGAGTCCATAGTTAATCTTTTTTCAAACTCCTTAAACTAGCACTAAACACTCGTTAAAATGATTTTGAATAGACGTATGTTTAGTGCTAGTTTACCCCTTTTTCAAACCGACTATACTACCTTCGAAAAAGGTACCCTAGTGGAGTCTCCTTTTATGATTTTTCAGACTCTCTAAAAATGAAAAACCAATGAGCTTACCTTCTCTGGGCTCGTTAAAATTACATCGAAGGACATTATCATTGTGTCTTATTAATCACATTTTCATCCCTACGTATTTGGCCTAATTCCGACTCCATGTTGCTCTCAACTGAACCATCTGAAGCATGCCTTATACGCAAGCCTTGTATCACTTTGCCTCTACGCCTTGACACCTTGACCCAGGAGGATTTTTCCTGAGTGTCCTTTTTCTGCATATGTCACCTTTCTCTGAGCATCAGTGTGTTCCTTGCGCTTGGAACTGGTATGTCTGTGACACTCGTTCCTTGTTTGTAACGTAGCATTCTTTTATTCTTTTTCAAGCTTTCCAAAATTATTGAAAAGGACAAAAAAATCAGATATACCCCAAAAATAGGAAGGGAAAATTATTTTATTTTTATTGACAACAAAATGAGTCACCCTTGGACAAAGCACATCCTTTTGTTTTTTCGTCAAGCTCTAGGATTCAATATGAACTTAGGAATTTTTTCTCACTACGTAGAATTGTGTCCTCCTCCGTTTGGTTATCCTTCCAAACATATGGAGAATTCATGTTGCCTCTTGAATCGTGAACTTATGTCAATGCCATGTTGCCTGAGTCTCATCATTTGTCATGCTTTTTTCCAAGGGAAGTTTTACTAAACTTGAGTTGGCCCTTTTGTAGTTTGTCTCTTGTCCTCATGCCCGACCACCCCAAAAGTCCAATCAAGTCCTTTCTAAAAATCAATGAAGTTCTCTGCCTGATCACCAAGATCCTCTTGTTTGTTCCCGAAGAACCGTCGAATACCTTTGGGTAGTAAAGTCATACACTGTTATTACACTCCTACCCAAGTTTTGAAGACTTTTATTTTTTTGCTCAAGCTCTGAAGACCTCATCTCCAGCCATCGGGCGTCATTGGATTCTTGAAGATGGATACTATACATGTATATATTTTGATTTTGAGATGTAGATTCGTTGTGTACTTCTTGCAGATACACTTTATATAGTTATATGACATGGATATACAGTGTATTTGATTAGCATCCATGATTTTATTTCATCCTGAGCATGGTTATGCCCGCATCAGTGAGACAATTTTTATTTTGCAGATGGAACCTCCTAAACTCTAGTCCCTGGGCTCAATCGCTTCATACGTTGGTAAAGATTTGTAATGTATTTCAACCATCAGATGCTCTTCTGACCTCACACATTAGGGGGCATCTGTTATAACCATAAATTGCACCAGACATGCATACCTGGCATCAGACCATCTTACTTGTTATCTTTGCCAAGCCATCACTGAAAAATTCTTCTAAAAAACCATTTTTGCGAAGGTGTACGTGCCCTGCACCACTACTTCCCATGTACACATGCTTTATGCACCACTACATCCTGCATACACTCACAAAAGAGAGAAAAATGAAAATTGCAAAGCGATACGGGTTTTTCGGCCGTTACCTAACCATTTGATTGTCCATAGCCAGTCACCCTAACCGTTACTATATTTTTGGCCTATAAAATAAGGTGTTGGGGTCCCATTCAAAGGAGAAGCACAAGATCATAGAAACTCTGCCCATTTTAGTATTCCCCCCTTGCCCCAATATTTTGCAACCAGATTGTCAGTTTGAGCCAGAATTCCCTTTTTCGTCCATTGCAAATTTCCCTAGAGAGAACTGAAGAGGATAAGAATATGTGGAAGTAGTTGGTGCATGGTGAAGGGGAGCCTAGGATCGAGTTCGAGGAGTATTTTTCGTTCTCATATTGTAACCGACTTTGTGAGATTAATGTAAATAAATACTTTTTCCATCTCGCCAAATGATGTCTTCAATCTTCATGCTTTATTTGCAATTTTGGTTATGATATCTAACCCACTAATCCATATGTAGAATGCATGCTTGTAGTTTCTAGTTTGTCTTTTGATGAATGTAGGTCAACCTTTGGAGTAGAATTGCAGTCGGGAAACAACCAAGAACAAAGGGATCAACACCGAATGTGGAGTTTAAGGTAGGACTACAAGATCCCTTTACTTTGCTATTTATGTATGATTGTGGGGTAATGACAGGATAGTTGTTAAAATTAGGAGACTTTAGAATATTAGCTCTGCCTGCACTTTAGAACCCTAGTGTAGTTCGTAGGGGGGGGTTTCCTCTACAACATAATTGATTTATTTTCATTCTACATATGGATTAGTCTATAAATAGAAGCTGAAAACTCATTATCAAGCATGCATTCTACATATGGATTAGTGGGTTAGATATCATAACCAAAAATGCAAATAAATCATGAAGATTGAAGACATCATTTGGCAGGACAGAAAAAGTATTTCTTTATATTAATCTCACAAATTCGGTTACAATATGAGACTGTCAACTTCTCCTCGAACTCGGTCCTAGGCTCGTCTTCACCATGCACCAACTACTTCCACATAGTCTTCTCCTCTTTAGTTCTCTCTAGGGAAATGGTAAGGATTTGCAATGGAGGAAAAAGGGAATTTTGGCTCAAACTTACAATGTGGTTGCAAAATATTGGGGCAAAGGGGGAATATTGAAATGGGAGGAGTTTCTATGCTATCGTGCTTCTCCTTGGAATGGGACCCCAACACATTCTTTTATAGGACAAAAATACAGTAACGGTTGGGGTGACTGGATATGGGTGGTCAAATGGTTAGGTAACAACCCGAAAACCCATATCCCTTTGCAATTTTCATTTTTTGCACTTTTTGTGAGTGTATGCGAGCTATAGTGGTGCAACAAGTGTGTGTACGTGGGAAGTAGTGGTGCAGGGCTCATACACCTTTGAAAAAACGTTTTTTATAAGAGTTGTTCAATGATGTCTTGGAAAAGATAGCAAGTAAGATGGCCTGATGCCAGGTATGTATGTCTGGTGCAATTTAGGGTTATAACATGGTCACCCTTGATGACCTTCTTTTTCTAGAAAAGAAACCCATGTCACCCTTGGTTGGGGCATTCACTATCCTATACTCATGTTGATATTGTCTAGAAACCCCAAGTATCCCACAGCCCATGTACTGTTGATATTCACATTTGTCCACTTTGTCCCACCTCTGGCACAATTTACCCCATATTTAGTTATCCCCCTGACACTAGATACAGTTTCATGGTTGTTGCCAATCATCCTTCAAACATACCCCCAACCATGGGTAGTCTTGAGTCTCACTGCATCTTGACTTCGGTCATGTTCCTTATCAGTTGTTTATCTTATCTAGTGGATTTCATGAAGAAATTTTCTTCTTGGAGTCATGTGTCCCTTTCTGTCAACATCAATGTCATTTCCAGAAGGGAGACAATATCTTGAATCTCATTACCTCTACAATGAGGAGTCTCGGATGGCACAGAGAGAACCATCATTGTTCTCTGATGTCATTGACCCCCATAATATTTGACTTCAACACAATCTCATGTTACCGTGGGTCTTACTATACGACCATTGTAGTTTTTCTATACTAGTCGAAGACCTATGAATTTGTTAGGCCATCAATGCATACGAGTCATTGACACTTATTACAGGTGTCCTTGCCTCTTTTCAGAGTATGTTCACCATCAAAATTATTATTTGTCGTTATCAAGCCACTCTGGAGGGTGCTGCAATTATCTACATCAACATGCAACTTTAGCTACTGTCTCACATTTTTGAGTTACGTGACATGAGCATGGGGCATGCCTGCCTTGTTTGTATATAGATTTTATTTTCTCTCCCTAGAGACACGTTTGGGTCTCACATTTTCCCCTCTCCCTTTGACAGGATCACTCTTGCAATTCTCATCAAAATTATTCATTACAATGGTACTCTTAGTAGAAGAAGAATTGATGTATTTCGGTTATACGTATGCTCCTAACCTCACACATCAGGGGGCATATGTTATCACTAAAATTTTGTCCACAAACTTAAATGAAAATGGTTACAGAAATACATCATTTCCAAACACCTATTAGTTCACCTGCAGCACCAAAAATGCATTTCCAAAAGGAAAAAAATATACAACTAGACAAAAATTGACATGTGCCAAATCACTAAAGGAAGCACGCGCATAATGAGTGGGCCAAAGAATCTCATAAAGCACACAATGCGCCATATGCACGACTGTGTACGAGAAAATCCATGCACTCCTGTGAATGACACATTTATGGTTCTTTTCAGCCCCTCAACCACTTATGGATTAGCTCCCAACTTGATTTGACCCTCAAATCCAAGTTGAATCTGAATGGGGGGATGGTCAAAGACCTAAGGGTTCCCCAAAGGTCCCCTTTTCCACACTAAGAACTAGTTGGATATTGCCTCAAAGACATACTATAAATAGAGGCCATGGGTGCACTAAGAATTCACGAATTTCATAGTATTGTTATGCTACCACAATCCTCCCTTAGGAAAACTTTTTTCTTCTTGGAGCATTCTAGCAACATTCCAATAAGTTGTTTCACTCACCTCTTGATGGAATAGGCTTGGATTTCTTCACCATTTTACTTCGTGTTTATCATTGTAAGAAGATCTCTCAAATAGGGAACTCAATATACCTCCTAAGGAGGAAGTGGGGATCCATAAGTCCTCCTTTCTCTATGGTTTTTTCCAACTAATATAGTTATCCATTGGTGGCATAATCTTGGTCATTTGGTTGATTGATTTTGGTTCAATGTTTCTTATGCATTTTAGTTTTATTTCCTTAGCTGTTTTTAGTTTATTTTTTTGTTTATTTCACATGCTTGGATTATCTAACTCATGAACTAACCTATGTCTTGTCTAGTAGACCCAACTAGACTTGTAAGTGCCCTTGTTTTGCTCACCCAAGTGATGAAACAGACACAACAATTAGTTCCTACATTACAATCTTCAACTTCTTCGGGTTCAGGTCATAAGGTAGACTTTAAAGGTATGTCATCCCGGTCAAACAACATTTCTAAGGGGATTGGGCCTCTAGTAATATGATTTTTCTTAAGTAATATCATACGGTGGTTTGCAATCTTGTCTTGGAATTTTTATGGGTTCTCCCCTTCCTACATAATCCAAGCAGGATCATTCTGGTTTTCCTGATCTACATGAGTTTCAGAAAATGCATCAATCATCTCCAAGAAATGTTTGATTTGTTCTTCATATTCAAAAACTTTCTAGTTCTTAACATTGTTCGGGATCAACGGTCTATGTCTCACTTTAATGTGATATTTCAATATCAAGACAATAGGTGATATGACAGTTGCAACAACCTTTGCTAAGGACTTAGCTTGTCGATTCTCTATCCTGGGAATAGAGTGAATATTAAAGGATGAGAAGAAGTTTTCTATAATGTCCCAGGCACAATTCCTATAGGATCTCAACCTTGGATGTTTAGCTTGATACTATTGTTTTACTTGTTGTACAATAAGCTCTGTGTCACCATAAACTATTAGATGTTTGATTTTTAGCTTCCTTGCATCTTCTAATCCTAAAACCAGAGATTCATATTCGTAGACATTATTCATATAATTGATGTCCCATTGTAATCTATAAGAGGAGGGAATAACATACTCATCACCTGGTGCCATGAATAAAACCCCAACTCCTGCTCCTTCGCAGGATGAGGCACCATCGAAGAACATTTTCCACGTTCCTTCTCTAAAATTTACATTTTTCTTTGTTATTTTTATTTTTTTATTTTCTTCTTCTGTACATTCTTCAACAACGTTATCTATAGATAATATACAATTTCCTAAGTCCTGATCAACAACATAGTCTGGGTAATTATTGGGGTTTTGAGAGTCACTTACAGTATATGCCAGTCCAATTTCTCTGTGCAGTCGTGTGAATTGCCCACCAAAATTTGGGATCGTAGCATAAGTCATGTCCAACTGAACTGATCCTTCTAATTTTTCACACCAATACCTAGATAGAATCATGTCGTACTTGGAAGGGATGTCAGTAATGACCACATCCATGAGGATACTTTTCAAAGGCATCTAAGCAATATTTATGTTGGTGCAATTATACGCATAATATATTACCAAACATAAATTATCAACTGGGATTCATAATCAGTAGAGTTGATGCACTATATGCACCGATAATAGATAGGTTCCTATGTCTATTTAGTATATATTAGATAAGAAAACCATTTAGAAACCAACACACTCTTAAAAATAACAATCTTCACACAACTTGAAAGATGGAAAGAAAAACTCATAAACAAGCAAAAGATCTTTCTCAGGTGATGGACCTATTCATTGATGGCTCATGAAAGGAAAAGATGAACTTTGATTCTATCCCCTGAAATAACTAAACTAACAAGTGGGATGCTTCATTAAAGCTCATGTATGGTGAAATATGGAGATCCAACTGTTCCTGCATTGCCACACTTTGCAACAAATTCAAATAGTGAAATCAAACAAAATAACATGAAATCAAAATAAAAAATACATGAAATGAAAATCTACACTAACAATTTACAATAATGTTACCAAGATGGATCGGTGTCCATTTCCGATGCCAACATGGAAGCTTTAGATCACCAGATGCTAACTTCTAAGAGAGACAAAATCACTAAATTCAAACTTGCATTAAATATTCAACAAGTAGGTTTACAAAAGGAGCCTCTTCATGAATCCAATCTACATCATAGTAATTCTCCTCAAGAACCTATCTTACATCATAATAATTCTTCCCTCAATCTACATAATAATGATTCTCCTCCCCCTTACTAAGAGAGGGCACTCTCTTTTATACATGAGAGCTTTGAAAAGGAGATAAACATATCATAATTACAGATCCACTTTTTCTCAACCCATTTCCCTTTATTACAAAATATAATCCCTTCAAATCCTCACACATATCTCTCATATATCT
This sequence comes from Picea engelmannii, assembly GCA_009831015.1. Lineage (NCBI taxonomy): Eukaryota > Viridiplantae > Streptophyta > Pinopsida > Pinales > Pinaceae > Picea > Picea engelmannii. The sequence continues at coordinate 1,363,117 of ML783618.1, read as the reverse complement.
TGGATAAGATATGACAACCAAATCTGCATGATCTTTTCCTTGGATTAGGATTGAATTATCTCCTCACATCTTGAAATGGTGGAGGAAGTATTCAAGAAGTCTTTTGAATTAATCATTCACATATTCCTACACATGATAAAGCTCACACATTTTTCAGATATATGAAAACATGTCAATTTTCTAATATTTAATCACAAATTCCCTTTTAATACTAAAATAAATGATTTGGAAAATAATAAGGTTAAACCCATATTTAATTATGAAAATGGCGTCATGAAAGGTTAATGGGGCAATGAAATGTGTAGAATGATGAAGGGAAAGGTGGATGGAAATACCGCATTTCTGAGTCCTAACAATTTACTACCAAACATTTAATCATTCCTAGACACTTAACCTTTCTAGAATCAAATGAATACAAGTCTTGATAAGGTCTGGTAATTTCGAGGCCCAATTTTTCCATGACAATTTTAGGCATTAAATTATGAGAGGCCCTAGAATCTAACATACAATTGTGGAGTAAATGGTCGTGTACAGTTATAGTAATACAGAATGGAGTAACATAATCCTTATTGTTTTCAATGTGAGGACCGAACATGATCATAGGTCCTTTGTCCTGCAGATTAATAACGTATGCTTGATATTCAACATCAGAAAAATTTATCACTTTAGCAATTTTCTTTTTATAAATCACATTTTTTGCAAGTTCAACCAGAGGCATTAGGATTTTAATTTTATTAAGTTCATTTTCTAAATTGAAACCCCCAATTGTCTTCTCAGATTCCCTAGTTTGAACCTTTTCTTCAGTATTTTCTGGATTCTTAGTTTTCACTATTTTTGTTTCATCTTGCTTTGTTAGGGAAACTTGTGTTTCAGTCAATGGTTTGGCAACTACTTCCTCATTCTCTTTACTTCGTGATAAGGAACATTTGGTGGAAAATTTGTAGAATTTTTCTCTATAGGCCTTAAATCATACTTATGTTGGAGTTCAACCATTATTGAGTCAGTGAGACCTTGATACGTAGAATCTCCCACATTGTTGATGTTTTCTTCATTATTAAACATGGATTCTAGGTCTAAAGATTTCTGATAATCCTTCCTGGTTAAGTTTGGCTCAAGATCGTCATCGCTAAGGTTGTTTAAATCTTATTCTAACTCCTCATAATCTTGTGTTTCATCCCTCTACATAAAATTTTCAGTTTTCAACAAGGCTTGGATCTTTTGATATTCATATTTTACTTGCCTTTGTTGTATCTGGGGGTTAGGGTTTCTCCTAAACTTATTCGTAACGTATGGATTTAGTTTTTCTTCATCTAATTCCATTCTGGAGATTTGTTTTGATAAATCTTTAATTATCTTGGCCATCTCATCCATTTTTTCTTCTGCAGACTTCCCAGATCCAGAGGGTCCTACCTGTTCTTTGAAATGCCTAGGCTCTTTGGTTCCCATATGAGCCTTAGTTTTAAATTTCCCAGATGCCATATTATTGGATTCAATTTCTATGGCATTGCCTTTAATTTATGATAAAGTGGTAGATCTACTTTCTCTTAGAATGGAGTGATGATAGTGAATATAGTCCCCCCACTCCCCCAACTGAATTGGTTGCATGTCCTCATGCAACGTGGCATGAGTCATAGAAGTGAAAAGGAAATGGAGCATGGTGAGGGAATTTTCCAAATTCATTCACTCTATCATGTAAGGAATTGCATGATTAAAGATTAGAAAACAACATACCTCCACTTACCCAAAATATTGATGAACTATGAAATAGGAATATGGTTGATGTGGCTGTTGGAGCATGGAAGATGTAAATGCTTCAGGATCATGTGAAAGGAGACTGTTGTTGTAGTTGCGACTCTTGTCACTGCTAGATAAAAGAATGTGAAGTGAAGGAATCTGAACTGTTGTTGATGAATCATGGAAAATAGGAAGTAAGAAACTGTAGTACTCTCATATAGTTGAAGTCATGCTACTGTAATTGTTGAGGAGTCATGGAAAAGTGTATAGTCTTCACCCGCTTTGAAACCCGATGGTACAATTCTAGTCATGCAAATGAATGTGTCGATGTCGAGCATGAAGAGAAGTCATTGGATTACCGAGCATTGATGAATGTCGTTAACCAATGCGAGGGAACTCATCATTGATGTCAATGAGTGCCAAGGTACCCAAGTACATCTTGCGAAGTGAGAATGAATGAGCTGATGTCAATCCACTTGCAAGATCTGATGATCAAAGGACATTGATGTATTCCCATGATTATCATCAAGAGAACTTGTCATTAAGGCATGCAAGCCTCTAGGTACTCAAATGGACTCTACTCTGTATCCCAGATAAGGTGTTGAGGTCTATGGGGCAAGAATTTTTGAAAGGTGGGCCTTAAGGAATCCCACATCTATTAACATGAGTTTGTAAAAGGATTGGTAGGACTATAAATGAAAAGATCTCAGTAGCAACAATGTGTATGAAAAAGAAAGTAGGGTAATGTAGTCGTCAAAAGGGAACTGAACGGTTTTATTTGTAAGGTAAAATGAATGGAAAAATAGGAAAGAGATGTATGCGACTCAGAAAGATAGGCGTGTGAAAAGTCATGAAGGATAAGGAAATGGAAGATAGACCTCATCACAGGGATGACCAATGCACTTTGAAGGAGATATGTGGGGAAATAATTCATGACGTGGAATGGTTGTATGGATAGGCTTTGCGTAACAACATATGTCATGATGTGTGTGATAAGACTCAGATCCTTCAAGAAATCACGAAAGCATGTTTTCTTTTAAAAGTTTTGTGATTCAAGAAAATCACTTCAACAACAAGATGCGATCGGTCGTGCACCTGAAAAAACTTAGTACAAATTCTGCATGAAAACTTGTGAGATGTTTGAAGAAAAACATAACATGCAAAAAAAAGTACGAATGTGGCAAAGTAAAAGAAATAAAATGCGTTCTTATACCTGTTGTTACATGCTTATTCCAATGTTGATTGTTGTTTGAAGTGATTCAAGAAAAACAAATTAGCATTAAGAATATTGTTTTCAAGAATTAGAGAATGTCCATTTGTAATATTTTGATTTTTATAATTTTTATGTATTTTGTAATGTTTTGATTTTTCTAATTTTGATTTTTATAATGTTTTTTTGTTGTGGTTTTATAATTTTTATGGTTTTTGTTTTATTTTGATAATACACACCAAAAGAAAATGCAAAAGAGAAAACAAAAACACTCAAAATTAAAGTTGGATCTGCATTTCTTGGCATTCTTTGCAAAACATTTTAATAACAATATTGTCTCGGAATTATCAAATCTTCAGTTGCTTGCTGATCCATGTCACTAAAGTTGTGAAAGTTTAAATATGCTTCTTAGATCCACTGTCAAATTTATTCAAGCAATTGGAAGTTGGCTTAGAGTATGATTCTCGTTGATTTGTTGTATTAATCTCAATTGCTTTTCTGCATGATTGGACCTGTACATCGTCAGATATAATTGAATATTCAAAGCATTCAATTCTAGAGTTCCTAAGAATCAAGTAACAAGAATCAAGCAAATGATTCTGACATCAAAAACATTAGTGTAATGAAGCATTGTGTCTAATAGAGACATTCAATGAGCATGAAAAAAAGAAGAATCAACTTTCTGCATAAAATCCAACATAGGCACAAGAATCGACATAAAGTTCATGGGCCAATTTCCAGTTTCTTTCTAATGCAAAATACCTTGCAAGCCAAACCATTTCTTCTAAGACATGATCCCAATGTGTTATTGACTATAATGACAGTGTACTGCACCCTCGCTGTCGTGTTTAATTTGTTAGAGAAATACTCCATCTGCTGATGCAAAACTCACGAAAATTCATCATTCATTGCATAATCAAGTGCATTGTGAGCCACGTGGAAGATGTATTTATAAGTCTATATATGGAAATCGAGTTCATCCATTACTCTAGAGGACAACACCTCTCACAAATACAAAAGCTTTACTCCAAACTAACTTGTCTTTGTAACCTCAACTAATTGCATGGATTGCTTCTTTGGCTTTTGATAGGTTTTCTCGATGTGTTGACCATGAAGAGGCCAGTGCTCACAAGATTATTTATTAGGTGCTACGTACATTCCAAACCTTGTGCCGACTAGATAACACACTCCTCACTCAAGAACCATCCATCATTCCTGTGGTTGCCAATTCGAAGGGAATGTGTGTCTTGCCTCCCTCTCCCCAATCTGACATTGATGGTCCGACATTAATGGTCAGCACATGGCAAAGACTGCAAGCCCATGGAGAGCGATGAAACAACCCAATACTTATATTAACATCAGTATTAAGTTTTTCATTGCTCCAAAATTTTTGACATCTTTCATACCTAGGGTGTTGGACTTGCGATTTTAAATAGATTTTCACCCGTACCTGAAAAAAAAGAAACACATTAATGCATGTATTGTAAATCAGGTTTACATGTTGCATCATTAGGCTACACTTTAAGAGTATTGGCCTGGTTATGGTCAACAACCCATGTACACATGTGAGCACTCTGTTACTTCCATACTTGGATTTTCAACAATAATGTCTTTGATTGCTATTCCTCATCTACAAATGCTATTGTGATTACAGGATTCAACGTTTGCTAACACTCTGCTAAGATAGGCTTACTGGGTGGATGATGTCTTTCAGAGTAGGAATCCAGCCCGAGAGAGAGTAACCCACGGAGGAAACTTAGGTGGATTAGATTTATGTTACTAGCTAAGGAATTGGTATCGAATTTCGACAGGGACAACAAAGAATGCATTCCAATTCCAGTTGAAGTTGATCCCATAGGGATACAGGCAAAGCCTGCTATAGACATTATAATTGACCTCATTTACCTTGTATATATGGCGTCGATTCGTTTCTCATTGACGTGATCATGATTCCAGTAATTACATTATTATTTTTATAGTATTTTTACCAACTTCGTGAGTAATAATGTCAACTACGATAGTAATGTTTGGCAGTGGCATTCATGGAGACACTGGGTTGGCTAAAAAAAACTTTAATGTCGACATGATGCCACTACGATGAATAAAATACCTGTAATTATTACTCAATTCTCCTACGTGCCCATAACATAAGTTAATCTGATACATAGCTTTGGATTCTGCTGCAATACCTCTTATAACCGATTTCATCTCCTTCCACGTGGTCGCATTTGTCAATGTACTGCGGGAATACTCCATGGGATTCGACTCACAAATGAACAAGCCATATTGAACGCATGATCCTCGGGAAGAGATCCCAGAAAGAATCAATCCCAAATGCCTAATCTTGCCACTGGCCAACTATACGATACCAACCCTCACCGACTCAGTTTCCTCTAAGCGAGATTTACGTCCATGGATTTCGAAGGAATTAAAAAAAACGACATATCTTACTTGATTGACCATTTTTTTTTTTTCGTTATGCACAATATGCTATAAGCACATCATTCCCTGCATCAGTGTGCCTGCAATGTGGCGATGAAATCTAAGAACCAACATTCTTATTGCATTTGCCAAACAATCGATTATATTTTAGTGCAGGACTCCTCGTCTGTGTGGTATTGATCGGTTCTCAGGGGTGACCTTCCTTGTCATCTGTCATGATGTATTGGTGACCTTTAGATTCAATCCATTCTCGTACGCCCAAAGCATTCTCAACACACCCGAGGAAGTTAGGATTCAGTGAAGCATATTTATTGGCTTTATAAAAGACTCCAACAATTTTATTACTTCCTGCAAGTGCATGAAATTCTCTGACAGAAGATGCAAGAGGAGAGACTGAGGAGCAGATCGACCTTCTACTCGCAGCTCAGAATGTAGATATAAAATCTCTCTTGCTTGTCATTACAAGAAAAGATAGGTCTTTACCAGGAGGGATTGATACAGGGCGTGCAGAGCATAGTGGGGAAGCTGACCAGCCTCCCATTCCAGCAATGCAAGCACAACATATCCACAATTTTGTGAGCCCTCATGCCTCGCTGGCAGCATGATTGTCTTTGTTAGCGACAATCTGCAGTTGGAAATGTTGCTATACTGGGCGTTTCTAGAAAACGTTCTGTTTTGGTTTTTATTAAATTGTTTTTTTTGTTTTGTTTTTGTTTTTGTTAAAAAAATTGTTTTTATTTACATTTCTAAATAAATAAAAAATAAAATTAGATGACTCGTTTAACACAAAGAAACAAGTTTTTTTTTTTAGATTTTGATTTAATTTTGTATTACTTCTTAGATTAAATAAGACACAAACCTACTATATAAAAAGCTAAATTTTAATTTTTATCTTTCTATTTTTATTTTTATTCCTAGAAATAAAAAGAATCCTAATTTAACTTAAATCATTTGGTTTTTTTTTTTTTTAATTGTATTATTCTTAAATTTTAAAGAAAAAAAAACAATTCAAATTCACATAGAATTAAAGAAAAAATAAATAAATTTATTAGCAAATGGAAGACTAAAAAAATAGATTAGGCAAAAAAAAAAAATTGTTTCGTCAATTAATTGATATTCCCGAAGTCAACCAATGAATCATCCTACTTTCCGATCCTCGCAATCTCACGAAGCGCAGAGGAGAGCATACTTATTCAAAACTAAGAAAACTTGAAAATAATGTCTTGCCTACATTACGCTAATTAAACACTGGAGATTAGTTAAGTGTAGTCAAACTTCCAGTTTAACCATGCACGTAACATAAATAAAAATATGTCCTCTTTCAATTTCGCAATTGACAATAAAAAATATACATAAACGTGTGAAATTGACGGTTGAAACTATAAATTAACAAAATAAAAAGAAAAATTGAATGGATCTAACCTGGTACCTACTTGAAACCATCATTCGATAATTCTTTCGTAGGCATATTTTTCACTCCTTAGATCGTGTCGCAACTCCTCGTTATCCTCCTCGATCTCCTGCTCGCATACTTGTTCGTCATTGAATATGCAGGCTTCTTCATATGTTGATTCATCGTTTCTTGTTGGAGGAGTAATTAAGCCCTCGGATGCTGTCAAAATCTCCTCTTTGTGAGAAGAGGAGATCCCGACTTTTGCAAGGATCTGAGTGAGCTGTTCCAAGATTACACTCATAGTTAAACCATATCGAAAAAGGAGATTGATTTATCATCAAAGATTTGAATTTTAAAACTAAGAAATTAAAACTATTTGTAAAAATAAAACACGCCACACTTGAACTCCTTGTGTTACTGGGACACTATTGTCACCAGGTTATCGGTTCGCACAAGTTAGCCCATCACAAATAAAAACTAAATTTGCATAAATAAAAACACACTTTTGCATAAAATAAGGAGAAACACACTTCTGCATAAAAGGAAGAGGACAACCTAACTTTGAAGAAACCCCACCAAAGTGGATGCATGGGCTCTTCCTACACGTCTTACCATCTTCTCTCCACCCTTAGGTCATCCATAAAACCAATCCAAAACCATTAAAACAATCTAATCCGAATACTACCTATTACCGTTTACAACTCCCTGACAACGATGCCAAAATGTTGGTGCAATTATATGCATAATATATTACCAAACATAAATTATTTACTGCGATTCGTAATTAGTAGAGTTGATGCACTATATGCACCAATAACATATAGGTTCCTATGTCTGTTTAGTATAGATTAGATAAGAAAATCATTTAGAAACCAACACACTCTTAAAAATAACAATCTTCACACAACTCGAAAGCTAGAAAGAAAAACTCATAAACAAGCAAAAGACCTTGCTCAGGTGATGGACCTGTTCATTGATGGCTCATGAAAGGAAAAGATGAACTTTGATTATATCCCCTGAAACAACTAAACTAACAAGTGGGATGCTCCATTAAAGCTCATGTATGGTGAAATATGGAGATTCAACTATTCCTGCATTACCACACTTTGCAACAAATTTGAATAGTGAAATCAAACAAAATAACATGAAATAAAAATAACAAATACATGAAATGAAAATCTACACTAACAATTTACAATAATCTTACCAACCTGGATCTATGGCCCTTGTCGATGCCAACATGGATGCTCTAGATCACCAGATGCTAACTTCTAAGAGAGACAAAATCATTGAATTCAAACTTGCATTAATCTTCAACAAGTAGGTTTACAAAAGGAGTCTCTTCATGAATCTAATCTACATCATAGCAATTCTCCTCAAGAACCTATCTTACACCATAATAATTCTTCCCTCAATCTACATAATAATGATTCTCCTCCCCCTTATGAAGAGAGGGCACTCTCTTTTATACATGAGAGCTATGAAAAGGAGATAAACATCTCATAATTATAGATCGAATTTTCTCTCAACCCATTTCCCTTTATTACAAAATACAATCCCTTCAAATCCTCACACATATCTCTCATATATCTTGGATAAGATATGAAAACCAAATCTCCATGATCTTCTCCTTGGATTCGGATTGAATTATCTCCTCACATCTTGAAATGGTGGATGAAGCATTCAAGAAGTCTTTTGAATTAATCCTTCACATATTCCTACACATGATAAAGCTCACACATTTTTGAGATATATGAAAACATGTCAATTTTCTAATATTTAATCACAAATTCCCTTATAATACTAAAATAAATGATTTGGAAAATAATAAGGTTAAACCCATATTTAATTGTGAAAATGGTATCATGAAAGGTTAATGGGGCGATGAAATGTGAAGAATGATGAAGGGAAAGGTGGATGGAAATACACCATTTTTAAGTCCCAACAATTTACTATCAAACATTTAATCATTCCTAGACAATTAACCTTTCTAGAATCAAACGAGTACAAGTCTTGATAAGGTCTAGTAATTTTGAGGCCCAATTTTTCCATGATAATTTTAGGCATTAAATTATAAGAGGACCCATAATCTAACATACAATTGTGGAGTAAATGGTCATGTACAATTATAGTAATACAGAATGGAGTAACATAATCTTTATTGTTTTCAATGTGAGGACCGAACATGATCATAGGTCTTTTTTCCTGCAGATTAATAACATAGGCTTGATATTCAACATCAGAAAAATTTATCACTTTAGTGATTTTCTTTTTATAAATCATGTTTTCTGCAAGTTCAACCAGAGGCATTGGGATTTTAATTTTATTAAGTTCATTTTCTAAATTAAAACCCCCAATTGTCTTCTCAATTTCCCTGGTTTGAACCTTTTCTTCAGTATTTTTTGGATTCTTAGTTTTCACTGTTTTTGTTTCATCTTGCTTTGTTAGGGAAACTTGTGTTTCAGTCGATAGTTTGGCAACTGCCTCCTCATTCTCTTTACTTCGTGATAAAAAAAAATTGGTGTTAAATTTGTAGAATTTTTCTCTGTAGGCCTTAAATCATACTTATGTTGGAGTTCAACCATTATTGAGTCGGTGAGACCTTGATACGTAGAATCTCTCAGATTGTTGATGTTTTCTTCATTATTAAACATGGATTCTAGGTCTAAAGATTTCTCATAATCCTTCATGATTAAGTGTGGCTCAATATCATCATCGCTAAGGTTGTTTAGATCTTATTTTAACTCATAATCTTGCATTTCATCCCTCTACATAAAAAAATTCGTTTTAAACAAGGCTTGGATCTTTTGATATTCATATTTGACTTGCCTTTGTTGTATCTGGGGGTTAGGGTTTCTCCTGAACTAATTCCTAATGTATGGATCAGGTTTTTCTTCATATAATTCCATTCTGGAGATTTGTTTTGGTAAATATTTAATTATCTTGGCCATCTCATTCATTTTTTCTTTTGCAGAATTCTCGGATCCAGAGGGTCTTGCCTATTATTTGAAATGCCTAGGCTCTCTAGTTCCCATATGAGCCTTAGTTTTCAATTTCCCATATGATGTATTATTGGATTCAATTTCTATGGCATCACATTTTCCTTTCTCTTAGAAGCAGAGCGAAGTCAGAATCAAAAGCTTCTGCAAAAGTTAATTTTTCATTTGGCTGAGAAGGTTTGATTTCAACTGGGATTTTGTTATACAATTTATTGAACCTCTAGATAAATTCAAGGACTAATTCATAAGTCTTCTTTCTTAAATCCCAAATTTGGTTAAATAATAAATATGGTCCTTTTTCTCACCCCATTGTCTTAGGAAGACATTTTATAGTTCTTCATATGATTGTATGGAACCTACTAGGATTCCTCTGAACTAGGTCCTCACTTGTTCTTCAAAGGTTTGTACTAATATCCTTGAGTAAACATCCTTATGTTCGATGCCAAGGATATCATAAAATTGATCAAAAAAAGATTTATGTTCTTTTGCGGTTAGATCTCCTTCTCCCATGAATTTGGGAAGGTTATTCATGTAATTTTCAGGTAAATCATGAAGGACAACAGGGAGAACCAATGGAGCGTATATAGCATCTACCTTGGAAAATATTCTAGGAGGTTGATCTTTTCCACCAGCTCCTGCACCTCCAGTGCCAACACCTCTAGTACCGGCCATTGAAAGCATAAGAGACAGACTTCAGGGGCTAAAAAGGAGATTTTAAAATATTTCAAGGGACTGGACTGATGACCTTTTGAGTACTTCAGGGTATGGAGAAGTAAGTTTGGTAAAAATACCACTAGGATATGGAATATCTATATAAGGATGAAAAGGGAAACTTGAGTTGGGTTCCTCATGTTTACTGGGTTCCTCATGTTTAATGACAGAGGGGATTGAAGGGGATCCTTTGTTCTCATTGGTAAAATTATCTGGCAAGTCAATCTCAAATTTTATCTCAGGAACAATTACCTCTGGATTCTTGATTTTAGCCTCAGGTTTACTAGTTGGTGCCTCTGCAGAATGATTTTTTTAAAAACTTTCTTTAGGGGTTAGTTCTTCATTATGAAACTTAACATTAAATTGTGTAACTTTGGGTTGATATACTTTACCTATTGATGCAATTGTCTATTTTAGATATCCCTTTGGTTTCAACAACTTTCAGGATTTGACACTGGTGTGGTCTTCTTATCGTCTGGATTTTTCCTAGTATTCTTTCGACCGAATGCAAGTTTTGTCTATGGTGGAGTCGCCAAGTGAAAAATAAAATAAGCCTTACTTATGTATTCAATATTTGTTCACCATCAAAGATCAAAATTTACCTTGTCATATTCCGAGGGAAAATGATTTTGTTTCTTCATCCCCAACAATGACACCAAAAAGATGGTGTTCCTGAGATTAATCTTAAGGATCGAACAGTAATGTCAGGCATCAACAGTTTTTAATTTTTTTTTTTTAAATGAACACTATTCCTACCTTTCGTTCTATAATAAATGTTATTTAAATGAAATTAATAATAGAATAGTACGTAGGCTGTATTTCTTTGTCCGAGTCACAATTATAATATCAAATGGTGTGAAAGAAAGTTACAAAATTGTTAAAAAAATGTAGGCATTAATTGCATATGAGTCTCACCTTGTTTGCAGCAGAAGAAAAGTAAAGAAGGCACCCTTGAACATGATATGAAATGCAATAATTCACATAGAATACAGGTCTTGTTTTACTCACAATAAATACCGAGGAAACACTACTTACCTAGTGAATTGTTGGTATAATATGATCACAGTAGTTGTAATACTAAATTGCAATCAATCTCTTTTCAAGGAATTACATAAAGAAATTTGGAGAAATGAAAATATAGAGGAAACACATAATTCAAACTGAACGGAAATTATAATCTTTGTTTGCACTTATATTAATGCTAAAAAAAGAGAGTTTATGTATTACATCCAGCAAAAAGAAACCCTGAATAGATATTGAATCTTTGTACTTATAAAAAATCTGTCACAACTCAAAAACTGTTGGACTTCTTACAATATTTAATTAAAAATAGAATACATCCGAATAAAACAACATCATGTAAATCTTGATGAGATTCATTGGTGTTCTCCTCTGTATCTTCATCTACTGGAAGAAAAGCCTCTTTTCCTTAGTCCTTTGGGCCAGATACACATGTCATTAGGGCCACCTTAATCATTCGGCATATTGTCTTGTCCATTTTATTTTTATTTCCATCTGTCCCTCGAGATATGTTCAACAGGGAAATGAATCATAGTTGAGATCATGGGGGAAGGATAATCGGATGAATAACACTACATTGGTTCATCAAGGAATGGATAATGGGCACATGAAAAAGTAACCGTCTATGGAAATAATGATAGTGGAACAAGTGTATGATGATGAAGTAGGGATTATTAATGTTTGCAGTTATAGAATAAATCCTCCAGCCTACAACCTGTGAGATGTGGAATATAGCAGTGATGTGAAGTCTTACTCTCAGCTTACAAACCTGAGATAAATCTCGTAATAAAGGGTTCGTGGTTCCATCCAGGGACAAAGGATAGGACTGTATATGTCCTCCTCCATGACATGAGAGAGAAGAACTCTAGGTGATTATCTGATGTAAGAGCGATCTCTTGAGTTAGGGAAATCCTAAAAATCGTTGGGCACATCATCATGAGAATAAGAACAAAGATGACATGATGGCCTCCTCTGAACAACAACAGAGCTAATGAGAATAATTTAGATGATCCTCTTGTTGGTGACAATGGGAAATCATATCTATAGAGTAGACGTGACTATGGATGAGCATAAGTGCACGTGCGAGGACCTAGTTCATCTTTGTAATGCAGTGACTCAGGTCTATGGCATCCCTATGGATGTGTCCCCTAATGGATGAGCACTAGTGGGTGTATCAAATCCTTTTCTATATATTGTTCAAGAGTCATACCTACATGTAACCCTAGTTATTGTGTAAGGGTACAGGTCGGCCCTATATTAATATGATTAATATAAAGAAGATAGTTAATAATAAAGATATTAATTATAATAATAAAGATAATAATAAAGTGTGTTTGACTTAGAGAGGTCTACATGTTTGTGCCAATGAGATGCCCTTGTATATTAGTCAAAGTCTAATATAAGTAGGAGATGATTCTCCATTGTAGAATCATATCCTCCACACATATGTTTTGGAAATTTCAGCAAGTACTTCTCTTTGGCAAAGGTGCACACCTCTCTTGGGCACTAGGGTTTCTAAAGCTTAAGCAATCTCTTGTGTGCTAAGTCATTTTGTTGGTGAAAGGTATCTCTCTTGAAGAATATAGAAAAGGATTTGGCTAAGTTTTTCTTCCTTGTTTGAGAAGGGTTTCCCAGGATATATCTTGTGTTCTTGTGCATAGCGATTCTTCTTATGATCTTGGTTGTTGCAACATTTATGGTTATGTCTATTTGATAAAATTGGAATGAACTTCATACTTAACCTAAATGCCATGAAAAACTAACATTGTATTAGAGCATATTTCTTTAAGATCCCATTGCACAAGTATTCTCCAGAACATCTACTCTCTCAGTTGCAGTAATCGTACGACCCTCTTAGGTTTTTCCAGTTAATTCATACGACCCCTTTTTTTAGATAAATTTAACCACTATAAATTGGATTCTTGCACTGAAGAAGACTTATAAAGATACGTCCTCCTTAAATGTACCACCAACATGTCTCAAAACCAAATTCCAAGCATTTTCAAATTTTGACCCTAAGAGTTACTAGGGTTTCATCAAAATTCTACAGACAATTCTGAATTCTATTTCTGATAATTTCTTGAAGAACCTATTATTCTTATAGGCTTATTGTTGGCATTCATAATCCCAACTAACCTAAAAATTGCTAGCCTAGCCTAGCCGTTAGGTTTCCTCCAGCCTAGTTGACAAGGGTTTATGAATATGAGCAATTTCATGATGGGAAGCAAGCTCAACACCAAACTCCAATGCAATGAATACATCAACATCTCAGCACTCCCAGGTATGGTTCCTCTAAATGAAAACACTTGGCTAATTGATAGTGGTGCTTCTAGGAACATGACCGGTTTCATAAATCATTTGTCACACTTCATTGAGAAAGAGACACATCTACATGTGGTCCTTGGAGATGATTCTAGATACAACGTAAGAGGAGTTGGAATCACCACCTTCCAACTAGATTCAAATATGTATCTCAAACTAGAAGAGGTCCTATATGTACCAGGCATGAATAGAAACCTTGTCTCTATCTCAGCTCTTGAAGAAAAAGTTACAAAATCACTTTCTCATAAGGGAGAGTTTTTGCATGGCAGAAAAACTCTCATATCAGCTCCTCCAAAGTAATCAGTGTCAGATACAACAACCTATACAAGTTGACCATCAAACAACTTCAAGCCTTACTAAATAACACCATCAGCTTAAGTGAGCTATGGCATAGAAGGCTTGCTCTCATTCATTATAAGTCTCTTCCATCTCTAAAGAAAATGGTAATAGGTCTACCAAATATCCAAATCCAACATGAAGGTGTTTGCAAAGGGTGTTCCCTTGGTAAAAATATTAAAGGATCCTTCTCAAACAATGACAACAGATCCAAGGAAATTTTGGATTTGATTCATTCATATGTATGTAGGACAATGACCATTGCATCCCTAAATGGGTACTTATACTATGTACTATTCATAGATGATCACTCCAGAAAGACTTGGATTTATTTTCTGAAGAACAAGGATGGAGTCCTTGCCAAATTCCAAGAATTCAAAGCTCAAGTTGAAAATTTGACCAGAAGAAAAATCAAAGTTTTGAGATAAGACAATGGAGGAGAATACACATCAAAATAATTTATCAATTTTTGTATTGAAGCAGGGATCAAGAGGGAGATCACAATGCCTTACAACCCAAAAAAAAATGGGGTTGCTAATAGGAAGAAAAAAAATATCATTGAAGAAACTAAAGCAATGATACATGATCAAAGTATACCAATGACTCTATGGGCAGAAGCATGTATGATTGCAGTCTATGTTCAAAACTATAGCCCTCATCAGATCCTGAGAAACATTACTCCAGAAGAAGAATTCACTAAGGAGAGACCTGAAATCAGACACTTCAGAATATTTGGATGCCCAGTCTACCTACATATACCTAAATAAAATAGATCCAAACTAGAACCTTCAGGAAAGAAAGGTATTTTTGTAGGATATAGTGAATCCTCAAAAGCATACTGAATCTACATCCCAAGACAAAGAAAAATTGAACTAAGCAAAGAATTCACCTTTGAAGAGCAAGTAGTCATCCAGAAATCCAAAGAAGCTCAAATGGAAATAGATGGTGACACATCACCTTCTCCACATTCAGAAATTCAGAGGGAGACAAACAATGTTCCAGATGAGCCTACAACTCAAATCAATTCAGATTCTCTAATAGATTCGGTTGCCCCAAGTAATGTACCTAGAGACAACACTATTAGACATAAAATACCTTCTTGGACACGTCAAACATTAGAAGAATAAGAGAGACATAAAGCTCCCCAAGGAGCAACTAGAGAAAGAAAGAAACCTAAGAGATTCTCTAGCTACCTTTCAGTTAGGATTCACATTATTGATTCAGAACCAACCTGTCATGGAGACGCCTCAAATGAAAAAGTATGGCAATATGCCATGACTAAAGAATATCAATCTATAATAAAGAACAATGTTTGGGATGTTGTTCCAGGACCAGAAGAGAAGTTAGTAGTAACTTCCAAATGGATTTACAAAATCAAACATGCATCTGATGGAAGCATTGAAAAATATAAAGCAAGATTCGTGGCTAGAGGGTTCTCCCAAATAGAGGGAGTTGACTATGATGGAATCTTTGCACCACTATCTAGATATACCTCCATTCGATCCATAATTTCTATAGCTTCTTCCATGGGCTGGAAGCTACATCAGATGGATGTAAAGATAGATTTTCTTAATGGAAAAATTTAGGAAGAAGTCTACATCAAACAACCATAAGGTTTTTTTATACACAAAAAAAAGTCTCATGTTTACAGATTGAAGAAATCCCTATACGTATTAAAACAATCCCCATGTTCTTGGTAGAAGATAATGGATGGTTTGCTAACAAGTTTGGGTTTCAATAAAAGTTCAGCCGACCCAAATATATACTATAAAATTAATGGAAACACGTGTTTGATTCTAGTCCAATATGTGGATGATCTTTTCATCACCGGCTCAGAAAGACTCATTGATGAATGCAAACAGGAATTAACTGCCAAATTTGAGATGAAATATTTGGGCCAAATGCATTACTTCTTGGGACTAGAAGTGTGGCAAAGACCAGGTGAAATTTTCCTAAGCCAAGGAAAATATACCTTGGAGATTTTGAAAACATTCCAAATGATAGATTGTAAATCCATGCCAACACCAATGCTAATGGATCTGAAGAAGATGAATGATATCGATTTCGGAGACGTAGATCCACATTTATATTGATAGCTTATTGGATCCCTGATGTATCTGGTTAACACCAGACCAGACATTTTCTATGTAGTAAATGTACTTAGCCATTTTAAGAACCAACCAAAATAGACACATTGGATAGATGCCAAACATGTATTAAGATACTTACATGGAATTATTGGCTATGGCTTAAAATATTCAACAAATGTGGATCTTAGACTAGAAGGTTATGCTGACGCATATTGGGCAGGAAGTGCAGTAGACAAAAAGAGAACCTCAGGAAGATGCTTCACCCTAGGATCAGCCATAGTTTCCCAGTGCAGCAGAAAACAAAGCTCGGTGGCTTTGAGTACAATAGAGGTGGAATACATTGCACTGAGTGTGGCAGTTCATGAATCTATTTTTCTTCATAAACTCCTAACAGACTTGTTTTAAAATGAGATGGATCTTACCACCATTCATTGTGACAACCAGAGTTGTGTGAAGCTTGTTGAGATTTGTACCTTGGGAGGTGTTCCCCATGTGCTTTTGACCTCCTTAGCACATGAGGGAAGGACATGACACTTTGTACCTAGTACTTTTGTCTATTTTCACTTTGACTTTGGTTAAAGTGAATTTTTGTCACTTTTGGATAAAGTGAGTATTAAATCACTTTGTGGTGATTTTGGAGACATAAGTAGACTTAGGAAACTTAACCCAAAAGTGGGTTATGATTTAGAGTTGATGGGTGAGATCTCATCCAGTCATTTGGATTGATCTCAACCCTTGATTCTTATGTTTCCTATTCTTTCCTAAAGAGGGCGCAAAGGGTCTAAGGAGGGCGCACTTATTCATGGAGAGTTTTTCTCATGGGAGGAGGAGAACTCAAGCTATGGAGATGAGGTCAGATGCATGAAGTTTTGCGGAGGAGGTTGCTAGCTTTCCTTATAGACAGCTTGGAGCATCTTGCTTCATTATTTTATTGGAGTCATTCTACAGTTGAGGAGGGTGCATGAGTTTGGCAGACTTATTCCTTCCTGGTTGGATTTCTAGCCATCAGATTTTAGTGAGGTCAGTTGCAAAGTGAGGACATCAGCTGGAGCTTCATTCCTGCAGAGGGGTTTTCCATTCTGACATCACAGATGATTTCTGGAGCATTTACTGTGGTTCTGGTAGTTTACATGAGGGGCACACCATCCAAGGGTGCATCTGCTTGAGGGAGCTTGTATATAAACTCAGTTGGAGTTGCTATTGTATCAAGTTCCATCATTTATTGTGTTTATTGTAACCTATACTTGCTTTTCCTCATATATGCATTTAGATCTCAAACTGGTTTTCCCCGGGGGGGGGGGTTTGTCCAGGGTCATGTTGACCAAAAATACTGTGTCTACAAATGCATGCTATTAGTTCTTAGATATGTTCATTATTAGAAGTAAAATGATGTATTAGGTGTGTTATATTTATTTGAGTTTCATGTACTAATTTCCTATGGAAAAAACGACATGCTAGAGCACCCAAATAAAAAATATAACCATAACAATCAGCTCAAAATAAACATGACTGTTGGCTGTTATAAAACAACAGAAAACTAAAACAAGACAGTGAAAACTTAGAGCCTTTGCTTGGTCAAAGACAGACCAAGAAGGCAAGCTGATAGGACCTGGAATTTTCACATGGTATCAGAACTTCGGTGGCTGATTTTTGGGACAGTTGGGACAGCATATTGAGTGGCTGCCATATACTTCTTTTTGGAAGATTTTGAGGACAGCCATTAACTCCTTCAGTGGTTGTTACTTGGAAGAATTTTTCAGAGGATTTTTGGGTAGTTTGGACACCTTGAGATCAGTCTCTTTTCACACCTACGTAGTAGGAGTGAGGATGATTTTTGTGACCTCTTTTCACACCCATTTTGTTGGGAGTGAGGTCAGAGTACATTGTCTCTTTTCACACCTGTGTTGAAAGGAGTGAGACAGTGTGTTCCTTGGCAGAGCAGCATCAGTTGGGGATTGCAGATTGGCAGTGATGTCAGCATCTCAGATGCGAGTTGAGGACAGGCTAGCTGGGACTAGAAATTGGTCGTCATGGAAGGCCAGGATGGTCTTCGTCTTGGAGGACCTCGAGCTATGGGATATAGTTGAGGCGGTTGTTCCTGCTATTCCTGTCACTGCTCCCATCTTGGTGGTAGAATACAGGAAGAGGAACAACAAGGTGAAGAGGACTATTTATGATGCAGTCCGGGATCACATTATACCCCATGTTATAGGGAAGGCTCATGCATATCATATGTGGGCATCTTTATGCAAGCTATATAAGAGCTCAAATGAGAACCGGAAGATGTTTCTTCATGATCAACTCAGGGGCATTCGCATGCTCAAGGATGATTCAGTGACTTCATTCCTTGGTAGATTCACTCAGATAAGAGACGAGCTTGGAGCCGTTGGCGAGGTTGTTGAACCCAAATATTTGGTGAGGCAAGCTTTGAATAGATTCACCAAACCATGGGGTCCATTTGTACATGGCATTGTTGCCAGAGAGGCCTTACCCACATGGGAGAGGATGTGGGATGACTTCGTCTAGGAGGAGATCAGATTAACATCAGAGGCTTCTGGACAGAGGAAACAACAACAACAATAGATTGGTCAGGGTGAGGAGGATATTTCTCTTTGGGAAAAGGGAAAGAAGAAGGTCGACTGGGGTGGTCAGCAAGGTCCCAAGACAGGGAGCCTACCACAGAGGAGTGGAGGAGTAGAGAGCAGCAGTGGTCGGGGTAGAGATATGAGAAAAGTGAAGTTATTTGTTTGTAAGAAGTTCGAGCACTATGCTGGACAGTGTCCGAACAGGAAGAAGAAGAAGGGTGGTACAATGACTACAATAGAGGAGACATGCATTCATACTCAGTTTCAGAAAGAATGTGCTTTTCATGTGTGTTGCAGTTCGGTTGAGTATTCACCACATATCTGGTATATTGATAGCAGGGCATCGAACCACATTACTGGTATTCGAGAGAATTTCTATGACCTCAGAGACATCGAGGTCAGGATAGATATCTCTCTTGGAGATAACATAATAGTCACAGTTGCTGGGATTGGCACAGTTTCTTTTAGGAGAGAGAACTTGCCACCTATATCGTTTACTGATGTTATTTTCATCCCTAGGATGAAGAAGAACTTGATTTCAGTTTCCACCCTCCAGGACAGAGGTTTTGAGGTTTCATTTAGGGGCACCGAGGTACTGATCTATCCTCGAGGGTTTTCTATAGACCCAGGACAGGTGATTGGAGTGAGAGAGGGAGATATCTGTATAGATTACTTTTTCAGCCACTTCTTGCATTAGTGGCTAGTAGTGACAACAGCGGACAATTGTGTGAGTTGTGGCATCGTAGGATGGCCCACCTACATCATGGGGCTCTTGGAGGACTGAGAGAGGTTGTGACCAGAGTGCCATAGATCAGCATAGAGCATTAGGATGTTTGCAGAGGGTGTGTTCTTGGCAAGTTTTCCAAGGCATCGTTCCCTAGCAGTGACAACAGGTCAGTTGGGATACTGGATTTAGTACACATGGATGTGTGTGGGCCCATGTGTCGGAAGTCCTTGAGTGGTTGTGAGTATTATCTCACATTTATTGATGACTACTCGAGGAAGACTTGGATCTATTTCCTAAAGGCCAAGAGTGAGGTCTTCGCATAGTTCCAAGAGTTTAGGGATCTTGTGGATAACCAGTCGGGAAAGAGGATCAAAGTCTTGTGGTCGGATAATGGGGGAGAGTATTCCTTGAGACATTTTGTAGAATTTTGTGCACAGCATGGAATCAGGAGATAGATGATCGTACCTTACAACCCCCAGTAGAACGGGGTTGCCAAGAGGAAGAACCAGGCTATTACTGGTGCAGCAAGATCCATGCTGCATGATCAGAGTTTGCCTTTGTATTTGTGGGCAGAGGCATGTGCTACTGCAGTTTATCTGTAGAATAGGAGCCCCCATAAAATTTTGGGGAAGATGACTCCTGAGGAGGCCTTCACTGATAGGAGGCCCGATGTCCAGCATATCAGGATCTTTGGATGTTCGACGTTCTCTCATATCCCCTCAGAGAGGAGGACGAAGCTAGACCCCACAGCCCAGCAGGGGATTCTAGTTGGATACTCAGAGGTGTCGAAATCCTATCGGATCTACATTCCACTAATTAGGAAAGTGGTGGTGAGAAGAGATGTTATATTTGAGGAGGATAAGGATTTTGCGAGATCTCTTGAGTTGAGCCAAGGAGTTGACGATGATACAGAGTTTCCAGTTGCAGTCTCAGAGGGAGCACAACCTCAGTGATCAGGTACACCAGTATCAGGGGTGACAGGGTCACCATGCACAACTTTAGGGTCATAGTCAGAGCATGTTCAGTCAAATGGGGCATAGACTTCAGAGGGAGGTCAGACTTCAGGATCACAGAGTGTTGAGGTGAGTCCTAAGGCCATTACTCTTTGGCAGAGAGACCTTAATTCTCCATTGACCACTTCAAGGAAGAGGAGACCTAGATGGTTTTAGGAGACCCTGAAGGAGGCTATAGAGAATGTAGGGGAACCCAAGAGTCAGATTAGACAGAGGAGGCGACCAGTCAGATTGGGAGCATACTTAGCACTTGTGACTACTATTAGAGATATTGAGCCACAGAATTTTGCACAGGCAGTGGATCATCAGGTCTGGAGAGAGGCCATGGTCGAGGAGTATGATTCCATTGTGCGCAATGATGTCTGGGATGTGGTTCCGAGGCCTATGGGGAAGTCAGTTGTGACTTCCAAATGGTTGTACAAGACCAAGATTGTTGTAGATGGCAGCGTGGAGAAACACAAGGCTCGTTTTGTGGAACGAGGCTTCTCATAGATTGAAGTAGTCGACTATGATGAGACTTTTGCACCAGTTGCAAGATACACTTCTATCAGGACTATCATTTCCATAGCAACAGAGTTGGGTTGGCGCATTCATCATATGGATGTGAAAACCGCATTTCTGAATGGCTTTATTGAGGAGGAGGTGTACATAGAGCAGCCACAGGGTTTTGAGGTGAGTGATAGGGAGACTCACGTGTGCCTTCTGAGAAAGGCACTATATGGACTGAAGCAAGCTCCCCGAGCTTGGTATTCATGGATTGATACCTATTTGCTTCATATGGGCTTCGAGAAGAKCCATGTTGATCCAAACCTCTATTTCATCATTAGAGATGAGGACACGTTCATTCTCATTTTTTATGTGGATGATTTATTCATCACTGGAGCTGAGGATCTCATAGCTGAGTGCAAGATAGGAATTGCATCAGAGTTTGAGATGAGTGATATTGGATTGATGCACTACTTTCTGGGTATGGAGGTATGGCAGGAGGAGGGTCACATATTTCTCGGGCAGGGGAAGTATGCAGCAGATATTCTGAGTAGATTTCAGATGGAGGACTGAAGACCTGTGTCTACACCTATGATCACCAACTGGAAGAATCTTAGTGCTTCAGATAGCCAGTTGGTGGATGCCACAACATACAAGCAGTTGATCGGTTCACTTATGTATCTGGTTAACACTAGACCAGATATATGTTTTGTCGTGAACACCCTCAGCCAGTACATGGTCGAGCCGAGGAGTGTTCACATGGTTGGGGTAAAACACATATTGAGATATGTTTCTGGGATAGTGGACTTTGGCCTAGATTATGTCAGGGGAGATGGAGTCAGTTTGGTTTGCTACATAGATTCAGACTGGGCAGGATGCGCTGCTGACAGGAAAAGCACCTCGGGGTGTTGCTTCAGTTTGGGGTCAGGACTTGTTTCTTGGTTCAGATGGAAGCAGAAGTCGGTTGCTTTGAGTTAGACCGAGGCAGAGTATATGGAATCCATTCAGGCCAGTTGTGAGGCCATTTGGCTTCGCAAGATGCTGGTTGGTTTATTCAGTCAGGAGATGGCTCCAACTTTCATTCACTGTGATAATCAGAGTTGCATAAAACTATCTGAGAATCCAGTGTTTCATGATCGGTCGAAGCATATTGAGATCAGGTAGTACTTCATTCGTGACTAGGTTCAGAGAGGGGTAGTTCAGTTGCAGTATATATCTATAGATGAGCAGGTAGCAGATATTCTCACCAAGGCCCTGCCATGGGGAAAGCATGTCTTCTTCAGAGACAAGATGGGCTTGGTGAGGAACACCTTCCTCGGTAAGAGGGATTGTTGAGATTTGTACCTTGGGACGTGTTCCCCATGTGCTTTTGACCTCCTTAGCACACGAGGGAAGGACATGACACTTTGTACCTAGTACTTTTGTCTATTTTCACTTTGACTTTGGTTAAAGTGAATTTCGGTCACTTTTGGATAAAGTGAGTATTAAATCACTTTGTGGTGATTTTGGAGACATAAGTAGACTTAGGAAACTTAACCCAAAAGTGGGTTAATATTTAGAGTTGATGGGTGAGATCTCATCCATTCATTTGGATTGTTCTCAACCCTTGATTCTTAGGTTTCCTATTCTTGCCTAAAGAGGGCGCAAAGGGTCTAAGGAGAGCGCACTTATTCATGGAGAGTTTTTCTCATGGGAGGAGGAGAACTCAAGATATGGAGATGAGGTCAGATGCATGAGGTTTTGTGGAGGAGGACGCTATCTTTCCTTGTGGACAACTTGGATCATCTTGCTTCATTATTTTATTGGAGTCATTCTACAGTTGAGGAGGGCGCATGAGTTTGGCAGACTTATTCCTTCCTGGTGGGATTTCTATCCATCATATTTCAGTGAGGTTAGTTGCAAAGTGAGGACATCAGCTGGAGCTTCATTCCTGCGGAGGGGTTTTCCATTCTGACATCACAGATGATTTCTGGAGTATTTACTATGGTTCTGGTAGTTTACATGAGGGGTGCACCATCTAGGGACACATCTGCATGAGGAAGATTGTATATCAACTCAGTTGGATTTGCTATTGTATCATGTTCCATCATTTATTGTGTTTACTGTAACCTATACTTTATTTTCCTCATATATACATTTAGTTCTCAAATTGGTTTTCCCCGGGGGGGGGGGGGGNTCAAATTGGTTTTCCCCGGGGGGGGGGGGGTTTGTCCAGGGTCATGTTGACCAAAAACACTGTGTCTACAAATGCATGCTATTAGTTCTTAGATCTGTTCATTATCAGCAATAAAACAATGTATTAGGTGTGTTATATTTATTTGAGTTGCATGTACTAATTTCCTATGGAAAAAACGACATGCTAGAGCATCCAAATCGAAACTATAACCATAACAATTAGCTCAAAAGAAACATGATTGTTGGTTGTTATAAAACAACAAAAAACTAAAACAAGACAGTGAAAACTTAGAGCCTTTGCTTGGTCAAAGACAGACCAAGAAGGCAAGCTGATAGGACCTAGAATTTTCACAAAGCTCTCAGAGAATCCTCTATTCCATGATAAATCAAAACATATCGAGATCAAGTACCACTATATCATAGATATGGTGCAGAGAAAGACAATACATGTTCGATATATTTCCACCCGGGAACAAATTGATGATATCTTCACTAAACCACTTTCCAAAACCAAGTTCGAGTATTTTCGTGAGAATCTTGGCATGATGGAGAATGCCTCCCTAGTTGAGAGGGAGTGCTAATGTTTGCAGCTATATGAGACATCCTCCATCATACAACCTATGAGATGTGGAATATATCAGCGATGTGAAGTCTTACTCTCAACTTACAAACTTGAGAGAAAGCCCCTAATAAAGGGTTTGTGGTTCCATCCTGGGACAAAGGCTAGGAATGTATATGGCCTCCTACATGACGTGAGAGAGAATAAATCCATATGATTATCCGATGTAAGAGAGATATTTTGAGTTAGATAAATCACAAAAAGCGTTGGGCACATCATCATGAGAATAAGAACAAAGATGCTGTGATGGCCTCCTCTAAAAAACAATCAAGTTGATGAGAAGACTCTAGATGATTTTTTTGTTGGTGACCATGGGAAAGAAGATCTGTAGAGCTGACGTGACTATGGATGAGCATAAGTGCACATGCGTCTGTGTAATGCATTGACTCAGGTCTATGGCATCCCTATGGATGTGGCCCCTAGTGGATGAGCACTAGTGGGTGTATCAAATCCTTTGCTATATATTGTCCAAGAACCAGACCTACCTGTAACCCTAGTTATTATGTAAAGGGTACAGGTCATCCCTATATTAATATGATTAATATAAAGAAGATAATTAATAATGAAAATTTTAATTATAATAATAAAGATAATAATAAAGTGTGTTTGACTTAGAGAGGTCAACCATGTTGTGCCAATGAGACACCCTTGCAGATTAGTCAAAGTCAAATAAATAGGAGATGATTCTCCATTGTAGAATCATATCCTCCACACATATGTTTTGGAAATTTCATCAAGTACTTCTCTTTGGAAAAGGTTCACACCTCTCTTGGGTGCTAGGGTTTCTTGAGCTTAAGAACTCTCTTGTGTGCTAAGTCATTTTGTTGGTGAAATGTCTTTCTATTGAAGAATATAGTAAAGGATTTGGCTGGGTTTTTCTCCCTTGTTTGAGAAGGGTTTCCCAGGATATATCTTGTGTTCTTGTACATGGTGATTCTTCTTGTGATCTTGGTTGTTGTAGCATTTAGGGTTATGGATATTTCATAAAATTGGAATGAACTTCATACTTAACCTAAATTCCATGAAAAAATAACAGGGATAACTGGAGATTAGAATGTGGGTGGACAAGATAAGTGGTTGTTTAAAGGTGAAAGGGAGAGAGGGTCGAAGGAAAGGACACTGTGCACATTTTCTTACCTGCTCCCAGCTATGCTTTCTTTCCCATGTTCAACACATTGCGTGTATCTATCTAGAAATTCCACCAAGAACCTTGAGGGATCGATTTTTTCATTTACCTAGAAAGAGAATAATTTCCTTTTTATCTGAGGAAACTTTTCTTGGATCATTTTCACTTCTTGAGTTGTGGCCTAGAATTGTGAACTTGAATTCACTAGCTATTTATTGATTTTAAGAAGATAAAACTATCTCTTTTCTTGAATGGCTTCCAGAGTTTCTTCTTTTCTCTTTCTGGAATTTTGTTGTTTCATTTGTATATCAATTTTCCCTAGGGATTATGAGATATTACTTCCTTCAAGATAAATTAGCCCTTTATTTAATGATGAAAACACTTCTAGACAAACTTCTTTTGCCTCTCTGGAAAATATTTTTCTTTCTTCCATATTTGTTTCCTGGACCTTTAGGGCCATCTCACCCTTTAATTGTTTGGAATGAGAAAGAAGAGAAAAATCAGGGACATTATCTTTCTACATCAATATCTGGACTTCCTAAAACTTAGAATGAGCTGAGCAAGCCTCTTTTTCCTTGACATAAATGTCCTTCAAAGAAAATTCTACTGCCTGATAGCACTTTTGGATGGCATCTACCTTCAGATAAAGGTCTTGTTGGGAAGCTTCCAACTTCTCATTTATTTCCAACACTTGATTTTGGAAGGTCGAGATGTCTATCTAGTTCCCTTCGGTTAGGTCCAATGTGGCTTGCATTTGTTCTATCAATTCATCAAACTAAGTGACCATACCTTTGTTGGTTTGTGAAATCTAATGGAGCTCGTCAAGGTTGGCCTGAAGTTGTTGAATTTGATGCTAATCATTAGCTCTGATTTGCTCAATGTCTTGAATCATTCTGTTCCTGATAGTCTTCTCAATAGTATATATATGATTTTGCAAGTGCTCTACCGATAGGCACTTTTGTCCCAGTTGTTTGGTCAAATTTTCTAAAGACCTTTGATTGACACTGGAAAAATCACCTAACGAACCTACAACTTCCTTTGCACATTATGGATCTTCTTAGTCATTCCCGTGATATACCATTCTCTTCCTTTTAATTATCACTCCATATTTCTAGTGTGATTCTCTTTTCACGATAGCTTTTCATTTCTTACTAAAAAATGAAATCTGAAGGAGGCATCTCTTCAGGCAATATGGGGCTAAGATCACCTACAAAAACAATTTCGAAATTAGGATTTCTGAAGTTGGTTTGCAGAGAGGTCATATATGTAATGGGATTAGCAATCTCTGTGGACTGTTGTTGTTCTATTGTATCTAAGATGACAGCAGGATTAGTTGGTGTCGAAGGAGGTGCATCTTATCCCTTATTTAGGAAAGATTTGAGTTGAGCTAGTGCCTGGGGGCTTAGCTAGCCTGACAATGATGCTTCTAATTCTTGTGTTAACACCTCCTACATATTTGGGGTTCCCTCAACTTTTTTCTTACCAGAGTGACTTGATTCAGAACTTGTAGGCATGGCTTCTAGTGAAGGGGGAGTGGTTATTGACTCTCCTTGTAGTACTTTTGCTACAATGTTTCACCTATGTTTTTGAAACATTAGAAAACTAGCTTGTTGATCCAGGGGAAGGGTTTGGAATACTCCTTGAACTTCCTCATAAGATCTAACTTGTATAAATATTTTTTCATACAGGGATTTCTCGTGCATATACCTCTTCATGTTGAACTAGGATAGATGGTTTTACACTATCTTATGTGGATCATGTCTCTTGAACTCGATGTCAACCAATTTGAAATCCTCCAGGGCCACAACTTCAACTTTGGAGTGACCAAAATCTAGTTATGAAAACATGCCAACCTAAATAGGGAAAGTCGGACAAATCATTTTCTGTGCTACCTTCAGCTCCTTGTTGATGCCTCCTGACACTGTCTGGTACACCACTTCTCTACACACCAACCTGTTGGGTAAAATTTTTGGGAGAGAATGAGGAGGAACTAAGCAGCCAAAAAATTTGTTGTAGGATAAATTATCCTCAACAAACCAATCTCTAAGCTTACCCAGGTTTCCCATAATATTGTCTGAAATCCAGGGAGGTGGGAGACCATATAGCGCTACATGAATAGGTATTGCAACAATGTGGCAGATTTCATAAAATAAATCTTTAGCTTTCTCCTCCCACAACTTGGAGTGATAAAAATGAATGGGCTCGGCACTAGCCGAGGTCCAACTTTAGTTCATCAACAAAAAATGGGTCATGAAGCAGATGGCATCCATAACATATGAATACATGTAAAAAGGGGTGAGATGCCCTTTTGATTTCACTATTTTGAAATCAACAATTCCCTTGGCCAATTTATCTGACAGTATTTTTTCCCAATTGAAAGTGTAACCCTTAGCTACCTCATTCATGATGGATACCCATTCCATGGAGAAATGCGTAGGACTCTTCTTCCTAAAAAGATGACAGAACATCATGGATACATACACCATATGAGCATCCAAAGACGATGTGGCATACATACCATGAGCGTCAGTCTTGAATTTCTCTGGGTGTCCCAACCAGGTCCTGATTATATCGTGACCATTCCTGGCATATTGGACACATTCCTTTTGCTTGAATTCTAGAATGAGTACAACGTTGTAAGTATATTTAGGATTAGGGGAGAGTTTATAAATTACTTGCAGATGTTTTGGCCAGAAAGAGAAGATGGAAATATGTTGATGGTTGATGATTCTCCTAGTCTGGACGCCAACATGTTCCAAGGACCATCTTATCATGTCATTATAAGGCATGAGCCTCGGCCGTGCAACTATCTTCTGTAGCTTTGACTATTCTATGTGTCTAATTTTAGCTACATAAGAGTCATCTTCTTCTTCGGTGGAGTCCTTTGGGCAGTTGATGATTTCATGCTCACGGATCTCAGAAACTTGTGTCCATGTTTTAACAGTGTCTGTGGCTCATGGAGTGGTGTCTGACAGGATGTCTGTATTCGGGTTCAAATCTTTGTTTGTCGCATCTCTATTTTTTTTCATTTTCCATGGTGCCATAATCTCTAAGGAAACATAGTGAGGTTATTTTCTGTAGAGAAAATCCATGAGTTTTTCAAATAGATAAAACTTGCTAATTGTGAAATGTGAAAATGAATTCCAAATCGAAGTGATTTTATTTAAACAAGATTCATTGATATTTGTATAACCTTACTGACGAATAATTTATTAACATTAATGGATATGTCTACCTGGAAATCTATAATCCTCGTTTGAATCATTATCCTTAATTGGTCATAAATTCCATTAATATTTCGATAGTTCACGTTGGGGAGTTTTAGATGTGACAGAGTGGGAAACTCCTGAATCCGGAATCCGCGGAAAGATTAATCTTTGGATAATCAATTTTAAAACCTTAATTAATCATGTTTAAAATGGTGTGTTAACTTCAAGTGTTTCGAGAGTTTGGAATTTAGGGAATTTTAATGTATCTCAAGAGGAACTTCCGAAAACCCGAAACTGTGAAGAAATTAACTATCTGGTAATTGATCTTAGGTCTTAATTAATTGCACTTAATTTTAAGTTTTTTAGAAGTTCAGACTTCGGAAAAATATGATACAGGGGAAACATCTGAAATTCTAACTGTGGAGTCATTAATTTTCTCTTGATCATGATTAACTTAATTATTTAATGTTCAATACTTCAACATTTTGATATTTCTATGATTCATGAATTTATTCTTTGTTAAATTTCTAAAGGATCATCTCCCGTAGTGACGTGTTATAGATGACGTCATTCCAGATGGTGTGTCAATAAAAGAGAGGTGTCATGTGTTTCTTGGAATCGTGTGAATCCTCTAACTAAATTGTCAAAAATGGGTGCCATGTGTCAACTCAGGAAAGACTCAAATGGTACATGTGTACTACAACTTGTGCCTTTAAAAGGTTTAGGAAAATTCATGAGCATATACCTTTGGGTTTCGAAGTTTCAGAGTTTTTATTGTTAATAGTTATTGAAACATCTGAAGCATGGAGCTCCAAAGTGATCGTTAGAGATTTGCCTCTTTAAAATCAAGGCGGCTCTAGAACTCCATAGGTTATTAGGATCATTTGATCAAAAGGGAAAAATCATCAATGGAGGATATAGTGCGTGACTTATTATTAATTAACCAACAATGAATTTGATTTTAAATTAAAATGTCAATTACCAAGTTTATGTTTTGTTTGGGTAAAATTATATTTTCCTGAGGTGAAAATTATAAATCTCAAATGATCAGAATAGTATGTGTTTGTTGGCATAGGGGTAGACCCAGGGTTCAACACTTCAACAATGCACGAAAAAAACCCTAACTGCCAACCCTTTAGGCGACATCTGCGAAGAAGATGAAGTCTCACCCGAGGTAGAGGCAGGGGGGTTGCAAGAATAAAGTGTCTACAACCAAGATGGGACAAAGATATGTGATTACAACACTTAACCAAGCACTTAGACAAAAATATGCATTAGTTCTTGAATCTCCTTCACATCATGGATAAAACCCTTATTACAGATCAACGCAGTAACAATCAAGATCAAGCCCTTAAAAACTCTTAGCACATAGAATTATTTCAGATCTCACATTCATTCACACCATTAAGCACTGAGCTACAACATCATATGCATTCATTATACATAACAACAACAACACTAAGAAAATAACCACATAAACAACATCACACAATGCACATCAAGACACATGATATACATGGTTCACCTCAGTGTAGGGCTACGTTCACTAACTTATTCTTCCTCTTTATCAGTCTTCGATCTTCTTACATTCGTCTGCCCCTATTCACAAAGCCATAGATCCCAACTCCACCTTGGACAGGTGATCTGTGCACAACACACTAGATCCACCTTCCCCAAAATCTGGTCAAGGAATAGAGGCAACTCCTCAATAGCACAGAGCACTTGCATACAACGTTTGTGCACAAAGAAACTTACAAAACACTTGCACTTACCTCTGCAAGCTCTTTACACATTCTTTCACAAATCCAACCAGATCTAGTAGATATGCACTAAGACAATTACAAGTAATCGTTCTTACATTGCTTAGCTACTTACTTGTATCATTACAAAATTGCCTAATCATGGGTAAACCCATGAGCTGACATCCCTTAACCTATTACATAAACCATAAAACCATTTGTTGGGCCCAAAATCCCACAAAATGAGTGAGATCCCATGATATATTCTCCTCCTGGCCTCTCCATCTTTGACCAACCTATCGAAGTCCCAAAAATGGTCAAACATGACCAATGTTTCCTCAAAACTTGGTCAAGGGCCAATAGCCCCCCAACACTCACCTGTGAATCATTCCGAGTCACTCAGATTTGGGTAGTTCTACTTCAAAGTCCTGGATCTTAGCTTGAGATGCCTCCATTTTCTTCTTCTCCAGTGCTTTCTTCTCATTGAACTCCTAAATCACCTGCTCTGTAACAGGCCCTTCTAGGTGTTGTTCTACTATCATGACCATTTGGTCTAGTTGTGAGCCTTATCCTTCAACCTCTTTAAAAAGCATGCAAGATTCGTCATGCACTGAATGGAGTCTCTGTGTCACCTCCATGACTTTTCTTTGGATGACAGTAACCTTCTACTAGACTAGGCGTTCCTCTTGCGATCGCTTCATTTTCTCAAATGCAGTAAGAAGCTTCATCTATGATTGCACGGTGGATGCCTGTTGCTTTTCCTCCTATAGTTGTGCTTCCAGTTTCTTCAGCTCCAAAACTTTTTCAAGGCGCTCATAGGTCTGCACACTCTGATCACTCAATTTCTTACATTCTAACATGAGTGTTCTGATTCTTTCTACTTCACTCTTGGAGGTTTCTTCCCTTTGATTGTGCACTTCTTATGGAGTGCTCGACACTGCTTGGATCTCTAGCTCCATTACTCTTGCTTGAAGCTGTTGAAAAGCCTTAGCGAGCTTCCCCACTTGTATCTTGACTAAATCTCCTTTCTCCTATGCCAATACAATCACATGGCGAAGTTCTTTAGTCACTGCCTCTTTGACCACAGTCTTCTCTGCGAGCAACTGGTCTTTTTATTTCTGCATCCTCGCTTTATCCTCCTTGAACATCGCCCAAATTTCATCTTTCTCCTTCTGTGCAAATCAAAGTTGCTCTAGGACCTCCTCCTTTTATTTATTCAAGGCCTCTGTGGCATGCTTATTTTCTTATTGGACTCGATGAATTCAAGCCTCTGTTGCATCTTTTGGCCTTCATAATTAGGTGGGATCATCCCCCAATTTTGCAATTTTCGACGATGAAGGTGCAGTCGGTATTGCGCAGCTTGAATGAATATATTGTTGTATGTCTTTCAGCTCCTTCTCGATTCTTTTAGACATTGTTTACTAATTCGATTCATGTCTATGCAAGATATCCTCTGATGCATCCTCTATAGCTACGATGATGAAATTGACATCATCCACTGTGAGCACATTCTTTGACTAAGGCTTATTGGCTCGGGTCTTCTTTCTTGCTGAGGGTTTCTGTGGAGAAACCTTCGTTTTCTTTGATTTTTTGGCCTCTGTAATGGGATCCTTCAGCGATGTAAATTCTCCTTTTTCTTGGTTTTCTTCTTCTGTCGCTCCTTGTTCTTGGTTCAATTCATTTGCTCCTCCTCCTATGGGTGAGTCAGGCCTACTTTCCTTTGATGTGATGTCATCCTCATCAATTTCTATGTTCTTCACTTCCTCCTTTTTCTTATTTTTATTCATGCTATTCTATCCATCATGCTCAACTTGGGTGACCAATGGACCTTCGATGATGTTGGGGTCAAAGAGTTCTACATATTCCACTGGCACAAGTAATTATGCTGGCCATTCTTTGCTTATCTCCATATCTTCGTCGATCAACTTATAATAGGACTGCAACCCCTCCTTACTTTCATCCCTATGTGTATTGATGTAGATAAAGTGTTGATTTGCATGGAACTTCGCTAGAAGCCTGTAGTGGTGCAGTGTATTTAGGGCCATTCGTGGAAATGCCTCAATGGAGCACTTTAGCTATAGGTAGTAAGCATGGAACACCATGGTCAATTTCCACTTCTTCACCATATCATTTGTGTACCACAAGGTGGAGAACCTCACGGCCAATGAATCTGATGGCTCAACTTCCAGGAAGGCTTCTCCTTCCATCATTTTCCAAGTGAAAAATGTGATCAATACCAGTAGCCAACTAAAATGAAACTCATATCCCTGATCTTGTGCTTCGTGACAGTCCTTCTCCAACTCATTGATGAGGTAACTTGTCCAGTTCATTTTCATTCCTTCTACACACTTCCCTGCAAGGTCTACTACAAATCCAGTGACCTGCGTCAGATGGTTCTTTCTGATGAGCTTACCGACTATAAGTTGACAATCTACGCACAATGTGTCATCCTGTATGGAGGCTACTTTGTAGACTTGCTTTCCCTTTTCTACATTTCCATAATCTTCCTTTATGCATTGTGCCAAGGAGTGATTAGAATTCTTCCCTGGGTAGAACTGTTGAGGGTCTGTTCCTTGCATGCTTAGTCCTATAATGAGATGGATCATCTCTTGATCCATTGTCATGCACATGTCAAGCCACAAATGCCTTCCATGGTAACATGACATGAGGATTTTAAAGAAATAATTAACCTCCTGATGTCGGCCAAAGTGAGGAATATTCATTACATTCAAGATCGTCAATTGTGTGAGCTCCTTTATCCATAGCTGGGAGACTATGCACAACTTCTTCCTAGTTGTCTTCATCAAATATTGATGCGACGTGAGCATCGCATAGTTATTCTTGTCTCTGAGGTTGAATTCATTATTCTTTAGAGATGGGATATGTCCTAGCTGGAGTCCAACTACACGCATCCCCTTCAGGATGTACACAGTGATCAACATGTACTCAAAGTCGTGCAGGATACTGTACAAATCCGTCCATTATGGCGCAGTCCCAACGGTCCAATGATGGTATTTTCGTCAATAAATTTGTTTCTAGCTATTTTAGAGTGTTATTCTAATGGTCGGAGTGCCTCCAACGGCCATATAAATTTTCCATGGAGAATTCTGATTCTATGTGGTTTTGCTATTCCGATGAGGTTCAACTTCTACAAATCTGCCTTCTGTGAAGTCTTCTCTAGAACTTCCCATAGTTTTTCTAACTTGGATTTCTTCTTACTGATCTTCCTTGCCTTATTTCCTATGATCTGAGTCTCTGGATTCCTCTTTCCATTCTTATTATTATATTCTCCTAGTAAAGTGACTTCGTACTGCTGATGTGCTCTTACAGATTCTATGGTTAATTTTCCTTCTTTTGTTATTTCTAGGGTGGCTATACTTATTTCTTGCATGGACAGGTTCTTTAAGTCTTCCTTTGTTCTTTCAACTTCGATAACTAATTATCTATCCCTCTGTTGCTTTGACTGATCCTCTTGTTCTTCTATTAGTCACGTTATTTTTCTAGCTATGAAGTCCCTTAATTCTTTCTTTTTCTGTTCTGCAACTTCCTCCTTTGCTTTCCCTCTGATTTGATCTCTCTCAATCTAAGTCTTTCCTAATAAAAGTGAGAATGGGGCGCTATACTCAACAAATCTGATAACTTCGAAGTCTTCTTTTGTTGATG
Organism: Picea engelmannii; assembly: GCA_009831015.1. Taxonomy (NCBI): domain Eukaryota; kingdom Viridiplantae; phylum Streptophyta; class Pinopsida; order Pinales; family Pinaceae; genus Picea; species Picea engelmannii. The sequence continues at coordinate 1,329,518 of ML783618.1, read as the reverse complement.
TTTCATGAGAGATCATAGGTATGTTAGTAACTCTTCCACATAGGTTTATCATCTTTCCTTTAAACAAGCCTATCCTTCCCAATGAAGGTATCATAGAAGGCTTTCCCAAAATTTCCCAAGTGATTTCTAACATAATATTCATGTGTGTTTCTTCATCCAATACATAGTCTATGTTGAAGTCTTCTATCCTTGTAACTATGCGATGTTTTTCTTTCAGGATCTCTGGTAAGATGATGTCTCTGCAATCATCCATTACTTCTTTTAACATAGTTTTCTCTTTCTATGATTCTTTCTCTTTATGGTTTTATAACATATCCTTATTTTCTTGATCTTCTTTATAGTTTTCTTGTCTCATGTTCATCTTTTCAACTTTAGCAATCATTCTTGGACAATCCTCAATCTCATTACCAATAAATTTACAACAAAGACAATTAGGACCTATACCAGGGAATTCTTTAGCAAGATGTCCCAACCTTCTCCAATTATAACACAATGTCAATCCTCTCTTTCTTTTAAATGAGTTACAACCTCTCCTATACTGCGCACTGGGATCACAGTGCTCGACCTACAATCTACAAAAGTTCTTTCTAGGTTCATGCATCCACTTATTAGTCCAAAAATTCTTTCTATGCATAGGAATGACATATTTTTCTCTATTTCTATCAGATTTATTTAGATCAAATCTTTCTTCTAACCGTTCCCTAGTTTCCATACTAGGAAAAAATCTATCAAGCATACCTAGATTCATATTTTCAAAAAAAAAAAAACACTTATCTTACCGTTACTAGAACACAAAGCTTTAAGATCTTACCTCTTTTCTTTAGATATTGGTTTCTTTCTTATTAAAGATATTCACAAGTCAAGTAGAATACTGTGCACTACATCAACAGATCTACACACAAAGCTTTCCCCTTTCTTCATTTCCTAGCAATCACAGTTTCAGGTCCCAACAATGGAACCATTTGTTGGCATAGGGGAATACCTAGGGTTCAACGATTCAACAATGCACCAACAAAACCCTAACTACATTCCCTTTTGGCAACACCTTCGAAGCAGATGAAGTCTCACCCAAGGTAGAGGTAGGGGGGATTGCAGGACTCAAGTGTCTACAACTAGGCTGGGACATAGATTTGTGATTACAACACTTAACAGATCACTTAGACAACAATATGCATTAGTTCTTGAATCTCCTTCACATCGCAGATACAACCCTTATTACAGATCAACGCAATAACAATCAATATCAAGCACTTAAAACATCTTATCACATAGCATTAATTTAGATCTCTCATTCATTCACACCATTAAGCACTAAGATACAACATCATATGAATTCATTATACATAACAACAACAACACTAATAAAATAATCACATAAACAACATCGTACAAAGCACATCAAGACACAGGATATACGTGGTTCACATTAGTCTGGGGCTATGCCCACCAACTTCTTCTTCTTATTTATTAGTCTTCGATATTATTACATTCATCTTATCCTATGCACAAAGTCATAGAACCCAACTCCCTAGTGGATAGGTGATCTACTCACAGTGCACTAGATCCACCTTCCCCAAAATCAGGTCAAGGCACAGAGCTAACTCCTCAAAAGCACAAAGAACTTACATACGACGTTTGTGCACAAATGAAATTACAAAACACTTGCACTTAGCTATGCAATCCCTTAACACATTCTTGCACAAATCCAACTAGATCTAGTAGTTATGCACTAAGCCAATTACAAGTAGTCGTTCTTACATCGCTTCGATACTTATTTATATCATTACAAAAAAGATTAATCATGGGTAAACCCATGGGCCGACATCCCTTAACCCATTACATAAACCCTAAAACCATTTGTTGGGTCCACAAGCACGCAAAATAAATGAGATCTTGTAATCTATGCTCCACATGGGTGCTCCATCTTCGACCAGCCTATCGGAGTCCCAAAAATGGTCAAACATGACCAATGTTTCCTCAAAAATTGGTCAAGGGCCAACGATGTTCCAACTTGGTGCAGACCTATTTTGAGAAGGAAGGTTATTTTGGGCATAGACATATTTTTGGAGAAAACATATATTTTGGGAAACACCTAATTTTGGAAAGGAATACCTAATTTTGGAGCGTGCACAAGATATGGTAGGAAATAAGCATGCAGAAAAAGAAGGAAAAGCAACATGCAAGAGGAAAGGAAACATGGCATGCAAGAAGACAAGAATAACCATAATAGTGTTAGGGTTTTTGATAAGGATTGTAATGAATATAGGCCTGTAAAATAGTATAAATAAAAGCCTAGGAGGTCTAGGTTAGACGTTGGTTAAGTGGTTATAGGATGTTTATAATTGTTGTTGAAAGTTGTTGAGGTGTAGAAGAGTTGTATAAGCTAGATTTTTAGGGTTAGATCACAGGCCGAGGAGCCTAGTGTGATCTAGTATGCCTTATAGAGGTTCCTCAACCTCATCATGATTGTATGATTGAATATTGAATGCATGTAGTGTCAGATTTTCCATCAGATTAAATAAAAGAATAGAGAAGCCAAATCTTTGTGGACGTAGCTCTGGAAGGGGGTGAACCAGGATAAAACTTGTGTTATATGTGATGTTTCTTGAATGTTTACTTTCTATAAATGATTATCTTAAGAATGAATGATAAAATAAATGTATTAGCATGCATGCATAAGGCTAAAGATGAATGAATCTTATAAATAATTGAATCAATAACAAGTTTAATGCATAAAGAAAGATATAATACACTCCCATATCCCCACTCAATACTAGAATAGAAACACCTGGGTATTGCAGTCACCCATAGAGATATCTCGGGTGAGACTGTATTGTGCACGATGTGTGCAAAATTTCTAGGAAGTTTGATAGTTTTATAGGGTTTTGTTCGAAACCTGTTGAGATTCGAACCTTGGTCAACATAAGAAGAAGTAAGAAGTCAGATATCTAACCAAGAAATGGTTTTGTTTCCAATTGGAACTCCATAGGATTGAGTGGATGGGATCCATGGAAGAAACATGTGGAGGATGAAAGTATAGAAGGAAATGTTTAGGCCATGGAATCCAACAGAGGAGGAGATCCAAAGATGGTTGAAAATTAAGGAACTCAATTTTGCGCAGAAGGACAATAGAAACCCTAAGATAACATTGCACACATATCTCAACAGATATGTGTTTAATGACCTTCATGTGGTATTTTTCAGTGATTTATTGCATTTGTTGTAGGAGTGGTTATTGAGGTTAAAGGAAAACCACCCTACAAATTGAATTGGACAGCTGGAGTGGAATTATGTGGAGATCGTGTAGTTATAGCAAGTTAATAAAAAATTTATGCATGCAGTAGATTTATGGTTAGAAAATATTATTGGAGGATTTATCACCGAATTCGCAGTAGATATCGCGAAGTCTTACAACACATAAGAGAAGTAATTTCTAAATGGAATCAGAGGTAGCCACATCATATCGTTGTATACCTCAATCAAGATTTTATTGTATAATGATGTGATTACCATGGAATCAGAGAACTAAAATTCCTTGTGTGCATGGGGGAAGGGGGGAAGCAATGAAATGAGGCTGAGAAATGGAGGAAGATATGGATAAAGGAAATAAGAAGGATGCCATGGACCCAATCATAATGGAGGAATACCATATAAAGAAGATAATGGAAAAGGCTGGAAATACGTGCAGTGGAGTACCCTACCAATATAAGATGAATAACAAGAAGAGATCCATAGCTAATGGAGAGGAAATTGGAAAGCTATGAAGAAGAGGTAGAGGATCCTCAATATATGGACCATATTGAGGAAATATTGTGTGCAATATATGATAGGAAAATGAGAGGTCCAAGGTTAAGGAAAGAATGCATAACTCCAATCCGGATCACCATTATTGTGGAACCTACAACCCCATGTGTGACTAACACACTAGAAAGAAAACCAACGTTTAGACAACCAAATTTTAGTGCAAAAATAATGACATGACACACATACAATCAAGGATAAACAAATGGAGGAGACATTTCAAGAATTAATAGTCAAATATCTACACCACGTGGAGGTAGTAGTTCAACACAGTTTAAAATGGAAGGACATCATCCCAGAATTAGGTTAGCATAATTTTGGGGAGGGAAATCAAAGGACCCTAAAAAGAACTTATTCATTTGTGAGAATATCTAGGAAGAAAAGTAGATCACAGATGAGGATACAAAGCTCATGCAATTAGGTATCACACTAAGAGACCATGCACTTGTTTGGTACATGAACCTAGATGTAAACAATCCACCAGGAACAACAAAGACTATTGTAGATGTGAAAAAATATTGATAAATGAATTTTAGAATCCCATCTCAAAAGACCAGTATATGAATGAAATGATTGAAATCAAGAAAAATCTAGGTGATTCTGTTTGGGAGATTGATCAGAGGTTTAAGAGTCTAAAAGGTAAGTTGAAATATGAAATGACTGACATGAAACATAGGAATTTATTTTTGAACTCACTACTACCACATTTGAAATATCCATTAAGATAACAAAATTTCCAAACTCATGAAGAGGCTCTACAAGAAGCCTTACAACTAGAAAAAAACTAGTATCAATAGATAGATCTAGTAATAGAGGAGTTGAAGGAGGATTTAAAGAATCTAACAATTCAACTTAACCAGAATAAGGGTAAAGAGAAAAGAGAAGTTGTTTGGTGTACCCTATGGAGGGTAGAAGGACACCATAAGAATGAATGTCCAACTTTCACATAGTATATGGAGATAGGGGTTACAAAACCATTGCCAACAAGAGGACCATGGTGCAATATTTGTAAGACATGTGGGAATGATCCATATCACTACCCAATGATGCAAAAATATAAGAGAGTACCCAAATGTTCATATTGCAATTTTTTCAAGTCAATGGGTCATGATGATAAGGATTGTAGGATGATGGAGCTGATGAGAGAAATAACTTCAGATACTTATAGTGTACAAGAAGAAATGATGATAGGATAAGTTGCACCTCAGTTCAACTAGGCACCACCACCATACAATAATGCACACAAATAATATAACAATGTGAAACCACAGTATAATAATGCACAACCTCAGTACAACCCCATGAAGTATAACCAAGTACCTTATTACAATGCACCATGAGGAGATTGAGGTGGAGGACGAGGTAGAGGAGGATTTGGATGAGGCATAGGACACGTAGTGTGCCACAACTATCAACGACTAGGACATTATGAAAGGGAATTTCCACCCTCACCAGCAACATGTATGTACTTTCATGCCACAGATCATGACACAGAAGATTTTCTGATGCTCTTGGGGAAGATCCAAGAGAAAGGGTACTAGAACAACTAGAATATCCATTGGATCTCTACAGGAGCGATGTATGATAGGAGAAATATCAATATAGTCACTCGATAAGGAGCCAATGAAGGAACTGATACAATTAAGCAATATCTAGTGCAACACCAATGGGTTAAGAAGGATACAGAACTACAGAAGCAATTTGATGCACGGAAAGAAAAGGAAACATTTAAGGAAGCCAGAAAGGAGTGTATCAAGAATAATGGGGCACTACATCAGTTTCGCAACAAGTAGAAAATACACCAATATATGGGATTCCATTTTCAATGGACCATACCAATGAAGGAAAACCTTTAGAGAAAGTAAGTACCATAAAGCGTTTTGTGCAATGTTGTGTTAAGTTATTGAATGACCCATCATCTGTTAGGATTTTAAAATATATGCTAGAAATATGTAACACCGGGGTGGAAGAGAATTTAGAACAAAAAATAGTCAATGATATCCATACAAGAAGAAGCACAGGAAGATAATTTAGACTGAATGCCAACAATGGGGATCTCAATATGGGAGATATCATACTGGACTTAGGCTCTGAAGTAAATGTCTTACCTAAGAAGACATGGAAGTGTATGGGAGAACGCACACTAGGATATTCACCTGTCCATTTGAAATTAGAGAAAAAAAAACAAAGTATTACCACTTGGAATGATTAAATTAGTGACAGTAGATTTGGATGGAGTGAGAACTATGGCATATTTTGAAGTAATAGAGATAGTATATGGAACAACACCTTACCCAACATTGATTGGATTGGATTTGGCATTTTATAACCAATATATAATCAACTTGAAGACAAGAAAAATGAATTTTGAATCAGAGTAATATAGATTCATTGCACCATTGGATCCATCAGAAGGAGAAAGCTTTGTAGATCCCACTTGTTTGGATCTGGAGGAAATAAACCAGTTGTACAAAACCACCACATGAGAAGAGGATTATGTTAACCCAACTGTAGATGGGATACTTAGCTGGAGAATCATTGCATCATGTCCTTCTAACTCAAACAAAGGTTTGGAGAATTGGAAATAATGATTACATGAAGTTTCCACAAGGAGGTGCATAAGAATAGACCACGTAGTAAGATGGGTTGGTACAAAGATAAGAGAACCTCCTAAGATTTAATGGGTCAAATGAATTAGAGGAAATTTTTACAAAATATGAAGAGGAAGTACTAGAAAATCATAGGCTCTTATCCCTATATATCACACTCAAGAAAACACCTACAAGATGGTGAGGTGCGCACAAAGAAATAATTCAGGACTAGTATCAATGTAAACGACTATTGCACATTAGATTTGGTTCAGAGAAAGGAAACAATAAACTGAAAAGGTATGAAGGAAAGGTAACACCAGTGGAATACTTGGAAAAGTGAAAGCCACAATGGAGAATGACACTACCATAGGAATGGACTCATGAATTTATCCATACATTGGAAGGAATCCTAGGGAACTGGTATATAGACCAGAGGATGCACAAAGGCACTACAAAATGGACAGGATTACAACATAATTTTGTAGTAACCTTCTCATTTGGACATGATAACCCCAACATTGATTCAGTGTTGAATATGATACAGAGAATGGTATTTATTAATAAACCATAAGTTGAAATCATGATAGAATATCAACAACATAACAAATAGACAATCAAAGAGTTACTCTCATTTTATCATGTTGAAGAGGAAGCACTAGATGAACATGATTAGTGCAACATTTAGATTATAGATATTGAAGGAGAAAGAGAGGTGGAAGGTACATATCTGGATTCAAAATTATTTTCTACACCAATCAAAGTTAATAAATTTAATATTGGGACGAATGACAATCCTAAAATGGTGAGTATTGGAGACTATTGGGATGAGAAAATAGTATAAAGGATAACATAATTACTGTGCAAATACAATGACCTATTTCCAAAATTTTTTATAGAGATGAAATGCATAGTAGGGGAGCTAGGTGAGATGAATATACCTCTCAAACCCGAGGCTATACCTGTCACAGAAAGACCCTACAGACTGAATCCAGTGTATAAGTAGAAAGTGAAAGAAGAAATTGACATAATGGTGGAAGCTGGTATCATAGAACCAATAGAGGAAGCTGAATGGATCAGTCCTATGGTAGTCCAAGAAAAGAAACAAGGGGGGATAAGGATTTTTATAGATATGAGGAAACTTAATGATGCTTTCTTACATGATACTTTCCCTACCCCTTTTATAGATAAGTTCTTAGAGAATGTGAGAGGCCCAGAAGCTTATTCATTTACAAATGGATTCTCAGGTTACCATCAGATCAAAATAGCTCTAGAAGAAATGTATAAGACTATTTTTTCTACATAATGGGGATCCTACCAATATCCAGTCATTCCATTTGTTATGAATAATGCACCATCCATATTTTCAAGAGTAGTCATAGCTTCTTTTAAGGAATTCATACATCAGTTTCTAGAAGTATATTTGGATGACTAGACTGTATATAGTTTGTTAAAAGACCATGTATAAGTGTTGAGACTAATGCTGGTAAGATGTAGGAAATGTCATATATAATTAAACATCAAGAAATGAATTTTTTGTACACCTTTTGGAATATTGTTGGGACATATAGTGTGTAAACAAGGTTTACTACTGGAACCTGCTAATATTGTAGCCATCGTAAATTTATCACCACCAAAGTCAGTGTGCCAGTTAAGAAAAACACTGGATCATACAAGCTATTATAGGAAGTTTATAAATGGGTATGCACATATTACTACAAAAATGGAAAAACTATTGAAGAAGGACACCTAATTTCAGTGGAATGAGGACTTCCAGAAAGGATTGGACACTTTAATACAAAATATGGTAACAACACCTATACTAGTATTTCCAGATGGGGAAAATACATTTCATGTGCATGTAGATGCACTAACCATAACACTTGGACAAATTATGCTGCAACCAAGAGTAGGGGATGTAGAGAATCCCATATCCTTTTCAAGAAGAAAGTTGTCAGAATCAGAGAAAAACTACAATACCACAGAAAGAGAAGTCCTAGCCATGGTATATGAACTTCAAAAATTCATGCACTATTTACTGGGTAAACACTTTAAAATTTTGACAAACCATTTTTCCCTCAAATATTTAGCCAACAATCCAGTGTTGTGGGGGGAGGATCTATAGATGGATATTATTATTTCAAGAATTTCATTTTGAAGTGTTAGTCAAACTAGGGAAGTTGAATGCAAGAACTCATCACCTATCAAGGGTAACTAACGGGGAAGAACCTACTAGCTTGGAAGAAAAAATCCCTAATGTGCAACTATTTTCACTACATGTAGCTGATGAATACTTCACTGATATTATTGAATACTTAAGCATAGATGTTGCACCACATGAGTTTATCATTGCATAGAAGAAAAATATGGTAGTCAGAGCTGCAGAATATCAACTTGTTGCAGGACATTTATACAAAATGGGCGCAAATGACATTTTGAGAAGGTGTGTATTGGAACATGAAAGGCCCAAAATTTTAGTAGAAGCTCATGAAGGTATAGTTAGAGGAAACTATGCAGGTAAAGCTACCACACAAAAGGTATTGAGTGCAATATTATGGTGGCCAACAATCCATAAATATGCTAAGGATTATTTCTAGAAATGTGATGTCTATCAGAGGGCTAGTAAACCCAACAGAAGGGATGAGATTCCTCTAAGACCAGAAATGACTCTGCAGGTATTTGACAAGTAGGAAATAGACTTTATGGGACCTATTAATCCACCAGAAAAAAAGGTTAGGAGCTAGATATATCATTATTGCGACTGAATACTTAACATGATGGACATAAGAAACACCAGTCAAAGGTTGTAGCGCAAAGACAACAACACACTTCTTGTTTGAACAAGTGATCACCAGGTTTGGATGTCCCAGGGTTCTGATGAGTGAACAAGGTACTCATTTTATAGATAATACCAACATGGCTATGACTAAGGATTTTGATGTCTATCACCAGAAGAGTATGCCATATCATCCTTAGGAAAATGGAACAATAGAAGATTTCGATGAGATCTTGGAAAATTCTCTGACTAAACTATGCAATGTCAAGAGGGATGATTAGGACTTGAAGATACCCGCAATACTATGGGTACATAGGACCACATGTAATAATTTGATAGGAAATACACCATTCATATTGGTTTATGGGAAGGAAGCAGTGGTGCCATCATAATTTCTAGTACCCAATCTGCGTGTAGCAACAATTACCAACATGACAGAAAGAGGTGTAGTATAGGAAAGGTTAAGTCAACTAATGGAAATGGAAGAGGAAAGGATTCTGGAAATATTTCACCAAGAAGTATAGAAAGCAAGAGACAAATACTGACATGACAAACATATTAAAAATAAGAGTTTTAAGGAGGGAGACCTAGTCTTGCTCTATGAAAACAATGTTTTCTAACACCTTGGTAATTTTAGAATGCATTAGCTAGGGCCATATGAAGTAAATATTGTCATAGACGGGGGATCTGTACAACTAAAATATTTGGGAGGAACAAAACTGAAAGGAATGATCAACGATAGTCAACTGAAATTGTACAGGGACAGTCGACCTACTAACCCTTAAAATTTACAACGCAATAAGAAAGGCATGTATATAGTGTACTACAACAAAGATTAGAATAAAGAAATGATAAAAATAAATAAAAAGGGGAAAAAAGGAGAGAAAATGAATACAAAAATAGAAAATGGAAGAAAAACACGCAGAAGTGCACTGAATCAAAAGGATGTGCGGAAAAAGTCACGCGCAACAATTACTGCGACAATATCGCAAGACAACACGTAGGAAAAATTACATTCGGTGAAAATTCATGTAAAAAGTGAAAAATAGATATGATCAAGTCTATAAAAGGCGAAAAGCATGCATTTATTCAACACTTAGCAATTTTTTAGCACAGAGTGAAATACAAAGAGAGTGCCCTAGCTGGAATTTTATGTGTCGTGCACCAATAATGACCACGTATATACACATTCTACAACACTATATCCCACATACGTATGCATGCTACAACACTACAACCCACGTATACTTACAAAAGTTGCAAAAAATAAAAGTTGTAAGGAATTTGTTGAGATTATGGGCTATTGGGTAGTTTCCCAACTAATCCACTGCCTTTAGCCCATCACCCAACCTAATAACCATCATTTTGTCATATAAAAGGAGGTGTTGGGGTCTCATTCTCCATCTAGAAATAAGCATAGTGCAACTCTTCTCGTTTCACATCCCCTCCTTGCCCCAAGCATTTGCAGCCCTTTTGTGAGAATTGTCTTAGAATTCCCTAGTTTGTGTTCCTTCCTCCATCATAAACCCATCATACTTCCCAAGAAGAAGGTTGAGAAGAGAATCCATATGGAGGTGCACTTGGATCTTGGTGAAGAGGATCCCGGACTAGGTTCATGGAGCAGTAGCCAACATTCATTTTAAGTGATCATTGTATTATCAATAAAATAAGTACTTTTCCTTTCACAAAACATGATGTGTCAAATGTTTGCATTTTATTCATGTTTTATTCTAACATCTAACCCTTGATTTATATATGAAATACATGCTTGTAGTTTTCTTTTTATATACATTTGAATGCAGGCCAGCCTTAGGAGGAGGTTTGTAGTTAGCGAAGCTATCAAGCGTGAGAGGATCATCACTGAACGTAGAGTAGAGGTATAGTTTCCCGGTCCTTTTCATTTTTCTTTTCGTGTATGAGTCTGGGATATGTTTGGGGTAGTTAGAGAAGTAGGAGAATTTTAAATGGTTATTGATCTGCCTACATTGTAAAATCCGGTGTATCCATAGGGGGGTTTTACCACTAGCAGAGCTAGCGACCATACTAGGGAAACCTCTAAGGTTTTAGGGGATATTTTGGGTGTTTGATCAGTTTTATACCTTTTGAGTTTTTGTTGAGACTATTGAATCTTTTAATGGATTCTAGTCACTTGTTGGTGTCATAACAGTTCTCCATGCCATGTCAGTCTATCTATTTTATTTATTTTTTCAATAAATATAGAGGTGTACGCAGCTTGCTATGGGTCAGCACGCGTACATACATGCCCTGCTTTATAGACAACCCATGTACATATGCATGATGCCTAAGAATCAGTAGTGTACCTGGTTCAAGGGACTATTTTTAAGAATATGTAGTCAACCTCTTCCCTAATTGAGGTCTTTACTTCTTAGAGTCTCTTGACAAAGTTCAGTGCCTTTGTTTTTACAGTCAAAGCCTGGGTTAGATGTCAGTTTGCTTGTATTTTTGAATATTTATTATGTTTACTTCGGAAACGGTTTAAGTGAGTCTTTGAGTTGTTGATCAGCCTGTTTGGTGTCTTTAGTGACTCCCTCCGATCCGCAATGGGCCAGAGGTCAGTTTCAATGTTGCCTTGTATTTTTCTTTTTCCCTTTCGTTTGCTTTAAAGAAAAGAAGAAAAATATTTGTTTCGAGTTTTTTTCTTGTTTGAAGCATTTTTGAAATAAATAAATAAATAAATCCTTTCTTAATTTGGTAAGGTAGTTGGAATTAGTTATCTTACTTGTTAGGAAAAAGATTTCATTTTTTTAAGCTACTTATTGATTTCTTAGAACATTAAGTAGCTAGTAGTCAACCGAAATTTCGTTTTAGGTCTTACTTTTAAAGATCTTGAAAAAAAGTTAGTTATGAAAAAGTTGGTTTAAAGAGTTAGTTGCACATATTTATTGTTAACTAGAAGTAATTTTTATTTTAGTTTCGTTTATTCCTCCTCTTTTCGTCTCTCATACACATCACTAGTTTCAATTCCATTTCTTTTGAGTTAAAACAAGCCATTTAAAACGAATGCTAATTTAAAATTAATTAGACTTTCATGTTTGTAGGGTCAATCAAATAGTTTAAGGTGGAGCCTTGAATTAGGTTGGAGAGGAAACTCTTCAAGTCTTATAAACAAACCTTGGAGTCATATCTAGGAAGTGTAAAAGTCCATTAACATGAAAGTTATCCGAGACACCCCTCTAACACAGGGGCTAAACACGAGGTCATGTGAGGAAAGGTAGTGGAGATAACCCATCCAAAGTCGGACCAAACATAGTGGGGAATGCATATTGAGGATTTGTTGTGGGATACTATCGTTTTATTTTCCTACAGATCTTCATGGACCTCAAATCCATTCGAGATCCTTAGTTTTATTTTGGAACACTTTCTTTTGATACCCTCGATAGGTTTTTTACTTTTTATCCTGCTCATTTCGGTCCACCCGACTATCGACTGTACCCGCCTGGTGATTGTTTACGAGTTGGAAACTTAGTTTCCTTTATTCTAGGGACATTCACAGGTGACTACGAGGGTATACCATGGTACCTAGGACAAACGTCGGGCCATGCTTTGCAAAGTATGCCCAGAGGGTTCTTCTCTATTCGAGTTGCACTTGCACCGATAAGTTTCTCTAGTTTTGGCTGGCGTAACTGTTCTTCCAACTAGATAGTGGTTTGCTTGGTTAATATTGTAGGAACTTTTCTAGTGTGTGCTTGGTTTTAGATGTTAGTTAAATCCTTACCGTGTTGTTGATATTTTCACAAAGTGGAAGATCAAGAGCTCTATCAATTGTGAAGGCTTCAAGGCTTGTCGTCGGTTACATTGGATCCACCACCGCCACCGTTATGGAGAAGACTTGACCAACTAGGGTGATTCGAAGTGACTGGACCACAGGAAACTATGATCGAGCCATATCTAAGAGGAGAGAAATTGAATTCAGAGGAACTCATTGTTTCTGACCTTGGAGAGGAAGCTCTTAGGCCGGCTAACCCTTCGATCATCGACTTGTTGACACCAATATTGGTGCAAGTTGTCCCTCCAAGGGTAACACATCACGAGCATCAGATAGTTTGGCAAGAAGCTATGGAAGAAAATGATACTACTTCATTAGGTAGTCCTCACACTCCCTCAAGGACTACCACCATAGGGGGTGTTCCACCTCCTAAGCCACCTTTGTTGGTCCGGAACATAATGGTCTTGACCACCTCTACTTCGGGTAGTGGTATGATTCTGTAATTGGCGGCGACCATTGCTCTGTTCACACAGAGTGTGAAGGGCCCTCCATTTTCATATGGGATACCCAACATTTATGCAAACTCCATCCTTACCTACTCCACCCTACAAACCATGGATCTGGGGGCAAGGAGCTCAAATTATCCCTTGCAAGGGTCCATGGGGGGCACCTTAGCCTCCTATAACTCTATCCCTTATGGAGGAGGTCATATACCTCCTCTGCCCACCTCACTCGGCGATGCTTTCCAGCCACCCATTGGGTGGAACACAAATTATAGCTTGTTTGGAGAAGGCATTCTAGGAACTTCTTCTTACACCATGTCGGTGAGATCCATGTCATTCTCTTTGTTCGACGCATTTGGTAATTACACTTTTTCGTCAACTGTCGTCTTGGTCGGGGGAAACCCTGGTTTTGGACAACATAATCCTGTGCATGAGTTTTCTCCTCACAAGGACTTTGGAATCCTTGGTATAGATCAATTCCCTCGTCAGGGATGCTGATCAGGGGAAACCCATTCCATGGTCAATGGAACCCCAGGCAAGGCTCAATACCTATGCCCGTCGGATCAACAGGGGGAAACCCCTTCCAGAGTATTTGGAACAAAACACAGAGAGAAATCCTCACCCACCCCTTGACGTCCAATTATGGTAATCAACCGATGATGCCACAACAAACACAATTTTCATACATTGGCCAAGGCCATGGTGTCTACCAGAACCTTTGCCAGCATTCCAAATTTTCCTGGCAAACTGGTGCCATTCAAATTCAAGGCTCCCTTTTCCCTGTACATAGTACCCAACCCAAACTACCATTTCTGGAAACATTACACTTTCCATAATTTTCAAGGTTTCTTAACAACATGATTTGTCATGATCTGCGTTGGCCCCCCATGTTGACGAAGTTGCCCTCAAACATTCCAAAATTCGAAGGCAAACCTGGCAAAGACCCAAGTGATCATGTGACAAATTTACACCTATGGTTCTCATCAAAATCGATGTGAGACGAATCCATACAGTTGTGCCTATTTCAATGCACTCTTATCGAGCGTGTCATGAAATGGTACATCGAGCTCATCCGCTGAAGATATTCTTACTTTAGCAATTTGGCGATTGTTTTTCTGAACCATTTCCAACTACCTATGAGATATGATGTTGGCAATGAATTGTTGACCAACTTTGAGCAGACTAAGGCCGATCATATCTTGGATCACATCAAAGAATGGTAGCACTAGAAGATCTTGATTAAGGTGCAGGTCCCACCGACTTTCCTGCTGGAGTTGTTCCTAAATTTTTTGGTATCACAATTATCCAAGGACATTTCAACTTTGGGAGTGTTTTCAGAGGAGTAGGAAATAATGAGAGCACAATAAATCGAACTGATATACTCTCAGTCTGGCTTACTCTATGAGATTTTTCCATATGTGCCACGATCCATTCTTGATAAGGCCAGACAAAATTCTAGACCACATGCTGATGGCATAGTTGGTTTAGCACAAGGAAAGTCCATTGACCAACTATCAAATCAATTACAACAATTGTCGATATAGTAGACAACGGCCATCCAGACCTTCGGTCTAGCTTCTCCCCCTACCCGAACATCGGACGTACACTGTGTGAAGTCGATGAACCCGAAGGCCAACCAACCGCCCAATGAAAAGAAGAAACAATGAAACAAGAAGGGTAAGGGGGATACGAAACCCAACAACAATGTTGGTGGGGGAAACACAAGGAACAGAAGGTCAAAGTATCTATGTAACCTTTGCACAAAGGACCATCTGAATCACCTGTTCCCTTGACTTGTAGAGGCCCAAAATTTATTGGCACAACAACAACCTATTGTGTTAACGAACCCATTTCCACATTGGAAAAATATGACTCAAGCCTCTTCAAGTGCGGATGGGGGAATTTAGGGACCCCCCTTTGTATTCTAGTAATCCCTCGACCATGAACATTTATATGATGAAAGTTGATGCTTATATACCAACCAAGCCACATGATTACGATATGTTAGAATCTACTGAAAAGGGTAAAAAAACCACAAGCCAAACTGTTCCTCTCCATATTGAAAGGAAAATGGATGAAACAATGACACACATCCAGAAAGGGGCGTTCAAGAAGGATTCTCATAATCCAAATGTGAGAACTGCCCAAAACTACTCTGTGGTGGAGGATTTGTCACAAACCCCTTACGTGATGTCCTCTTTGTAGGTCCTCCAGAGATTCCCTTCGTAGAGAGAGTCTCTATTATCCTCTTTGGGATCTGCAAATACTTGTAATCTAGGAACGATCGTTCTCTATATGACGAACCTAAAACCTCGTCTCCCTTACCACATTGTGTTTTAGATAGTAATGGATTACACCATGAAAAATTGTACCCAGAATATTTTTTGTACGGTGGTCGATGAGGGTGCCTCGACTTGCTTGACATCATTGGCATGTTGGAAGGCCATTGGCCAACCCATTTTGTCTCTATCACCCACTCTTCTTACTACTTTCGACGGTCATTCTTTCATACCACATGGAATCATACCTTCTTTCCCCATGCAGTTAGTAGGGAAGACCATGTGCGTTGAAGTTGAAGTGGTCAATGCGCCTCTTGACTAAAACCTTCTATTAGGAAGGAGTTGGACTTATGAAATGCCTATAGTGGTTGCCAAAAATTTTTGGGTCTTATTTTTTCTGCATGAGGGCCAAATCGTAACCATTGACCAGTTGTCCTTCTCCAGGCCTAACCCTTCATTGGGGGCATCCACAATCCCAATGATTGATAATCCTCATCCTGGTATCATCAACATGGGGGTTGGTTTGTGCCTACATTTGATGGGTACTTTTGATTACATGTCTCCTTATGGCGATGTCAAATTTATATCGGCTTTCCTAGACCATCCTAGGGCTGAAATATTTCAAGTGTCGTCATTTCGAATGAATTACTTTAAAGATTTGTGGACTCTTCCTTCCCCATCGGCCTTGATGGAAGGGATAGGGAATCTTGGCATGGCCATTCCCTTGTCCACGACAAAAATTGCATACAGTATTGTCCAGCAAGATTCGACTGACCTTGATTTGACTCCTGCACAAGATTTAGATTCAGTTCTCAAGCCTATTTGGGATCAAGGTTCCCTTGCCACTACAAATTCTTTAGACTTGGTATTTCTCTCTGATGAGGTGATTATAGAGGCATTGATTGGTATAGATATACCTTGGGATGATCTCCATCACAAATCATATTTCCTCCTAGAGTTAAGAAGATTAGAGGCAGGTGAATTCATGTTGACTATGACTGGAGACAGGTCTTGTCTTGTTAATCATCTAGCTACACACACAGTTTATGTCGAGGGTAATATGGAAACTATCGCTGAAATGATACCTATAGATATCTCTAGAACCCTTGGCATCATGGAAAATGTTTTCGTCGGAGAAGACTACTCCTCCAAGGAGATTCAAATCTATACAAACTTATTTAATTAATTCCACAACATTTTTTCCTAGTCTTACGAGGAAATGTTAGGCAACGATCCAAGAATCGTCGAACATGAGATAACGACTTATCCTAACGCGAAGTCACTCTAACAGAAGCTTCGTCCAGTGAATCCTTGGAAAGAGAAAGCTATTAAGACTAGAGTGGAGAAACTGCTTACAACTTGTTTCATCTACCCCGTACAATTGATGCAATGGGTATCAAATCCCATTCTGGTTAACAAAAAATAGGGTACGATTCGCGTGTGCATGGACTTCTGTGACTTGAATAAGGAATATCCAAAGGATATTTTTCCCACCCCATTCATTTATTATATTGTCGATGAATAAACAGTTTGTGAGGTCTTTTCATTCATGGATGGTTTTTCAGGATCTAACTAGATCCAGATCAAACTCAAAGACCATCATAAGACAAATCTTATCTATCCATGGGGCACATTTTCTTATCGTAAGATGCCTTTTGGCCTAAAGAATGTTGGAGCCACTTTTTAGTGGGCCATGTTTTTTTCTTTCCATGATATTAGACATATAGTTGAGGCTTATCTCAATGATATAGCATCACGATCTCGCAAGAGAGATGATGATCCCACACACCTTTGACTAATCTTTAAACAATGTCGCTACTATCATATTCGCTTGAATCCTAACAAATGCAGTTTCTATGTGATGTTGTGTCATCTTTTATGTTTCATAGTTTCAACAACAGGGATCATGGTCGATCCTCTTAAGGTTGAGGTGACAGTTCAGTTTCCTCCCCCATGCACAGACCCTCAACTTCAAAGCTTACAAGGGAAAGAGAACTTTCTATGATGTTTTATCACAAACTATGTCGATATCACTAAAGGGTTCATGCATTTATTTAATAAGGGATTCCATTTCTGTTGGGACGAAGTTGCTCAACGCTCTTTCGAAGTGTTGAAACATGTCCTCATGTCTGCCCCTCTACTTTGGCCTCCCAATTATAATAAATATTTATTATTGTACTTGGCCACTATAGAGTTGACCATTGGTATGATATTGGTTGAAGAGGATGATCAGCTCGAAGAGAATGTGATTTATTACCTAATCGAAGTCCTGGTTGGATTGTAACTCAACTAATCCCATGTTGATAATCTTGCGTTGGCAGTAGTGCATGTTGTCTAGTCGTTCCGTCATTATATTATGCTCCGCAAGACCACTATCATCACCAGTGTGAATGCATTTCAATATGTGCTGAAACAACGCTTCATTGGTAGAAAAATTAGTATATGGATTGATCCTCCAAGAATTTGACTTTATTTTGTTTCCATGAAATCCAAAAAGTCACTGGTCCTTGTGGAACTTATTTTGGAACTTTCGGTCGAATCAAGTGATGTTATGCCTGAAGAATCTCCTATTAAAGGAGATATTTTTCTAATCATATCTTCAGGCCCCTGGTATGGAGATATACTAGTCTATATTCAGACTTTGAAGTGCCCTTATTCTACTTCTCATGATGAGCATTGACGAATTCGCCATGAGGCACGAAAGTATCTCATACTCGATGACACTTTGTATCGTCAAGGTGTAGATTGCATTATTCGTTGGTGCCTTATACACGAGAAATCAGAACTCATTCTTAATGACTACCACACTGGAGCATGTGGTGTTCATTTGTCTAGGTTGGAAATAGCCCAAAATATTCTACGAGCTGATTAATTTTGGCCTACATTAATCAAGGATTGCATTGAGTCGGTCAAGAAGTGCCACCCATGTCAGATCCTCTCTTGGAATATGAGGGCACATCCTACTCCCATGTTTCCCTTCATTATTGTTGGTCCTTTCACCAAGTGGGGGATTGATTTTACTACATGCCACCCGGTTTCAACCAGGAGGAATCGTTATATCATCGTAGCAGTAGAGTACTTCACAAAGTGGGTCGAGGCTATGCCAATGCTTAACAATGATGGTGAAACAACATCTCTCTTCATTTTTAACCAGATAGTAGCAAGGTTCATCATCCCAAAGGAGATTGTCACTAACCATGGCAGTCACTTCCAGAACAAAATGATGTCTGAGTTAACATCAAAGCTTGGGTTGAGGCAAGAGAATTCATCACCCTACTACCCACAAGAGAATGGTCAGGTGGAAGTTGTGAATACATCCCTCAAGACTATTATGCAATGAACAATCAATTTTTCCAAGTCAAATTGGCATTTGATGTTGTACTCAACATTATGGGCCTACTGAATGTTTGTAAATACTCCCACCGGTTTCTCACATTTTCAACTATTTTATGGGTTGGAAGAAGTCTTTCCTATAGAGTGCCAGATCCCATCTCTAAATTTGGTAGTAGAGTTTTCTACAGACACTTCACCACTTGAGGAATGCCTATTATATCTTGAGCAATGTTGTGATGTAGCCTTGGCCAATGAGGCTCACAAGCAACGAATCAAGTGTCAATATGATTGATCCCTTCATCCTCATATTTTCTCCAAAGGCAACCTTGTCCTAGTCTATGACCAAGATAAGGATCCCCTAGGGGTAGGCAAGTTTAAACCCATGTGGTTTAGATATTTCACTATGAAGGAGGTCTTAAAGAAGGGCTCTTATCATTTGGTTGAATTAGAGGGAAATTCTTTGGCAGAGCCTAGAAATGGGCTCTACCTAAAGAAGTATTACTCATAGGTTGGTCACCTATGTGACTTCTTGTACATATGTATAGTTCTTATATAGTTATTTTTTGTCTTTTTTGTTTTATGGACGTGTCATTATTTATGTCATATTTTTCACTATGGAATATGTCAAGTGAATCGAAGGTGTTCTTTGGGTTCGCAGATGGTGCTAGACGACACACTTGGAGGCTTTCTTCCACATCTTAGGTGATTTTCACACCTCAAGGCCAATTGATATATTCTATAGTTATATGTCTAGGTGATGCTACAAACAATGTTGTCGAGTACAGTATAGTGGCAAAGTTTCTTTGTGATGCTTTGTCACATGGTATCTCTCACCTTCGGGTCTACTTATATGCTCAGTTGGTTGTGTCCCAGTTAAATGTGGTTTATCCCGTTTATGATCCTAAGTTACACCGATGTTTCCTTAGGGTACATCTCTTAGAATGTTTCTTTGATTACATTACGTATGTCCATGTTCCTACGAGATTAAATCAAATGACAGATACTCTAGCTAATCAAGTATTAGATTGGCATGTTGCACACACATAAAAAGAAGCACACACATACACATGTACATACATTTGTAAAGAATGTGATCAATAAGACATAAAAATATGTATGTATATATATATATATATATATATATATATATATATATATATATATATATATATATCAATATATCAAAAATTGGCAGAGTATATAGGTGGGAGAGAACGCCTCAAAAATAATAATCTAGTATACATCACAGGGCTTATGCCCTCAAAAATATATAAAACGTTCCCTTGGCACATGATGAGTCCATTCTATATAAGCTCGGGGCCTATTGGCCCCACTGTAGTGAACGAAGGCGTTTGAAAAATGCCAGAAGAGTTGGACCCAAGTCTGTGTCACCCCAACTACATGAGGCTACATGGATGGCGGGAGATCCTCAATCTCGGCCATGGGAACTGCACAAGTGAGCATGGTGAGGTTCCACTCCACCCATCTCAAAACTCTCTTAGCCTCTTTGGCTGGAGGTCTCCCTATAGATGTTGGTCTGATAGTTTTTCTTGGTATTGCCTCTGGTCGAGGACGTCGCCTAGTCCTCGAGAAGTCTATTGGATGCACTGGTCCCACATCTATACATAACATATACATAGTTGTCAAATAATTTGATTCATATAAAAATGATATATATAAAAGAAACTAAAAATTAAATAAATTTAAAAACACAAGTACCTATCTCTCCTCTCTCCTCTCTAAGAGGTATGGGCATGTATGGATCTCTAGAGAAGTTTATTCCATCATAGGGGTAGTCCTCTATCACTAGAATCTGCCATGCCCACCAGTCGAAGAATGTGTCATCGAAGGCCTCTATGGTCCTTCCTCCCCACTTTCGTGGCAACAATGTTGCGCATATACACACCGCTGGGAAGTAGGCCACATGCCCCCACACTATCTCTCTCGAACTCAGGCTAGGTGCCCTCTCAAAGAAGAATGAGCACACAATGGTACCAAACCCAAAGTTCTTGTTTCTACACTCATGAAAATCTGTAAGCTTCATCTTCATGCAAGTAATCATGGTCATGATCTAGTAAAAAATATGTGCATCAAGGCACTGCATAGCACAATACATGTGCGCCTGGGAAGCCTGGTGGACAGCTGCAGATCCATTGATCCACCCAATGAGCAATAGGATCACCTTCAGTGATATATTGGTGATATTTTTGATGGGCACCTGAGAACCTACTTTCTCAGTGCCTACCTCACAATGCATCCTGATGTAGTCGACGATGTTCAAGGGCCCAAGAAGAAATGTGCACAGGTTGACTAGTTCCCCTCTCCTCAAGAGACTAGTTAGGAAATAAATATCCTCAATCATTGGAGTCAATTCCTTCCCCTCAATCATGAATGCCTCTGCGTTTGGGTGCCAGTAATCCACTAGGGAATTCAGAAGCCTGGGTTGTTCCCTCATAAGCGAACACCGGTAGAACTTCCATAGCCCACATTTTTTTAATGTGGCAATGGAAGCAGGGTCCTCATTGAACAAGATATCAATCTCCTCATGTTCCCTCTCCCTCTAGTGGACATACATCCTGTTACATGACAAGTTCAATGGGGAGTTATCTCTTGCATATTTTATTTTTCCATGTTTTTGAGGGTGTATGTAGGTTGTTTTGAACATAGTTGCATACATCCACGAGAATATTGTTTTTTTCCCACGGATGTACAAATGTTGTCCTTGGACAACCCGTGTACATCCAGGGCCTCCCTCTTTTAAGAGAGCGCGCCCCCGCAAAAAAATAAAAACAATGCATAATTGAAGAATAGAAATGCAAGAGGGATGAGTTTATACTTACTTGGTCCTAGCGAAAGTTTGTTTCATCCTCTGAAGATCCCAGAATCAACTCTTTTAGAAAAGGGTTTTTTTTTACCTTTTGGTTAATTTTCAAATTGCAATGGTGAAAATGAGCTGTCAACTTCTATTTATAGACCTTTTTGACCCTTTTTTCTACTTTTTTGAACCCTTTTGTCATTTTTCAGGCTTGAAAATCATTTAATGTGGTTCTTGAGTTTCTTATTGGATGTTACGATGCACTTTACTTTTGGTTTGGTAACCTCTTAGGGAGATGGGTCACTTTTAAAGGTCCTTTGGTAAAAGTCATTTTTTCCAACCTTTTGCATATAAGTTAGGATTCCACCTTAGATTTCTACATCTCATTGTATTTTTCACTTTGCCATAGGATCGATCCCAACGAAGTGTGACACAAAACCATCATTGTTGTTTTAGAAGTGTCGTGATTAGGTGGTAGAGCCTACCATTACATGGATGGACTAGATAGATCCTTGTTACTTCTTGGCGTCCATGTTGTATCTAATTACTTTAGGCTTGAGAGTCCTTTCTAGTCCTATCATGATTATGATATTGAGCCTCATTTTCCTTATGCATCATCACCCTTGGCCTCACCCTCGAGTCTCCCAAAAAATGAGCATACTTTTTTGTCTTTCAAGCTCGCTTTGATATTCAAAAGCAACATCTAACGAGACTACATTTATTCTTTTCAATCTTGTTTGGATTAACTGGGAAACATAACCTCTTGGAGTATTCTTTAAGCCCTTTTAAGACTCTCTAAACATGAAAAAATTGTTGACCGATCTTGTTGTCCTTTACGCTCGCCAAACTAAAAATTGAAGGCACAATTGTCCAGCGGTAGTTTACCCCTTTTTCGGTCTGGATAGTCAATTTTACAAACAAAGGTATAGTATAGGAGCTTTGGTTCACTAGAAGATTATTCTTAGGTATAATTTTACCCCTTTTCTCAGGCCCGAGGGACTAAATTTATGAAAAAGGAACCCCCACGGAGTCCATAGTTAAGCTCTTTTCAGACTGCCTAAAATTGAAAAGATGGTCGAGTGATATTGTTCCTTCACACTCATTAAATTGGTCCAGAAGAACAACCCCCACGAAGTCCATAGTTAACCTCTTTTCAAACTCCTTAAAATTGAAAAGATTGTCGACTGACCTTGTTCCTTTACACTCATTAAAATGGTCCAGAAGAACATCTACTGGCATGAGTTTACCTATTTTCCGGCCTGTAGATTATGGAGGCAAAAGGTACACCTTAGGAGATTCATCTCATCAAGAGAGTTCTCCTCAGTAATTTTTATACTTTTTCAGGCTAAGGAGACTAAATCTAGAAAAAGGCAGTGAGTCCATAGTTAAGCTCTTTTCAGACTCCTTAAAATTGAAAATACTGTCCAGTGATCTTGTTTGTATCACACTCATTAAAATGGTTTTGAATAAACATCTTTTGGTGCTAGTTTACCCCTTTTTCGAACCGACTAGACTATTTTCAAAAAAGGTACTCGAGTGGAGTCTTATTTTATGTTTTTTCAGACTCTCTAAACGTGAAAAAACTATCGAGCTTACCTTCTCTGGGCTCATAAAAAATACATTGAAGGGGGTTTCATTGTGTCTTGCTAATCACATTTTCATATCTGCATCTTCGGCCTAATGTCGACACCGTGTTTCTCTCAATTGAACCTTTGAAGCATGCCTTATAAGCAAGCCTTGTAGCACTTTTCCTTTGCGACCTGACACTTGACCCATGGAGGATTTTTTTCGAGTGTCCTTTTCCTGCACATGTCTCCTTGCTTTGAGAATTAGTTTGTTCCTTGCACTTGGAACTAGTATGATTGAGACACTCATTCTTCATTTGTAATGTAGCATTATTTTATTCTTTTTCAAGCTCTTTAAAAAATTGAAAAAGTAAAAAAAATAAAAAAAACCCAAAAAGAGGGGATGGGAAATATATATTCTTTTTTTTGCAGCACAATGAGTCTCCCTTGGACAAAGAACATCCTTTCATTTATTTGTCAAAATTTGGGATCTAATATGACCTTAGGAAGTTGTTCTCGCTACATAGAGTTGTCTCCTCCTCCGTTTGGTTACTCTTCCAAACACATGGAGAATTTATGTTGCCTCTTGCATTGTGAACTTATGTCAATGTCATGTTGCCTGAGTCTGATCATCTTCTGTGCTATTGTGCAAGGGAAGTTTCACCCAACCTGAGTCAGCCTTTCTTCATTTTGTCTCTTGACCTCATGCCCGACCATCCCAAAATTCCAATCAACTTCTTGTTTTAAATCAATGAAGTTCTCTACCTGATCATTGAGATCTGTCTTTACCCAACGAGTTGTCAAAGACCTCTGGGTAGTGAATTCGTACACTCAAATTACACTCCTACCTAAGTTTTTAATATCTTGAAGTTTTTTCTCGAGCTCTGAAAGCCTCATCTCTAGCCATCAGGTGTCTTTGGCTTCTTAAAGATGGATACTATGCTTGTATATCTTTGATTTTGAGATGTAGATCTGTTGTGTATTTCTCGCGGCTAAAATTTATATAGTTATATGACATGGATATGTAGTGTATTTGATTAGAAACCATGATTTATTTCATCCCAAGCATGGGTATTCCCGCCTTAGAGATAAAGTTGTTATTTTTGCATATGGAACCTCCCAAACTATGGACCCGAGCTCACTCGTTTCGTACATTGGTGAAGATTTTGTAATGTGTTTCGGCCATTATATGCTCTTCTGACCTCACACATTAGGGGGCATATGTTATAACCCTAAATTTCTCTATATGTGCATACCAAGCATTTGTACCTCTTACATGCATTTTTTCCAAGCCATCACTGAGTTACTCTTCTTCAAAACTCATTTTTTGAATATGTACATGCCCTGCATGATTACTGCCCACATGCATACGCTTGTTGCACCACTACAACCCATGTACGTATGCATGATACACTACTACATCTTGTGTATAATTTCAAAAGTTGCAAGGAATTGTTTGAGATTACGAGCTATTGGGTAGTTTCCCAACTAATCCACTGCCTATACCCCATCACCCAACCAAATAACCATCCTTTTGTCATATAAAAGGAGGTTTTGGGGTCTCATTCCCCATATAGACATAACAATAGTGAAACTCTATCCGTTTCACATCCCCTCCTTGCCCCAAGCATTTTCAACCCTTTTGTGAGAATTGCCTTAGAATTCCCCAATTTGTCTTCATTCCTCCATCATAAACCCATCATACTTCCTAAGAACAAGGTTGAGAGGAGAATCCATACGAAGGTGCACTTGGATCTTGGTGAAGAGGATCCCGGACCAGGTTCGTGGAGCTATAGTTGGCACTGGTTGTAAGTGATCATTGTATTATTAATAAGAGAAGTACTTTTCATGTCCCAAAACATGATGTGTCAAATGTTTGCATTTGATTTATGTTTTATTCTAACATTTAACCCTTGATTTATATATGAAATTCATGCTTTTATTTTTCTGTTTATCTATCTTTGAATGTAGGCAAGCCTTGGGAG
The DNA here is from genome assembly GCA_009831015.1 of Picea engelmannii. Classification (NCBI taxonomy): domain Eukaryota; kingdom Viridiplantae; phylum Streptophyta; class Pinopsida; order Pinales; family Pinaceae; genus Picea; species Picea engelmannii. The sequence continues at coordinate 1,304,146 of ML783618.1, read as the reverse complement.
GAGGTTTGCAATCAGTGAAGCTCTCAAGTGAGAGAGGATCAACATCGGACATAAAGTAGAGGTACATTTGCCTGATCCTTTTAATTTCTCTTTTAGTGTATGAGTCTAGGATATGTTTGGGGTAGTTAAAGAAGTAGGATAATTTTAAACGGTTATTGATCTACCTACATTGTAAACTCTATTGTAGCCATAGGGGGGGTTTTCCTGCTAGCAAGAAGAGGATGTAAAAACAGCAGAGGCAAGCCCATCTACTATGGGATAGAAAAGAAAGGAGAAAGACACCATGGATATCACACTCCCATATCTCCCAGATGCAGTGGTCACTATGGATGATATGTTGGGAAAGGTACCAAGACTTAGGTACTCATACCACGATGTGTGCGATGTGGACAAATTCCCCAATTTTTTTGAGGATACTTACTTAATAAACACATGGGAAATTGGACCGCTAGGTAAACCAATAATAGATCCCGTGTAGTGGATAATGGGGATGTATAACTCTGGCATTATGAACCTATTGGATAGACCACATTTTGGGCATGGTAATAATGTTGGGCTCTGTGTCAAACAAATAGTCTCCCATGTACACAGAGGCATATTGTGGATGGATAGGCTAGTACAAATAGATGTGCCACTAATTTCCAAGATCATAGGACTACTTACATTCAACACTCAATGAGAGGAATACATGTCTAACAAGGTGTGCGAGAAGGAAATCACAAAGATGTTCAAAGCACAGTTTGGCACCAGTTGAGGTAATATGGGAATTGTGCTCAAGGATATTAACGATAATGCCGAGGATAACAAAATTCAACAAGAAAACAACACAGTTTTTGCAATGTTGTTGGAAGAGATAAAACAACACACAACTAATGTGTGGCGCATACATGTGGAGTTAATCCAAGAGATATAAGGGATAACCAGGTTCAAGGCATCCATACATCACATGTGGATCCAGGCTGCAAGGGATCCAAAGAAGGCATGGCTAGAAATGCAATATTGTGTATCCAAGGAAAAAGTTGACTAGATAGTCAAAGAATGAACTGCACAGTGGAAATTGCTAGTAATAAAACCAGAAATAAGGATATTCATGACATAAAACTCCAATCCCAAGGAAAAATATGAAGTAGGTTCCTCAATGAGAACAAAAAACCCAACTGATAATACTAGAAAGGTTGTAGCATGGAATCAGTCGTCCAAAAGAAGCGCGGTGCTAAAAAGACCAAGTAGGACACAAATAATGACAAGGACATGCAACCAACCATAGAACAGAAAGGGGGATAATTCATAGGCAATGGAAGAGAGGGTCCAAGGTACAAAAAGTGGGGTGGGACCCTCATAGACATTAAATAAGCCAACGCAGGAAAACTAGGTGCGCAAAAAGAGGAAATACATCACAGAAGACCCAATCATCACCCTAAAAAAGGATGATGTGGATTTAGTCATGGACAAGGTCCAAGAAAGGGGGAAGAAGTGGTATTTATTGTAGAGGCACAAAGAGAAAATATCATGGCCAAGCTCATCAAATTTCATGAAAATCTACAACAAGTACAGAGCCAAGAAGTACCTGTAATATCCCTATTTCCCCAAGTTTGTAATTAATCATAAAATAGGAATTACCATGATAAGGCATGTGGACAATGTAAATGTATTATTGTTTGATTTTCCAATAACTAGCTATGGGGGTGAAGCCTTGAAAGTACTAGCCATGATATCTCTAGAGGAAGAATGTGAAAACTATACGAGAGGGTTCATGATATCAAATAACCCCAAATTTCCTTTGATGAGGATGATAAACCTCCTTCAGATCCCATGGAGAGAAATCATTTAATGAAGAAAGGACTAGTGGTTGAATTATCAACCACCACCATGAATGGGAGCATGGTCTAGCTATAGAATGTCACCCCGAAGTACCACAGAGACCTACAGACCCGAGTTTCCTTCTGACAGAAGGAACGTGATGGGTCGAAAACCTTCCAAAAGAAGGAAGGTAAGATAGGTATGCACTGAAAACAAGAGGAGAGAAACGATATGAGACCGAAAGATTGTAAGGGATATGCCTTAGAGCTCTCCAGGGGATAATGGATAGAAGGTTTTGAGCTTGATGCAGAGTGAGAATTTTATAAACCTCGTCGAGGGCCATAACAGAGAGAAATCTCTGAAAGTTGGAGAGAACTGAACCTGAGCAGAAGTTGAACAGAGAAATAATCCTTGAGAACTGCGAGAGTTCCCTGGTGATATCATGGCTTGGAACGGGGGTGTCTAGAGTTCTAAGAATGAATTCCTCTAAGCCTATGGTAGGGTGGAAGGATGAACACCCATAGTAATTTAGTTGGCTACCACCTGTAATAGATAAGTTATCGCATATCTTGTGTATTGCAGTGGTACCGTGAGTTAAATGTGGATATCCTATGAATGTTGCAGGGATAGTTATGTTTTCTTAATGATTTATAATGTATTTCCTTCTTTTGTATATTCTTGAATGTGAAATTAGGCATGCAAGAAATCATATGGATAGGACATGTTTTATACTCGTAAATGCTTACGTCCTGTGGTGGCTTAAGCTAGAGTCATGAACTGTATGCCTGTCAACCTTGGACATAGTTTCATGAACGCATGTCAACCCTCCTAGTCTTTCTGAATCCCTTGAAGGATAGATTCTATTACACTCATGAGAGGTAGTGAAAATATGCACAGGATCTCTATGAGACAAGTAGAAAACGAGAACCACTTAAGTTCCAGACTTGACGAATGAGCTCAAGGGGTACGCAAAAAATATTCTAAGTGTTAAGTCCAGTAGAAAGAACATAACTCTCTTAGGTCCTTAATAATTAATGAAGATCGGGAAGGATAGTGAGATTCAAGTATCGGAAGATAATATCCTTTCTATTGGATGATGAACGAATGAGATACGTTTAGGAGAATCTAAGGTTTGTCCCGACCGTTAGATTTTAAGAAGGAGCACAGACGTTAATGCCTCGATTCCTTCAATCTTAGCAAGTTTGATGAATGTTGGTAATCATCATGAAGGGAATGAATTCTCTAAAATCTGAAACCTAATGGTGTGATGCAATTTGGACTGTAGATCTAAGGATCTATTGGGAGCCACCTTGACTGTCAAATCTATGAGTTCAGGGCTTGTGCAAAGGGAGAATTGCACGTTGGTCTGACCAAACCCCCGAAACCTGAAGTAGTGATGAAATCTAGACCATAGATCCAAGGATCTATCAGGACCCTCCTTGACCGTTGTATTGGTGAGATCGATGTCCGCACATTGGGAGAATCACACGTTGGCACGACTAAAATTCCAAAACCCAAAGTTGCAATACAATCTAGACCATTGAATCAAGGAAGGTCGTGGACCATCGATTTAACACAAGAAGATTAACACAAGGAGTATGTGGGAACTTGAGATCCCCTAAGAACCAAGCTCATAAGAGATAAGAGCTTCTCAGAAGCGTAGATGATGTCCAAGAGGCGAACTTATTTCAATTTCGTAAGCTCAGAAGAGATAGCACTTATCATAAGTGTTGATGAGATCCAAGAGTAGGACTCGTAGGGGGAGAAAGGGTTTGAAACCTTTGAAGACTGATAAATATTCCAAGCGGGAGAAATCCGAAGCTCAGAAGGAGGAGCGACAGTGGTCATTGGATCACAGTGAAAAGGATCCACAACCGTCGGATCTGAGGAAAGTGCACAAGTCTTAACGTTCACACACACAGGAGAGACAACCTATGAAGGTTTGAGACTCGAATTTTTTGAAGCCCAAAGAGATGAAAACCAGAAGTAGAATCTCAATCGTTTGATTGCAAGAATAGATATGAGTCATCAAATTGTTTGGGGTAAACTTCAAGCATCGGATCTCGAGGGTGGTTCTGATCCATCAGATACCATGAGTCCGGAAGGGGTAAAGTTTGAAACTTGAGATTCCATAAGCACGGAGAGCCAAAGGGATGAAATCATCAAAACCGTCCATCTAAGAGGACACGTGGCGAGAGATTAGCATTTCGTTGACTCGCGACACAGGGAAGTCAAAGGGTGGATTTGTGAGAATTTTTGAAAAGTGAAATTGTGATTTGATCTAAGCTATTATATCATGGGGAATTGTGAGCCATCGATATGATGCTTGAAAATATCGAGAAATTGGGAATCGAGAGAACAGAGGTGAACCAACCTCCCAAGTTGTGAAATGCTAAACTGTGACTTGATCACAGTCATCGATTGGCATGGGGGCAGTTGTCAAAAAATAAAGGGCTCTGGGAGAACTATAGTGGGGTTCTCAGTTTGAGAACTGATACTTCTGAACCTTGAAGGATCAAAGTCCTGAAGTGATCCATAACCATTGGATTCGGAGGAGGCGTGGCGCAAATCTGTGAACTCCGGGTGAAGTCTTGAAGTGATTCATAGTCATCGGATTCGAGGGAAACATGGCACCAATATGTGGGCTCCAAGTGAGGACCCGAAGTAATCCTCTATCATCATATCAGGAGGACACGAGTTAGAGGATTATGGCCTTCGGTTAAAAATCATTGGGGAGAAGGCTTGAGACTTGAGATCTCAAAATTCCAAAATCCCAAAGGACATCTTGATCGTCGATCAAGAAGAGGGTTGGATGATTGTTTATTTGAGTATAATGGTCAAACAACCGAAATGGAATCAAGACCATTTATTGAGAAGGAATGGTGTATGCATATCGTCAGCTCCAAAATTTTTAAGTACGAAAGAATAAGGGTTTGAGATTTCAAAACCTTGGAGTCCAAAATTGTGAAGAGATGACAATCGTTGATCTAGGAGGGATAGATATCGTCCGTAGATTTGAGTGGGGTAGATCTGAACCGTTGATTCAGAAAATATCTTCAAGATTTCAATATCGACGATCCCGTAGCATTGTGGGGACATAATTTTCTTGAAGTTTAAAATATCGAGGGTGGGCCACAATTCAAATCATGGTTTCATCATGAGGACACGTGGAGACTTGAAGAGGATTGCGGGCCCAAAAGTAGTTTGACCCCAAACTATTCATGGCCATGCCCGCAATCGCATGGTCATCACCATGGTCACATCCGAGGAGAGGCCAAGAGAAAAGGGGCTAATTCCAACTCTGAGACTTCGTTGAAGTGCCAAGAAGAAGGTCACGGGTATCAAAAGACCTAGAACAGAGGTTGTAAGGGGATTGTATCTTATTTAGAGGTGATACTAACATGGTATCAAAGTATCCTTTGAATTAGACTCAAAGAATATTGACTGAAGGCTTGGGCTAAGTCCTAGAATCTCCAAATTAGAAGCCGTAGAGAGAAAGAGGATTTTCTCCTGTAAGAAAGAAAAAATATTTTTTTTTTCCATTTTTCTTTGCCGCATCATGGGTGTGTTACAAATTGGTATCAGATCATGGTTACAACACTTGGCCTTCTTGGGATCATGTATGATTCATGTAAGGAGATATGTTTATCTTCATTTACTCCTTGAGGATAAGGACTATAGATTGAAGCTATGACTTTGGGAATTCTTGTTGAATTTCAGCAGAAGAATTTCTTTAGACCTTGTCAAAGTGATGACTACTCCTACCAGAGTAGGGATATGCTAATTAACATTTATGATAAGACTTGAATGTGGATAGCTGAAGGTGGTAGGGTTCTATCAAGGGCAGCTGAAGCCTAAAGGACAGATGACCTAGTGTTTGTAACATTGCTTCTAAGCATGGAAAATTGGAACTTCAGGCACTTATGATGGTGGATTGTATAATGGTTAATACCTTTGTGGACTTAAAGGAATCTGACAGGATTAGGTAGGATCCTTGGAAGTTATAGTTACTTATTTATATTAAAATCGGGGTATATAACTCCTCATGACCAGAGAAAAGTGAGATGGGTAAGACCCTATGGACATTGAGGCAAGGAGGTTTTCTTGCTAAGACATTGTCGCATAAATAGGAAAGTGACCCTGGTTGGTTATATCCAGGAGAGAAGGCAACATCAACACGATATATGACTATGAGATTAGTCCTATAAGTTACTGAAATCTCAAACTAAAGGACACTAATGATGAAATTAAACTATTAAGTGAATGCATTAGGTAAAAAGGTGCAATAGATACACCTACATATACACAAATGTGTATACATGATCATAAGGATGCTTGGAAGAACCCTGGAAAAAGGATATAGAAGCCTGATATGTCCATGTGTGTGAATGACATGGAAAAGGTGTAAGCAATAATCTAGCATGATGAATACTTAGTTGTGTTTAATTATCTTGAGTGAATGGGTTTAATGCATTGTGAAGCTTCTTAATATGAAGCCTGATATCAACACCAGTTAGGTATGAATGATATTAAACATGCAAGTGATGCACGTGCATGATGAAAGAGTATAGATGTAGGCAGTGACACCATATGGTTTCCCTGATGAGGGAAATAAAAAGAAAGAATTTATCTTGTCCATATTAAATGAATAATATGGATGCATGGTTGACTCCATTTTGAAGAGTCATGAAAGTTATGTTCCAAGTAATAGCTTGAGGGGAATGTATTCCCTTTCCTCAGGGAATACTAATATGATTAGATAGAAGGGTAAATGAGAAAAGATGTTATGTTGTCATAATAAGAGGAAAATGATTATGCATTTGGGAATCACATGAGAAGGATTGTGAACAATCCAGAGTTGACCGATCTTAAAATTAAAGATGTATGTGGGTTGTGAAATATACCTATGACAACTACATGCATGCCTAGGACTATGAATATGGTTAAATACATCATGGATGTAAGTTAACAAAAATAGAATACATATGGATATGTAATTAGGTACATGACAAAGATGCATGTTTATATTCCTTAAGGAATATTTGGTAAACATACAAAATCTAACTCAAGGTTGAGTGTACTCAACACTGATAGTGATGGATATGCAATAAGGAAGTTGCATGATGAAGGAATTCCCTGTGGAGGAACTGTGTGAAGACTCTGTTAGGAAAAAAAAGCCACAACCTTAATGACTACTGGGGATTAAGTAGTAAGCCAAAATTTTATATGAATGCATATATATATACCAGAATCCTGGATTAGATTTTGAAAAAACATCATGTAATGAGTAGAAGACTAATAAATCAATATTGACAATTTCGATAGCTGAATGGTAATGTATTGGATGCACAGGTTCATGATCCATTATGAACAAAAAAATTTCTATTAAAGCACGTTGTTGTATTCCAAAAAGGGTTAGGGTGAGGCCTGACCAAGGTGGCTCAAGGAAAGGAGCAAGAATATCCCAATAGCGAGTAGAATTGCAAAAGAAGAGAAAAGATAGTGAGGCCTTAGAAATAACTCAACTGAACTAAAAAGTCCTAGGCGATGTAGAAAGAATTTAAAGAAGGGGAGAGTCCTCAATTATTTTCTTGTTGTGTATTATGTTTTTCTTTGGGATGAGAAAGCTAGTATGTTGATGAAAGTAAATGTTTTGACACCATAGTGATGATGGTTGTATTACTGTAAAAATGATTGAGAACTGTTGTATTGCACTCATGAAAACATTAAGGATAATGTGATGAAGTGCATACAAATATGCTACTACATGTCTGAAAATATTTTATTAATTTAAATTCTATGGTACTTTCATTTTAATTTAAATGACGACTAATGTGCTTATGATGTATGTCATGTGTATAAAGAAATAAGATTGGAACTGTTGAGAAAGATAGTTGCCAATAATGAATAACCTGAATCAGAGGATGACTGTGAGAAGGTTCTTATTGAAATATTGTTGAAGGGACTTTAAAATTCCCCATGGAACACCACTGATGGGGTAATATTAGAGGGGTTTCTAGCAACCATAACCGATATAAAAATGTGCATGCCTATGTGGCACAAGGTATGAAGGGATTGGGTAAGAATCCCTTCTGAAATGTTTTATGGTCTTAATGTTATGTATGAAACATTGAAAGGTAGTTGTATGCCTTGGATATCCAAGTAGGGTATGATTCAGGAAGGAGAATGTAAATGAAAGAATGATTATAATCCTCAGAAGAATTCATGAACTGATATGTCATGAATACATGGACCAATCAAGGAACAATTGGAAACAAAATTACTGATAGATAACACATTGCATGGAATTGCTTCAAGGAAATGCATTTTTTCATAAAGGAAAAACAATGGAATTTTCAGTAAGGAAGCAGGACCTTCTGTTAGCGATTATTTTTGTCTTAGGTGAAAAAGAACATAGGTCTACAAGTTGCTCAGGAAGTGCCCAAGCGCAACATGGGAGATTCCCTATTTTTACGGTAGCAAGGCAAGCGAGCGGGCAAAATAGCGTTGGCAGCATCCAAGATCTATTTACAAAGCAGATCGATGGTCATCGGGTTTTCGGAGCTATCGAGTTGCCTGAGGTTTAGCGCAAGAGGGAGCACCAATAGTTCAAATCATATTTGGGTCTTCCGATCCAACCAGGACAGGTGGCAGCCTTTCGGCGTATCGGGTATCGGGAGTCAGGAAGCTCTTCGTCCATTGCACTTGAAAGTGTCGATCAATGAAACTCTAAACCTCCTTTCGAACTAAGCCCAGGATCTCAGCATCAGGTCATATCAAGAAAGAGGGTGAAGGGGGTACAACCACTTTATAATAGAAAATACTATCTGGGTCGTCCATCTAAAGGATGCGCGACACACATCCACGTCATGTCGGCATTTGGGAGTTCGAGCAGTAAGAATTCCTCGCCATTTTACATTTCGAAACCTCGAACCCTGATAGAACCGAAAGCATCGAAAATCGGGCCCACAGTATTACCAGGTTAATTCAGAGCCGTCAAATCAGTGGGGAACACGTGGCGACCGTTAGGCCCTCCCGACATTTTTCCCATCACAACTTTAAAGGATAAAAATCCTAGTCCTTTCTCATCCGCGAACCCTGAAACACCAAAAGCACTCTGACAGAGAGGTCAAAGGAACCTAATTAAGATTCAAGAGAGGGGGTGTTGTGTTCTCCAGGCACTGATTCATGTGATCTAAATCCCAATGCCAGCTTGAGGATAAATGAAGAAGAGATAAGGTGGTTGAAGCTTAGCTTCACTCATTAATTACAGGGTATGGACGTCCTGGCTGAAGGTCCACCCGAGATGGTCCTCCGTACTGATTCTTTCCATGGAAGCCGCGCCGAGTATCCAACTTGCCAGGGAATCCTGCACACACCAATTCAACATTTAAGGGCTCAAATACCCCCCTAGCACAAGCCATGAAGAGTTAAGGTAGTGTATGACAGTAGAATGCAGGCTAGATGTGATTGAGGAGACACCTCTACTGGGCGAAATGGGGAAGATCATATGTAGGCATTAGGGCCATTTTTTGTATCTATCGATAGTTGAGAAAAGCTCCTGATTGTAAGGTTTTGATGAAGCGTTGGTCGCTCTGGTTAATGTATAAATCATTTGAGATTTCTTACTTTATGGATGTCAGCTTCCCTTCCATCTCTTTGTTTACTGTGTTAGAACAACTCGGAATTGGAGGATCTAGTCGAGTTGTGACTGTTATAGGATGATGTAGGTTGGATCACTGTAATAGTCACATTGTTTCTAATCAGTTCTTGTGATTTTCTCAGCATTGAAATGACTTGGAATTGAAGGATTCAGTTGAGTCATCCCTCAGCTCCTTGAAGCTCTGGACCAAGAGGATCTTGGCTTCGAGTTTTTCGTCCTCAAGATTCCGAAGGCCTGTTGCCCGAGGCAGTCTTGCTCACCCTTCTCACAAGTCTTCCATCTACCACCCTTTAATCCATTTACTGACAGAATTTGGATCAAGACCTCCCTTGCGGCATACATACCAGGCCCGGTATACCGAGTCAAAGTTTTATCTTCTTGAGTCTTTACCCATTTGATCACCCCATTTATTAAACCGTGACATAAAAACTGATGGGCGTCGGGCTCTTCTCCTACAAGAAATCCAGGAGTGACTTCCATCATCAACACCTTCCAATGTTTTACTTACATTATGTAAGTGTGGAAGGAAAACAAATTTGATGGCCATAAGTGTTGGCACCCTAGTTATTAATGAAGGAAGAATTATTAAAGGCATTCATGTGAAACTTTTGAGTTTCAAGTGTACTGATTTGGAATTGTGATTGGCCTATTGCAGGAAGCATGGTCCTTTTGTAAGAGTGAATGAAAACGAATAAGCCATGTGGTGAAGAGGTTGGTTAAATTCCAATACACCATGACCAAGAACCTATCATAAAGTGTGACAAACTTGAAATCAATGCAAGAGTGCATTGGGTATGAATGTGGCCATGAATACTAACACATTTGTTAAATCCTTTAAAATGTTGAATTATGTTTCGAAAGGTTTGGTATGTTGAAATGAGGCATAAGAAAGGAGTGGGATTCCCTTTTCATGTTTATATAGATGAGATGAATTGTTAGTATGCATGGTTTTGAATATAGATATATATACATGGATGAATGAGAAAATAACAATTTGTTTGGTTGAGGAATGTTGAAATTGCAGGAGAAAATGGGTCTTGGATATGGCAGTATTGAAAGCCCATAAGGAAGACCAATCGCCTATTGAGCCAAATTGCAGGGAATGGTATTTCATTTTTGAAAAAGTGAATTTGATTGTTAGTATGCACAATTTTGAAATTGTTTTTGATGACGTTATAAAGATGCAATAAAATGTATATGCATGGAAACTAAAAATTTATTTGGCTGATTGAAGTTGAAACTGTAGGAAGCCAAGGAGTCTTAACTATGGAAGCGTTGTAAGCCATAAGGAAGACCAATTGCCTACTGACCCAAACTACTATGGGAAGGAAATTCCCATAATTATGAATATGTTTCCTATGAAAAACAAATATGGAAACAAAATGTGGAATTTGGATATCTGTGGGTCACAGATTTACAAGAAAATTTTGAATTTAAAATTTATGATGATGTCTCATGAATTTTTATATATCTGTGATATGGGTGAGAAAGAGTATAATTTGATCGCATGAAATAAATATTGACTCGAGAGAAGGAGTGTAACCTTCGTCCCTATCTATTATTGAGTCAAGAGAAGGAGAGTAACCTTCCTCCCTAACTTTAGCTGAGCCAAAAGGCTGTCAAGATGTAAAATCATGAAAAATGGATACTGTTGAACCATGAGAACCCTGTGGTAAGCCATGATCACCTATAATATATTTTTTTGAGGTAACACAAGATGGAGGGATGCCTTGATAGAGACACCTCAACTGTAAGACTCGATAGAGTCTCTAGAATTATTTTTGTGTGAGAAAACCTTGGCAGGGCAAGATGGATCACCCTAGGGACTGTATAGTAGTGAAGGGGATGCCTAAGCCTGGGCCCAAAGGATGAGTGACCGCAAGGAAGAGGAGACCTTAATAGTTCTTGTAAACTATTGGGATCATGCACATGGTGGGTAGTTCTTCCTGTGCGAGAAAACCTTGGCAAGGCAAGATGGATCACCCGAGGAACTGTATAGCAAAGAAGGGGATGCCTGAGCCTAGGCATAGCGGGTGAGTGACCAAAAGGAATATGAAACCTTGATAGTTATTGTAAACTATTTATTGGGATCATGCACCTAATGGGTATGTCAAGGAAAAACAATGAGCCTGGATAACAAAACAACCATGTGGATACAAATCCACAAATTGCGAAGATAATTATTGTGCTAAGATTATGAAAATTTTTCTAGAACGTTTTATGCAATGTTTTCGCATAAGACTATGATTAACATGCTTGATTGTCCAATAATTACTTAAAGCAGGTGACAAATATTAAGGGTCTGATAAAGGAACAGACTGAGAGAGAAAGATCAAAATTTCTAAAACAGATGTATGAGAAAGGCATGATAGGTGTTTTTGAAGAAGAAAACTGAGGACGATGTTCCTTTAAGGGGGAGGGAATTGTAATATCCCTGTTTCCCCCAATTTGTAATTAATCATAAAATATGAATGACCATGCTAAGGCATGTGGACAATGTAAATGTATTACTGTTTGAGTTGCCAATAACTGACTATGGGGGTGAAGACTTGAAAGTATTGGCCATGATATCACTAGAGGAAGAATGTGAAAACTATACAAGAGGGTTCATTATATCAAATAACCCCAAATTTCCCTTGATGGGGATGATAAACCTCCTTCAAATCCCAAGGAGAGAAATCAGTTAATGAATAAAGGACCAATGGTTGAATTATCAACCACCCCAATGAATGGGAGCATGGTCTAGCTGCAAAATGTCATCCCAAAGTACCACAGAGACCTGCAGACCCAAGCTTCCTTCTGACAGGAGGAACGTGATGGGTCGGGAACCTTCTAAAAGAAGGAAGGTAAGATAGGTATGCATTAACAAATAGACAAGATACACGGGATGAGAGAGAAAGCTTGTAAGGGAGATGCGTTGAGATCTCCAGGGGATAATGGATAGAAGGACACAAGATTGATGTGGAGTGAGCATCTGATAAACCTCGTTGAGGGCCATAACATAGAGAAATCTCTAAAAGTTGCAGAGAACAGAACCCGAGCAGAAGCTGAATAGAGAAAGAATCCTTGAGAACTGTGAGAGTTCCCTGGTGATATCATGGCTTGGCACGAGGTTGGACAAAGTGTTAATAATGAATGCCTCTAAGCCTATGGTAGGGTGGAAGGACAAACACCCAGAGTCAGTTAGTTGGCTACCACCTGTAATAGATATGTTATCGTTGTTGCGTCCCTTTCGCCACCCAAATGAGAAAAATAAAGATGCTTACAAGTCCAGTTGGGTTATATGGAAAAGACAACAGTGAATTCAATAGTTAGAAACATCAAGCATAAGAAATAAACAAAGAACTAAGCTAATAACAATAAAAGAAACAAAACTAGAGTGCATAGGGGATATGGAACAAAAAATAAACAACATGCATGCCACCAATGGATAAGTTGTATTAGTGGGAAAACATCAAAGAGAAAGGGAGACTTATGGGTCCCCTCTTCCTCTAAGGGAGGGCTCTTGAACCCCCAATGATTGAGCTCTTCTTACAAATAGAAAACTAGAAGGAAATGGTGAAGAAATCCAAAGCTCATTCACTCAAGAGGTGATGTGAATGGCCCAATGAAATGGTGCTTGTATGCTCTAGTGAGGAAAGAGGTTCCTCTAAGAGAATATAGGAAACATAACAATACAAATGAATTCTTAAAAATATAGTGCACCCATGGCCTCTTTTTATAGCAAAGCTTTGAGGCATTAATCAACTAGTTTTTAGTGTGAACAAGGGGATCTTTAGGGAATCCTTAGGTCTTTGACCAGCCCCCCCACTCAGATTCAACTTGGATTTGGTGTCAAATCGACTTGGGAGATGAACTAGAAGTGGGTGGAAGGCCGACCAAAATCATAAATGTTTCCTTCTGAGGTATGCGTGTCTTTTTGCATCCATAGTCATGCATCAGGCGCATGTGCACTTTTTCGGAGTTATTCGACTATTGCACATGCACACGTTTCCTTTGTATCCTTAGTGCATGCTAATTTTATAACTAGTTTTATAGTTTTGTGCCCTTTGGAAATGAATTTTTTGGGCCATGGATGAACTAATGGGTGTTTGGAGATGTTGGATTCCTGTAACCATTTCCAGACGAAATTCTAGTGATAACATATGCCCCCTGAGGTGTGAGGTTAGGAGCATATGTATAGCTAAAATACATCAAGGTTTCTTCTGCTAAGAGTAATGTTGTAAGAAAGAGTGTTGAGGGGAGTTTTAAGAGAGACCCATTGGAGGGAGAGGGGGACCTATGGTACCCAAACCTTTCACAATGTGTGGAAAAATAAAACTGTGTACAAACGAGGTAGGAATGCCCCATGCTCATGTCATGTAACTCAAAAATGTGTAAGACAGTAACTAAAGATGTATGTTGACATAGATAACTGGAACGCCCTCCGGGGTGGCTTGATAATGGCAGAGGACAATTCTGATAATGAACAAACTCTGAAAAGAGGTGATGACACCTATAAGAAGTGTCAATGATACACAGGCATTGATAGCCTATCAAATTTCAGAGGTCTTCGATGAAGATACAACAACTACAAATAGTCACAAAGTAAGACCCACCATAGCATGAGATGGTGTTGAAGTCGAATGCTATGGGGGTCAACGAAAATAGAGAGTAATGATGGTTCTCTCTGTTCCATCTGAGGCTCCTCATTGTAAAGGTAATGAGAGCCAAGATATTGTTTCCCTTATGGAAATTATGTTGATGTCGAAAGAAAGGGAGATGCGAGTCCAAGAAGCAAAGGGCTTCATGAAATCAACTGGATGAGATCAGGAACTGATGAGGTACATGGGTGAGGTCAAGATGTAGTGAGACTCAAGACTACCACTGGTTGGGGATATATGTGAAGTATGAGTGGCAACAACCGTGAAACTAGGTCCACTGTCAGGGGGACGATGAGACGTGGGTTAATTTGTGCCAGTGGCGGGACAAAGTGGACAAACTCAGAGATCATGGGTACATGGACTATGGGATACTCGGGGTTTTTTGATGTGTCAACATGAGTAGAAGATAATGAATGCCCCAACAAAGGGTGACATGGGTTGCTTTTGCCTAAAAGAAAAAAAAAAAAAAAAGGTCGGTGAGGGTGATGACAAAAGGCTATGTAAATGATGGAAACAAAGGCTTTGGAAAATTACCAAATGAATAAAGAATAAGTTGGGACAAGTGTATAGATAAAGAAATGGGTGCCCCATTGTAATATGTCTTGGTCGGTGAGGGATTACATAGTTTTGGAAAAAAGGTGGAGGGTGGGGGGCCCATAGGTGGGTTTTTGTATTAGGTAAATGAGTGGAGGACAATCTGCAGATGGGAAAAATGATGGTGGATGAAATGGAGGGATAATGATACTATGGAGGTGCAGTCAAATGTGAATTGTAATGAGATTACTTGGGAGTCCGTGATGGGGAAGGTAGAAAAATGCGGAGAAGGAACATGTGGCTAATTCTCTGGAATGAAAAGACTATTAGGACTCCCAGCCCTAGGGGGTGGAAACAACATGAGTGTCAAAGTGCCAGAGGGGAATACGATAGAGACAACTCATGTGGGAGAGAGGGCTATGGGTTGACAATACTGAAATGTAGTGGAGTTGTGAGTACTGCAGAGCCAGATGGGGGGAATGATTACATGCCAGTATCTATCATATACCTGAAAGGGGCGCGCATTGAGTTGTTATGACCAAGTAGCTACACATATTAAAACTGAATACCCAACATGAAAAATATCTGAAGATAAACAACGTATAATAGTTATTTGATAATTTTGAACATGAGCATGCATACCTCGAGTGATGTGAGAAAAATGCTCCCCACGATCCAAGGATGGATGGCAGCCTGAGGAGTGTGACTGTGTAGGCAGTGAGATCCTGATCTCGTGGCTAAAGACGGATTGAAAAATGAATGCTCGGAGCTCCCAAAACTAATCCTGGAAGTTTGGCAAAGGGACTATATATAACTATAGGGCCCACAATGCCACCTCATTTGTACCTATTGTCGTAGTGTTTGGACGAGAGGTTTCAGAGGAGATTTGGAGATTTCAAGAGATTGAGCTAGCCAATTCAGGATCAACGAGTGTTAGGTTAGTGGCCATATCCTCCTGCATAGTAATTAAGATTTATTTTTTGGGTAGGGATTGTACGGATGGCCGTACAGGGGGGTTTTGTGAGGGTGGCCCCCCCAATGCATGGGAGATCCAATGATTTGAGTGCATGAGTGAATGGCTATAATTAGGCAAGTCGTGCACGGGGGTGCCCGAATGGGGAAAATAGGCGCGCATTCAATGCGTGCTTGTTCAAAGCATAGTAATGCATACATGCACAACTATGTTCCTAACAATTGCGCATGTATGCGCAACTATTTAGCGAACATGCATGCTAGGATGTGTGCCTGTGTGTGTGACATGGGCGCATGCTTGTGCCCCTGTATTTATGACAATCACGCATAAGTGCACAATTGTGGGATGAACAGGCGCAAATATGTGTGCACTTGTGGGGTAAAAAGTTGTGCCTTTGAGGCAATGCTAAAGGGTGTAAAAACTTATCTTTTTGGAGATTTTGGTGTTGTTATGGGTTGTGATGGCTGATCAAATATTATATTTGTAGATGAAGGTTATCAGTTGACAATGCGAGTACATTGGAGGGAGAGGGATTGGGTGGACCTAAGAGAGGCGGTGAGAGATGAGGAGTCAATTGTACGGGGTCGTTTGGCAGCCTGTGTGTTGCTGAAGTTTTTTGAGTGTTCACTAGTGCAGACACAGGAGTACCTGCTATAGTTCCTGATTTCGATGTGGAGTCTGGATCTCTAGTGTTTCATTGTACGGGGTGAGAATATTGCATTCTTTGTGATGGAGGATGTGTATTTTTTGACTGAGATCCATTTTCGGGGAACTCTATTACCGGCGAAGCCCATGTTACCCGAGGATGGACAATTGGTTGTCTTAGCTCGGACCTATTGTAGAGGAGAGGACTTTATGTTAGGCTTCATTGTGAGGATAGGGGTGATGGATGCCCTTATGCATCGGTGCCTTGCATCGATGATTATGAGGGTTTATGGGTCTCTTGCTACTCAGTGGATTAGTGGTGGTCAACTAAGGATCATGCAGAGGGAATTGAGCAGTGAGCACTTTTCTTGGGGGTTGATGCTACATGCCAATATGGTGGGGAATCTCAACAAGTGTCGGGCTCCTGACTCAGGGGACTTTTCCTTTGGGTCAACCTTGGTAATGTGGGTTTCGGAGAGGGTGTCGATGTTGTGCCCGAGAGTGTTATTGGATGCACCTGGTGTGCAAGATCCATGATTGAGGCAATGGGTGATGATTTTGGTTCATCATGGGGGTGGGGAGGGTGGCCATTATTTTACGACTGATCTTGCACTAGTGTGGCGTTAGATGCCACAGATGATACTCTTGTTCCCCTACAATGGGATGGATTTTTGAGATGACCCAGATATTGTGTTACCCCCTGGAGAGGTGTTCAATCGTAGAGGTATGGTGATATATTTGATGTTTTGATCATTTTAGATAGTATAGCATATTATTTATGTATGTATGGATGGATGATTCTATCATTTGTTTGTTATGTGTGCAGATGTGGGACCTTGCGGGTGGGAGGTTGAGATGGTCAGAGCGTCGGCTCGTGAGGGGCCTATGATACCACCACAAGGGTAGCCACGGGCATGGGAGATATGATGAATGGATGAGGGTGGTGCAAGGCTGGCCAATGATGAGAGAGAAGGAAAGAGATGTCATTTTGATTATCTAGGTGCAAGTCAGTCACATGATTCTCCGGTGGGGGATGGGGGAGAGTTCGAGGATTTTTGCCTACGATTGGAGGTGGTACTACAGGGAGTACTTGAGTGTATGTGGGTGCATATCTAGGATGGGGGAGTCCTGGAGCAGTGTGGGGGCCTTCCGGTAGAGTCGCGAAACTTGATCCACATAGCAGCTATAGTGGGGGTGGCTATGACTGGGCGATTGCCCCCAAGACATGAGGGACCCCTAGCTAGTGGGGAACCCTCCTCCAGAGAGAGGACCAGGTGGTGGAGCCCTAGAGGTGCCAAAAGTGACTCTAGTATGTGTAGTGTTGTATTTATATAGGCTTGCGAGCCCATGTTGTATATGGTGTTGTGACACCAATTTTGTATTTATAGGGGTGAGGTGGTTCACCTACCTATATATATTGTACATCTACTATTTTTTGTAAACATTGATGGCACATTTGATCTGTATATATATATATATATATATATATATATATATATATATATGGATATACATTTTGGGATCCTTGTGATGTTCACATGTGTTGATATTTGTGTTTATGTTGTCTAATTTATATTCTATGACAAACTTTTGATAGGTTATGGATGTGTAATGGTAACTTGATGTGATGAATGCCAATCTAACACTAGGTTACCCATATTATCTACTATATGATTGCATTGTCTTGGGATATGTGTAAATGTGATTGAATCAAAATTTCAAGATATAATTCTAACTTGCAGGTATTTGTGGAAGAGGCAAGGATTGCGGACGCAGTACACATTGTTGAGATGGAGGACAATGAGTTGGGAATCGAGTAAGACTCTAAGGTGACGAATATGGTGGTGACTGGCCTCGGCAAGGAGGATAATGACGACTGTGTATTCATCTTGGTTGTTGGTTACAGAGCCTAGGCATATTCCGCTAGAGTGGAGCATTTCATGTGAGGGTGTATAGAGGGCCCAAGTAGCCGAAGCGAGATTCTGTGTCCAACAGCTAGCTCCGTCGGCGTAACTAATTTGGTAGGCTGATGGAGGAGGCATATTTCAATAACACAAATGATAGATTAGATGCAATGCATATAGGAAAAGAAGAATAAAAATTCTACAAAAAGTGTGCAAAAAAAATATTCCTAGTGCAAAATGGCTACGCTTAGGTGTAAAATTTCTTTAAGAACAACCCATTGATGAGTTCTTTGAGAGGGTGACCTTTGGGAGAGGCCATGATGTATGTGCCTTTAGTGAGGAAATGTTGGATGATGTAAGGTCCATGCCATAATGACTCGAATTTTCCATGGCCAAGGGTATCATGCATGATATCTTAAGCAAGGACGAGGTTGCCTTTGTTGAATGATCGAAAGTTGACATGGTGATCGAAGGTGGAATTTGACCATTTTTTGGCTACTTCATTGTTCTGTAATGAAGATCAATGGTCTTCATCCAATGACTCTAAGTTCAACAAACAATGTTCCATTGGAGCAGTGTTGGGTAATAACTCAATAATAGTGTGCAAGGTGGGGATTTTGCACTCGATGGGGAGAGTGGCCTCGACCCCATGGACATGATGAAATGGTGTGAAACCAGTGGTAGTTTTAACTATTGTGCGATAAGCCCATAGTGAAGAAAACAACATATGGTGCCAATTGGTATTATGTTTGTTAACTGTACACTGCAACATGGTTTTGAGGACCTTGTTGATCACCTCTACTTGTCTGTTGGACTGACGGTAGTATGGAGAGGCGAACTCGTGGGAGAAGCCTAACTTGGAAGGGATTTCGATGAAAATATCATCCTCAAAGTGTTTCCCATGATCGGAGACTAATTGTAGTGGGACTCCAAAGTTGGAGATGACGTGGTTAAAGAAAAAATGCACTGTAGTGTCAGCGGTGTTGTTGAAGGTAGGCATGGCTTCGACCCACTTGGTGAAGTAATCAATTGCAATGACAATGTATTTGTGTCCATTTCTATATGGATGGTTTCAAGTCATGAAGTCTATGCCCCATTTGAAAAAGGGGCCGACAGTAATGACTGGGTGGAGAAGAGTGGGTGGTTCTCTTGCTTTGTTAGCATATAGCTGACATTTGTCACAGTGATTCACAATGTTGATGCAATCGTGAAACAATGTGGGACAAAAGTATACTACTCAAATGGTTTTTTGGGTAGTGGACATCCCTGAGAGGTGGCCACCACAGGCACCATTATGGTATTCATTCAAGACTCTATAGGCTTCGTCGATAGTCAAACATCGATGAAGTATGGTTTCAACCCTACGTTGATATAAGATATCACTGATCAGGAGGTAGTGGGGGACCTGGTGTCAAATACATTGATGATCATCTCAAGAAAGGTGATTTCCAAACTGCTGTGTTTAGAGGTAGATGAGGAGATCGTTGTACCAGGGGTCATCCGAGGGGATGTAAAAGAGATGTTCATCGGGGAAGTCTGTATTGACGGGAGAACTAGTAGTTTTGGAAGGAAATGCTGTAATAATTTTGGCAAGGATGAGGGATTTCTTTCTCTTGGGTGTTGAAAATTCAAGGTCGTACTCCTGAAGGATGATGATCCATCGATAAAAAATTTCATTAATTTTCCGGCGACTGAGCAAGTATTGCATGGGGTTGGAATCTACTACGACCTTGGTAGTTCGAAGCAGGATGTAATGGCGCAATTTTTGGAGTGTGAGGACAACTCTAAGGGAGAGTTTCACTTCATGATTGTATTTAAAGGGTGGTCCTGAAAGGTTTTTACTAATTTATTAAATTACATGCTCATGGTCATCATCCCCTAATTGGATGAGAACTCCTGCTACTGAGATGGTTGAGGCCGATAAGTAGAGGATATAGTTGCGGTCATAGTTAGGTGGGCTAATCAACGGTGCATTAGAGGGGGCCACTTTAAGATCATTGAAAGTGGTTTGGGGATGTTCATCCCATTGGAATGGGATATTGTTTCATAAGAGGTGAAGGAAACTGTGTGCACGAGTGGCTTAATCAGGGGAAAAGCAGCATAAAAGTTAGCTTTTCCTTGTAATCTTTGCAGTTGGCATAAATTCCAAGGAGGGGGAATTTATGTGATGGATTGGACCTTGAGGGGGTCTACTGTGATGCCATGGTTGGAGATGATGAACCCAAGGAGGTGTCCAGTGGTGACACAAAATATGCACTTGAGAGGGTTCAAGGTGATATTATACTGACAACACCTATGAAAGACAATGCATAAGTCATCGAGATGTTGAGTGTGTTTCTTGGATCGAGCGCTGATATCGTCCAAGTAGGTGAGGATGATTTGAGACAGATCATGAAAAATGTATGTCATGGCGCATTGGAAAGTGGCACCAACATTCTTGAGGCCAAAAGGCATGACACGATATGAAAAATTACCCCAAGGGGTAGTGAATGTGGTTTTGTATTGATCTGTTGGGTGAATCTGAATTTTGTTGTAGTCAAAGAAACCGTCCATGAAGGACAAAGCCTCGTGGTCGACACAATCATCGATAATTTGGTCTATAAAGGGCATTGGAAAATTGTCTTTGGGACAGGCGTGATTGAGATCGTGAAATTGCATACAGATGCAGATAGTACCCTATTTTTTTTTAATAGGGATGAGTTTGGAGACCCATGACGTATATGTGATGGGGTATATGAACCCTGCAACATGTAATTTGTCAATATTGGCTTTGATGGATGCCACTTTGGATGGCTATAATAGATGTTTATTTTTTTGTAGAGGGGTAATATTAGGCCATGTGTCTATATGATGTTCGACAATAAAGGGATCAAGGTCAAGCATTTATGTGT
Organism: Picea engelmannii; assembly: GCA_009831015.1. Classification (NCBI taxonomy): domain Eukaryota; kingdom Viridiplantae; phylum Streptophyta; class Pinopsida; order Pinales; family Pinaceae; genus Picea; species Picea engelmannii. The sequence goes on along the minus strand of ML783618.1, from coordinate 1,283,093 downwards.
ATGACCAAGAAAAAATTTCCCAGTATTCCTAGAAGAGAGGTTTGTAAGCTATGAGTTCTTCAGGAGATCATGCGACACCGATGATGATTTCCTCTATGATTCCAAGTTTGATAGAAATATCAATTTTTGCGGTGGGGGAAATGTTGTCCATGTTGAATTCTTCAAAAGTGTCGGGGGAAGGGATAGGGTTATTGAACCAATCTATATGCCCTGAGGGGAGAAAATATTTGTTTTCGATTGCGTATATGGGGTTTTATTTGGGAAGTGTAAAGGTGTCTTGTGAAAGAAAGAGAAATCTATGATGGAGTGGATCCCATGGGAAATTGGGGGTAGTTAATTCCTCGAGGATTTCTTCGTCCCAGTGGAACTGTCAAGAATGTTGAGTAACATTGGTGACTGTCACCGTGTGGTTATATTTTGGTGAAGAGGTAGGGGCAATGATGCAAGGGGGTTGTGAGGGTTCGCTCGACATAAACTAAATATGGAGATACTGTGGGTTGAAAATGGCAATTGAGTGTAACATTTCCATGGGGAAATGAATTGGAGAATTGGGGATATTTGGGGGCAAATCCTCCTCGAGACTATCTATGAACCATGGATGAATGGGAAGTTCCTCAGGCTCGGGAGAAAATATATGAACCATATCAGGTGATGGAGTAGCGAGAATCACTGACTCTGCTGGTAGTGGGGGGGGGGGGGGTGTAGGATTTTGAATAAGGGCCATTTCGTGACGCCTGTATTCAATGATCATAAGACATTGATATGTGAAATGATCAAGTGATTCATATAAAGAGAAAGGAAATCTGATACGTTCACTGATGGAGGTTGTGACATAGTGGATGTCAGTGACATGAGGTTGAGATGATGCATATGGAAGGGGTTCTTGCTGAAATCTATGGAGAACTACCATTAGTGTCTGTCGAAATTGAGGTAATGCTAGGAAATGGTGGGTGTAAGGTCCATACACTGAATAGATGGCACATGCGAATTTGGTTTGTATTATGTCGCTACCTGTATTAGGGGGTGCAGTGGTAGTACTGGAGGAAGTGACGAGTGGTTTCATGTCCCTAGGGAGTTGAATTAAATTATGTATCTTAGGAAGAGACGAGGATTTATTGGTGGGGTGTCCATCTTTCTCACATAGTGTGAAAGGAGGCTAAACTTGTGGGGGGAGTGGAAAAGTGGGCTCTTTCTTCTTCCTTATACCGCTAGCTACAGTAGTGGCGCTAGCGACTGGGGGTGAGGGTGGTGTGGTTGGAGTAAGTATTGGAATCTACATCGGGATTCATTCTGTTTGGGGAGGGAGGGATGGTTGAGAGACCATTGCATGTGGATGTAGATACCATACTGAAATTTCCAACACCATATTGGGAAGGGTAAGCGTTTCGGCTACTTGGAAAGCGTGTACGCCTGGTGGGGGGTAAAAGAAGGGTATTTGAGTTATGGCTTGGGGGACTATCTCCCAAACTGGGATGTGGCCCTAGGGGAGGGTGAAATCAGGAACAAGGGGAGATGAATATTTCTCAAGGGATTCATGAGGAAGGAGCTCTACGACGACTGGGACGTCATATAGTAAGGAATATTCTATGGGAGGAAGGGTGTCTCTAGATTCTGTTCCATTGGATGAGATGACACATACTTGTGCTGAGGGATGTATGAGGAGTGGTGCTCCATGGTATTTCCCTAGTAAGGATGGGTCTTTGAAAATTCCGGGACCCATCTCGATGAGTGGGTAGGCATTAGGATTAGTGTGGACAAAGGGTAGGATATTATCAATGTTGGAGGAAGGGTTGGGCTCGTAATGTGACACTTGGTTGATAGTGACAATATTCCCATTATGGGGGAACATCAATGTGCAAAACAAAGAAGAGAGAAAACCTTCATCGCGTACATGTAGCTATGTACAAACAAGATGTTTTAATCGAGCGGAGCATCGATAACTTCAATGTCAATGAGGATAGTCTTTCCCCCTAGTTCAACAGGTACATTTTGAAAGAGCCCCTCAGGTGAGGATGGGCATCCATCAAAATATCTAAGAGTGATGGAAAATGGTATAAGCTCAGGGGAGCCAAGTTTTTGCCATATAGTTTTGGACATGATGCATGTGGATGCACCTTCATCAATGATGCAACGATGAACTGTAATGTTATGGATTTTAACTGGTATTTGGAAAGAGACCAAAATGGGGAGACGGGGTTCCCCACTATAAATATCAAATGTGATGAGTTGAGTATCAACAGGGTCGACTACCCCCAAGGTAAAGAGTAATGACTTCTGTTGAGTAGGATGGGTTTGAAGGACTTCTAAAACTGACATGGTGGTAGGAGACTGGGTCAAGTCATTGACCAGACTATAATTGTGAGCCACCCTAGCCTGAGGGTTGTTAACATTCTATCATAATGGGATGTGAGGAATACAAAGGAGTGTTTCAGTATTAGGGAGAGGAATCATCAAAGGTGGTCTAGTTGTGACTGGTACTACTTCCGAGGTAGTGAGAACAAAGTCAAGGGGTGCCCTGTATTGATAGTTGTGTGTTTGTAGAAGAACTTCTTCCTCGCTAGTGAGGAGGATAGTGTTATCAGCAGGAGTGTCAAGGTTTGGATGTTGTCCCATCTGTGGTGGGGTAGGATGTCATTCTTGATGGGTGTTCATCACCCCTTGGTGTAGAATGGGGTTTTACAACATGGGTGGGGGTGGTTGTTGCACATATTGTTGAGGAGCCTGTGACAGGGAAGGTAGTGTTGGGGAACATGATCCATTTCCACATTCTTTCATCCGTTTAAAGTTGACAATTTAAGGGAAATGGTGAGAATAATGACCATACTCACCGCAAAGGGAACAAAGGAAGTTTGTCTAAAGATTTTTGTTATGCTTCCCTTGGAATTTTTTGTTATTTCCCCCTTGGGGGTTCTGGCTCCCCTGATTCTAGTTTCCCCTGGCAGGTTGGTTCTGTTCGGGGTGGTTCTAGTTCCCCCCTAGTCCTAGATTATTAAGGTTTCATTTTTGTTCCTTCTTTTTGGTGTTATTCGATTGATGGATTGGATTTTTCGTATTCAGTTGTTCAAAATTTTGATATTGCTGAATGGGAGAGGGATGAAAAAAGTTAACCCCAACATGTGGGTGTCCTTGTGGTGGAGCTATGGGATGTGGAGGGTTAGGAAAAGGAAATTATACATCATTTGGTGGAAATGGTTTGTAGGGTATATAGGAAGGCGTAGCGCTTTCACTAGTTCTTAGGATGTAAGCTAAGGTAGAGGGGGTACTATAACTTGGTTGGACAACTAGGCGTATTGTGGGTGTCAACTATGGTCCACTGATGGGTGGAGGAAGGGTAACAGGGTATGGTTGTTGATAAGGGGGAGGAGGATAATAAGGATTTCCTCCATATACCGACAGATATTGAGGTGTTCCATACATAGGTGGTTGGTGGTGGTGTGTAGTGGTACCAATCAATCCATCCGCTGAGTGAGACATCCTAGGTTTGTCCTGGCCGAAGGGCACGGGTCTTGTGGTGTCAAGTAGTACTGTATATAACTATCCTGACTATGAATAAATGAGTTTGAAATCTTGAGCCTTGCTGATGGCTTATTCTTTAGACTAGGGGAAGGTGGTGGCCACATCCTTGGCAAGGAGGGAAACAAGTGATTTGAGAAACCAGTTGAGGCATTGTTGCTTGGTGCTTTTAGCTTTGCATAGACTACATCACCTATGCCATTTGTGAATGGAGTCAATGATGTGTGTAGCAGAGGTTTGTTTAAACTCTGAGAGTAGTTTGAGACTATTGTCATGATGGATTGGTAGTTGAAAGAAGGTAAAAAATGCTTTGGGAAAAGATTCAAAGGTCACATGGGACCCAAATTTTTCTTCTACATACCACTTGGTTGATTGGCTAGTCAACATGCGTTGAAATAACCTCAATCAGATGGAGTCATCCATGATGTTGTTTGAAGAGCACCATAAGTGGAAGGTGATGATATGGTTGGTCGGGTTGTCTCCCACTTTTCCTTCAAACTTGGGGATGTCTAAAGGGAGTTTGGTAGGAATTGCAGGCCATGTGGGGTCATGCAATATAGGATCATTGGTGAGTTTATTTAGATATGGTATGTTGAGGGAAGCCAACTATGGAATCTATGGTGGTGGTGGAGGATTGGCTCCAGCCATGACGTGAGTTTTTTTAGTACCTGACCCTTGAGGGGGGTTAGGTGGGGTTGTACTTCCTCCTGGGGAAGAAGTGTGCCCCCCGCCTCCTTGTAAAGGAAAGCGAGTGTATTGTTGACCTTGGGAAGTGGACCCAAGTAAAGTGGAACCAAGAAAATCGAATCCCAATATGGTAGCACTCATAGGGGTGTGAGAAGGTGGAGACAATGATTTGGCAAGACAAGGAACTCCCCCTAGAATGGGAGGGAGATTTAGAAATCATTTGGAATGATGGTGATTATGTGGGTCCCCTATGATGTCCGACTAACAAAGTGGATGTGTGCAAATGGTGATGAGAGAAATAAATGAACAAGAGTCTTTGTTATGATTTTTGGACCTACACAATACATATCACAATCGCATGTAATCATAAGAGAATCACACATAAATCAATTGATAAAGAAGCATACATGTGTGTAAGAAGATTTTGTCCGTGTGGGGGAACAAAGAAAATAAATGTTCATTTCCTAAAAGATGTAATGTCCTTCCTCTCAAATAGCACTGGACCTTCCAATAGCACTCAAGAGTGGGGTCTAAAGCCACTAAAAGAGGAACTAGTGAAGGATGAAACAATCTTTTATAATGAGGGGTAGAGGGGGCATATCCTGAAAGAGTTGGCGATATTTCCCAATAGCCACACAAAATCCAATCAAGGTGCAATTGCAACCCAAAATTTCTGACACAGATCCCCCTTGCCCTCGGGCCACGATCCACATAGGATCTTCACTAAAACCATGCCAAGGGTTAATCAAACCCTTTGTTTAAGCCACAAAGGACTTCGGGTTTTGGGAGTTGGAGAGTCTTGATGTCTTTCCACAGCTCTTGGAAAATACCAAAATGTGAAACGTCAACAAAGTTTGATTGATCCAATGTGACGAGCACATGCCACCTGTTACCCACTAGTTTCGACTTTCAGGACTTTGAGTGAACAACCAACAGTTTTTCCTCTTCCCTTATGATTCCCCGAACTCTGAAATGCCGGTATGCTAAAATGGGTTCAACCTCCCATGGAATGTTAGATCGATGGCCTTTCGGGATTTTCGCCGAAGCTTGACCCCTCTTTTGACTCCGCCACACATATCCTCCGACTGATACTTGGGACCCACCTTTCGGCTTTTCTCTCTTCGTGATTTCAGGAGTTGTGTTGACCATGCAACTCTGCTTCTTGAGTCCCAAAACCTTGAAACCCGATTGGTACCCAACTTTTATGGTCCCTAAATATTTTTGGGAATTTTTCCTTTCCCTCTTCAGGATTTCATGAACCGGGAGTTTAAAACTCTCAATTCCAAATTCACTACCTCCTCTACTTCCCGAATCCTGGAAAGCCGAAATGCCGAAATTCCACTCCAAAGACATGCCATGTTTCGCGACTTTGGGATTTTCAATGCAAAGGGCCCTGACTCCTTGTCATTAAAATTTCTGGAATGTTGAACCCCGAAATACCAAAATGTAGAAATTTCACACCTGAAAAATCGCTTTCGCGATTCAGGAATTAGAGTGACCAAGGATTTTGGCATGCACTCCAAACTTGCAAACCCCGAATCCTCGAAATGATCTTTCGGCTCAAACTGACCACGATCAATAGTTCGCATTGACTCTTGATGTCAGGATGGCAGATTCATCCAACTCCTAACCACCTTGCAGCTCCTCTGGATCCTACGGTCCTCACAATTTTGTGAGTTCTCCATGGAGAATTATGACCACCAGATGCACCCCTCAATGAATTTTTCCCAAACGACTCGGTGTTCTCCCTCCTGAACTTGAATTCTATGAGACAATTTCGATCTCCATCTTCCTTTGAGCACTTCAAAGGTGTTATCCTTCTTGAGATTTCACTTGTAAACTCAAGCTTCCCAAAAGGATCCCTGCTCACACTCCTTGTGGAAAATCTTCAAATAACCTTTGGTTATTTGAGTCTCCAACCTTGTGCACTCTTTGCAATAGAAATATCTCAATATTATTTATGGATTTATAAAATTCAAGGCTTTAATTGGTCTGCGCACACCTTGCATGGCTTTGTGCTTCACCTGCACTTTAGCTGGTATGAGAACAATGATATCTCTCCTGAGCTTTCTGAGATAAAACTCAGACCCTCATCAACGCACACCTTGCAGACATTCACTGCACTCCTTGCAAGAATTCTCAGGGAGAGAAACAATTGAAACTCATTCTTCTCCTCTCTCAGACTTCATACATTCACTATGAAATCATACACACAAGACAACATTGAAATAAATGCATCACAGAGAAACAAATCAACTGTAAACATACCATTCAACAAATGTAAACAATAAGCATCATAACACCATGAAAGTTGAGTCAAAGATTCATATATTAACTCAAGTTCTCTTGTACATGGGTTCTTCTCTATAGCTCTCTTCTACAACTCTACAGCTTATGAATTCTGAATGATCATAAAAAATTACAATGATACAAGGGTGAGGGTGTCTATATCCATTTTCGCTCCTATTCTTCTAAACTGTCTAATCTATTAAATTAAATCTACCTACTTGCATTCATTACACATAAATGCCTCTACATTAGATAGATGAGAGCAATGATCGAGATCTGTTTACAATATCTAGACATAAATGTAAGTATGCTTCCCTTATCTATTACATTAATGTCCATTCATTGATCTCAAAACACTTCAAAATGTGCGCTAGTTCTTTTCCAACTGTCTCTCGCTTTCACATTGCTTGCTTGGCTGGCTTCTTACGATGCTCTCGCATCATACTCCCTTGCTTGAACATTTTCATGAACTCCTGTTCATGAGCTATTGCATGGTCTATCCATGCCTATGAATTGTTGCTTCATCCTCCCAATTGGAATCTTAAACTGGATGTCCTTTCCACTTGACCAAGTATTCAAAATACTCTTTTCTCCTGGTATTTTTGCTAACCCTTTTGTCAATTATTCTTTCCATCTATGGCTCTACAACTACATGCATTTGTTTTTTCCATTGAATTTCTTTCTGTTCCTCCTCTGCTACTTCTCCTTCATCTCTGTAAGGGTACAAATCCGTAATATTGAATATCGGTGAGATTTCGACCCCATTGAGTAGTTCAATCTCATATGCGTTTGCCCCAAATTTCCTTATGACCTTGCACGGTCCAATAATTTTCATCTTCAACTTATTATACATTCCCTTTGGGAACCTCTAGTTCCTTAGATGCATAAGAATCAGATCACCAACTTCAAATTGAAGTTCTCACCTGTGTTGATCTGCTCTCCACATGTATTCTTGACTTGAACTCTGCAATTGCTCCTTAACTCAGTTGTGAAGCTCCTTCATTCCTTCTGCAAAGTCCTTTGCACTAGCACTCCTGAATTCATTTTGTTCTGCATCTTTCAATTTAGAAACTCCCCTTGACTGCATTCCATATATAATCTAGAATGGACTCTTCCCTGTGCTTCTATTAAGTGAATCATTATAAGAGAATTCCACCTGTCACAGAATGTGATCCCATTGACTGTGGTGTTCAATCACTAAGCTTCTTAACAAATCTTCCAAGCTCCTGTTCACGACTTATGTCTGTCCATCTGTATGAGGATCATACACTGAGCTAAAAGAAAAACTTGTCCCCAACTTCCTACATAAGGTCCTCCATAAATTCCTTACAAACATGGTATCCTGATCAGACATAATACTCTTTGGAAAACCATGAAGTCTGACGACTTCGTTGAAAAACAGGTTCGCAATATGAGTTGCGTCACTGTTTTTATGGCATGGCATGAAATGTGCCATTTTTGAAAATTTGTCAACTACCCAAAATATTGAATTGTATCCTCTCCATGTCCTTGGTAGTCCCAATATGAAATCCATGCTCACTGCGTCCCACGACCTCTCAGGTATGGGTAATGGCTGGTATAGTCTTGCATTCTGCCTTTTTCCTTTCATGTGCTGACAAATTCTTCACCTGTCCACAAATTTCTTAACATCTGTCTTCATCCATGGCCAAAAATATGAGCCATTCAACTTTGATAACGTCTTGTCATGACCAAAATGTCTGGCCAATCCTCCACTATGTTTTTCCTTCAACAAATTCTCCCTCATGTAGCATTTTGGAATACATAACTGATTTTCCCTGAACAATAATCCATCTTAGATCATGAATTCATTCCATTGGCTTCTATCCCTGATAATTGGATTCTCAGATGCCTCATATGCCTCTTTAAAATATGGGTCATCCCTGTACATTTCTTTGAGGTTATCAAAACCCAAAGTCTTAACTCTGAATTCCTGCATAAGCAAACATTTCATGCTCAAAGCATCAACAACTTTGTTAGCAGTTCTAGAAATATGCTTAATCACAAAAGTAAAATTTTGCATGAATTCAACCCATTTAGCATGATTTTTTTGCAAATTCTCCTGTCGAGTCACGAATTGTAAAGTGTGATTATCGTTGTACAAAACAAACTCCTTGGGAACCAAACAATGTCTCCATTTCTTCAATGCTTGTATGACTGCATAGAATCCCTTGTCATATGTGGAGTACTTAATCTTTTCTTCATTCAATTTTTCACTGAAATATGCAATCGACCTATCACCTTGGCTCAAGATCGCTCCAATTGCAAATCCACTCGTGTCACACTTCACCTGGAATGTCTTGCTGAAATCCAACAAAACCAAAATTGGTTGCTCAGTGATCTTGTTCTTCAACAGATTGAAACTCTTCTCTACTTCCTCTGTCTAGTGAAAATATTTGTCATTTATTCATCGTATCCATCATCGGTGCACTAATTCCACTGTATTTTTGGATGAATTTACTATAGAAGCTAGCCAAACCATGGAACCTTCATACTTCAAACACGCTCTTTGGTGATGGCCAATCCTCAATCACCTTTATCTTTTTCGGATCCATTTTTAATTCATTTGTAGAGATATAAAAACCCAAATAAATGAGTTATGTCCTCATAAATGATGATTTCTTTATATTAATCAACAATTTCTCCTTTCTCCTCATTACTGCAACTAGATGCTTTAAGTGTTCTACTTCTTTCTTGTTGAAAATTAATATATCGTCAAGATATACAATGACGAATTTCCATATGAAATCCTTTAGGAATTTGTTCTTCAACCTCATGAAAGTATTGGGTGCATTTGTTAAGCCAAATGGCATGAAAATCCATTCATATAGCCCCTCATTCGGCTTGAATGTTGTCTTCCATTCATCACCTTTTCTCATTCAAATTTGATGATACCTGCTTTTCAAATCAATCTTTAAAAAAAAATTTGCTCCACTCAAGAAATCCATCAACTCGTCCATCCTTGTAATGACCCTTTTTTTATTACTGTGAATAATTTCATAAATAATCCTAAACACTAGCTAAGTTATAATTAATTATTATATAACCTTAATTGATTACAAGTTATTAATTAATTATTTTGATTATACTTAGCTGAAGTATGATTAACTCCTTGATTTAGGGTTAATGAATGAGTAATTATTAAATGAGACATTAAATGAGACATTAAATGATTAATTATTAAATTAAGGATTAGTGATTAATTGATCATTAATTAAAGTAATTGATTAATTATGTATTAAAATGGGGGAAAATAAAATATAAGTTTAAATGGGTTACGTATCCCATAAGGGAT
>ML783618.1:1211785-1263249 GCA_009831015.1 Picea engelmannii | reverse complement strand
ATTATTAAATGAGACATTAAATGATTAATTATTAAATTAAGGATTAGTGATTAATTGATCATTAATTAAAGTAATTGATTAATTATGTATTAAAATGGGGGAAAATAAAATATAAGTTTAAATGGGTTACGTATCCCATAAGGAATAACATAACCCATACGTAAAATGAGCATTAAGTAAAGGATAAGACCATTAAAGAGAAATAAATGTATGGATAAGGTGGTTGGTGGGGGAGATGCGAGGGTGGTGAAGGAGGCATAAGGGAGGAAGAAGGACCATGGAGGGGGGATTATTCATTTGGGGGAGATTGATTCATGCATTCGGGAGGAGAGTGATTTTGAAGCTTTGAGACAGAGTTAGAACAGTGGGATTTACAGTGCACACCGGGGCTGAGGGGTTTTGGGCTCAGAGGGCTAGGACATTCGTAGATGTCCTAGGGCCAGGCGTACTGGTCGGTAGGGTGGCTGGTTTTGGGGTGTCGAAGGAGCAAGCTGCTGCGGATTGGATCAAGCGAAGGGAGCTGCGGATTGGATCAAGCGAAGGGAGACAGCATCAGAACGAGGTATTTAACCTATTATGCAAATTGTTATATAAATTTAATTTGTGATGCAAATGGTTATGGAAAATGTTATATTATTTATCAAAATCTGGGAGTGAATATGCTGGATTACGTGAAATTTTTAGTAAATTTCAAATTTACTGTTCCGTATTAATTAATTGGTAGTCTAAATTAATTTCACGAACCGAGAGTTTAAAACTCTCGATTCCAAAGTCACTGCCTCCTCTACATATCGAACCTTGGAAAGCCGAAATGCTGAAATTCCACTCCAAAGACATGTCGCATTTCACGACTTTGATATTTTCAATGCAAAGGGCCCCAACTCCTTGTCATCAGAATTTACGGAATGCTGAACCCCGAAATACCGAAATGCAGAAATTTCACACCCGAAAAATCCCTTTCGCGATTCGGGAATTAGAGTGACCAAGGATTTTGGCCTGCACTCCAAACTTGCAAATCCATGAAATGATCTGTCAGCTCAAACTGACCACGATCAACAATTCGCGTTGACTCTTGATTCAGGGTGGCAGATTCATCCAACTCCTAACCACCTTACAACTCCTCTGGATCCTACGGTCCTCATGATTTCGCGAGTTCTCCACGGAGAATTCTGACCACCAGATGCACTCCTCAATGACTTTTTCCCAAACAACTCAGTGTTCTCCCTCCTGAACTTGAATTTTATGAGACGGTTTCGATATCCATCTCCCTTTGAGCACTTCAAAGGTGTTATCCTTCTTGAGATTTCACTTGTAAACTGAAGCTTCCCAAAAGGATCCCTGCTGGCACTCCTTGCGGAAAATCTTCAAATAACATCTGGTTACTTGAGTGTTCGACCCTGTGCACTCTTTGCAACAGAAATCTCTGAATCTTCTTTCTGGATTTATAAAATCCAAGGCTTCAATTGGCCCATGCACACCTTGCATGACTCTATGCTTCACCTGCACTTTAGCTGGTATGAGAACAATGTTATCTCTCCTAAGATTTTTGAGATAAAACTTAGACACTCATCAATGCACACCTTGTAGACGTTCACTGCGCTCCTTGCAGGAATTCTCAGGGAGAGAAAAAATTGAAACTCATTCTTCTCCTCTCTCAGACTTCATACATTCACTATGAAATCATACACAGAATACAACATTGAAATAAATGCATCACAGAGAAACAAATCAACTATAAACACACCATTCAACAAATGTAAATAGTAAGCATCATAACACCATGAAAGTTGAATCAAAGCTTCATATATTAACTCAAGTGCTCTTGTACATGGGTTCTTCTCTACAACTCTCTGCTACATCTCTACAACTTATGAATTCTAAATGATCATAAAAAATTACAATGATACAAGGGTGAGGGTGTCTATCCGCTTTCCCTCCTATGCTTCTAAACTGTCTAATCTATTAAATTAAATCTACCTACTTGCATTCATTATGCATAAATGCCTCTACATTAGACAGATGAGAGCAATGCTCAAGATTTGTTTACAATATCTAGACATGAATGTAAGTACACTTCCTTTAGCTATTACATTAATGTCCATTCATTGATCTCAAAACACTTCAAAATGTGCACTGGTGCTTTTCCAGTTGTCTCCCTCTTTCACGTTGCTTGCTTAGATGGCTGCTTACGATGCTCTTGCATGAATTTACACCTGGGTAGATGTCCTAAAATTTGGTCACTAGGTACCTCGGTCAAAGTGAAACATTTAGATTTCCAGCCTAAGAAATGGGTCATGGGATGGATCTCATCCAAGAGGTGGGTTCCTCAAGGGGGGACTCATAGAACAACCAAACCTCAGCCTTCGACCCTTCATGGGTATCTCTCTGCCTTATGGTGTTAGGAACACTTGACTTGGAGGGTTTTAAGGTTCCCTATTTGACAACTTCTACTATTTTGAAGATGTGAGAACCAGATAACGAGGAGTTATTTGGATGCCTATCCCCGAGATCCTACCTAGACTAAAAAAATTCTTTTGGCACCTCCTGTCAAGGAAAACTTAGTGAGTTTTTTAGAAATTTTTTAGATGTGGTTGTTTGAGATATTAGGGGTGTGAACTAATTTCATTGAATTTAAGTGGGAGTGGATAGTTTCATCGAGAAAAGGGTGGGGCGTTTCGGGATCCCTTTGGAGGAAACTTACTTCAACCTCCATGATTCTAGATGAAACTATGTGAGTGAGTAGTGACTTTGTGTGTGAATAAGTGAAAGTGTGCCAATTTTGTTTTAATAAATTAGGTGTCACCTTGATTCATGTGGACTTCGTGTGGTCCTTACAAGTTTTGATTACCTAATTTACTAAATTCCATTGATACAACCTTGCGGAATTTTAAAGTCCCCAGTGAACTAGCATCTAGACATATGGGTCCTTACCAATCCTTTAACTCCCTAGTGTGATTTAATCCAAGAAATATTCAACAACTATCCTAGATTGTGGACATGTGGGCATGTATGGGCCTATTACAAAACCTTTAAACTTCCCTAGTGATGTAGTCTAAGAAAGTAGATTCAAAACTGATCAGAATCTAGACCAGGGGTCAAAATTTTGCCCAAAAATGAAAGTGTTTAGAATCACCTCAAAATGAGTGGGTGCGTATCCCTCATCGCCATGAACCCAACGCAACTTGAATAGGTTCAAACAAACATCGGATGAGTGAGATATCATGATCTGTTCGATTTGCCAAACAGGAAAAAAAAAACGCTGACTAGACAATCCGTACAGCTGACGTGGCAGAGGTCCTACATCTGACATGACATGTTTGTACACTGAGGTGGTAGTTGACATGGAAGACATTGTTGGCAGTACATGTGGATGAATAGAATGCTGACACGTGGCATCATTGTGGAAAATGGTTTAGTGTCACGTGGCCCAGGCATGGGCTACCACGTGGCACCATGTTTTGGGTGTTTAAAACTTTTATGGAGTCCATGGGATTCGAACCCCGAACCTCCACACATATGAAAATCCTTGGCAAAGGCTGCCCAACTGGGGTGACACACATTGTTACTTGTTATATATATAAATTCATATATATTTAAATTTGAATGTGGTGTAGTTTGGGCGCGGTCCGGGCTGGGGCTTAGCCCCAGCCCCCATTCCTATGTGATTAACCATGTGACCATACCATAAGTACTTGCGCATTTGTTTCAAATGGTTAAACCATCCATCCACTACTTGTCACATTTGTATGTGCCTGTGGCATTGGAGCCCCTTTTTGCACGTTAAGACTTGGTCACATGGCCCATGCGCCCAACGCCTATGCGGTTAGGGGGTTAGGTTCCCTAACCGTTCGACATTTTCACATGTTTTGTGATTGTGTGCCTGGTGCTAGGTTTTAGCATGAAAATCAGCATAGAGGCTAGGTTGGAAACACACAGGTGCATTTTGGCGAACCAAAGACAACAAGCTTAAAGGAGGAAAATGGCAGGAGGCCTATCTTCTTCATTTTTTGGTCAAATGAGGTGCCGAAAAAGATCAGCTAGGGGTTTTTGGATGTTCTGAGTCCATTGGCGCTATTTTCAAAGGAATTTGGAGACTTATTTTTCAGGTTTTACACCATTGAAGTTTCAGGAAGCTCGAGGGAGCTTAGGGCCATTGTTGATGGAGGCCATGCTCAGATGAGCCCAAGTCTGTTTTATGTGACTGAATAGTCATTTTTGGCTAATTGTTATGCTCTGAACACATTGGGATAGGTTTCAGATGCATTTGAGGACTTTTACAGGTGTTTTTTTCCACAAGGAATCTCAGGGAAGCTCAAGGCCACATGTAGAAGAGGTCATGCCCGGATGAGCCATGATCCGTTTTCAGAGTTCTATTAGTCATTTTTGGGGTTTTTATGTATTCTGAACCCAATGGTATAGTCATTAAAACCATTGGAGTTGAGCAGAATGTTGTAAAATAATATTTGAAAAACTAATCCCAGAGAGCCTAGCCCATTGATGGAGGCTCAAGGAGATGTAGCCCAATTGGGGGTGAGCTCATTTATATTCTTGTTATTGTTGTGAGTTTGCTGGTTTATTTGTTGCAAGTTAAGTTTATTGTGTATTTGTTTAAAAAAAATATTTAACGTTTTAAATAACTCACACATAAACATTTATAATAAGCATGAATTTGACACATAAAACCTCGTGCATATCTAAGACACTGAGCAAGGTCATTAAAAGTTTATTTTAATGGAATAGAGGGTGCTTGCATAGCATAAGAAGTCAACCCCCTATTTCCAGATCAAGTGGTATCAGAGCATAGTTTTTGCTGATGTGATTGTCATTGATAGCAAGAGATTTAGCTGTTGGAATTATTGTGCAAGTTTTGTGTTGAAGTTTGATATCTTGCAAGGATGGAGGAAGCTTCAAACATTGATAGTTCTCTTACATCTTCATTATCCAATTTCTTTGAAAAAGATATGTTGAAGGAGTTTGTAACCATGAGAGATATGGTACAAGAGTTGTGGGAAGATAGAGAAGAGAGCATTGCCCTTCAAGAGCAGTTGATGGCCATGAAGGAGGAGAAAGACCAGCTTCTTGAAAAGTTGCATGAGATGGAGACTCAACTCCATGAGGCAAAGGAAACCCTTACCAAGTACATGCATGCACATGAGGTATGTAATGTTAGTTTATCTTAAAATTCCTCTCAAGATGAATGCTTTGGTGTTTTTGAAAATCACACAAGAGGAATAGGGTCCAAGTTATTGTTAAAAATGGGCTATGAAGGTAGAGGGTTAGGAAAGCATGAAAAAGGCATTGTTGAGCCTATTGTTGTTGAGGAGAGCCCCAAGTATTGTGGTCTTGGATATGAACAGAAAGATGGAGAAAATTTCAAAGTTGAGGAGACAAGGGAAAAAGCTCCAAGAACAACTTTTGTTGCAAGTTCAATCCCTCAAACATGCAAAGTTTGTGTTCAAGATGAATGCAAATGTATGAAACAAGAGAGTTGTGACAATGATGAGGACAAGAACAATATTGTTGTTCTTCAAAAGAGAGTTGGTAAATCTTCCAACTCAACTCCTCAAGAAGGCGATAAAGGTGAATGTTCAAGGTATATTTCTGCCTATCATTCAGTTGCTTTTGATTATGTTAAACATGGTAAATTTGCATGTAAAAATGGAAGAAAAATTCCATGAACATATTGTGGTTTATATAACCATCATGTTTCAAAATGTTGGAAAAGATTGACCACTTTCAGGAAACTTTCCAAGCAAAGACAACTTGAAAAGAGGATGCAAAATATTTGCACTCATTGCCAGAAGCGAGGTCATCTCATTGACCAATGTTGGACATTGCATCCAACCACATCTCCACGTCACAAGAGGCAGATGAATAAAGAGTCTAGGAAGAATGGAAGAGGAGATTCCATCATCGATGTGAGTCAAGATGATTCACAAGAAGACGATTTTCAGCAAAAAAAATCACCATTGAATTGGCTTGGTAAGAAATGGTTAGATTTCTTGAGAAAGTAAGGCTTGCATTTCTTTGTTTGTAGATGCATATTTCAGCCTTATGTATGCATTTCTGTTGAAATTATGACAAGTTGCAGCGATTTATCACAACTTGTATGATGCAAGTTTGCATGTGAATGCAATTCATTTGAAGGCATTCTTGTTGTTGCACAACTTCACCAGGAGGATGTAAAAGAGGGGTATGATGCTTACTTGTTACAACCATATATATTTTTCATATTCAGCTCTTATGTACCCACATGTTTCGGGTTTATGTACTTATGTTTGTACTTGAAGGAGAGTTGAAGAGATATGCACATGCATGTGTTTTTGTGTGTGTGTAAACAATGAACTTGGTGATAGTTCATCCTGAATGACTCATGATTGTAACATGATTGTGTATCATGAATGTCGACTTGTCATTTTGGGAAGGTAGATATGTTTCAAATGAGTCTCGACTTGTGTCAATGTTGTCTTGACGACTATGTTCTGTCGATCATGTTTTTCGACTTATGTTTAGTTGATGGTGTTTGTTGGCTTGTAAGTCGATTTTGAGTACACCAAGATCTAGGAAAATGCCATGTGCTTTGATGAAGTACAAGATGCGACCATTTTCTTGAAGAGCAAAAAATACTTTGTTGGCATCATTTTCAGTCTTGTATAAATTTGTTTTCAAGATTGATGGTTTTCTTGGCTTGTGACAAGATGTCGCAGGAAAGTTTTTGCAGCCATTGGAGAGCGGATTGTTTTGACACAAAAGAGTTCAAAAGAGGGACTTGATTCTCAGTGGGAAGGATGGAAATATTCCAAGCACAAAGAGAATAGTGGGTCAACAGTAGCCAGATAACAATGGTTGAGGGACATAGCCAGTTACAGTGCAAGGCGTGTCAAGGTATCCAGGTGATTGTCAAAAAGACTTTTCAAGTAGAATCAGTTGATAGAACTTGGAAGCGGAAAGGTATTGAAGCTCAAGTAGATAATCATAAGCTTTTGTGGGTCCAAAATCCTTTCAGTGGGAAGGTGTGATCAGAATCTGGACCAGGGGTCAAAATTTAGCCCAAAAATGAAAGTGTTCATAATCATCTCAAAACGAATGGGTGGGTAGCCCTCATCATCACGAACCCAACACAACTTGAACGGGTTCAAACGAACATTGGATCAGTGAGATATCACGATCTGTTCGATTTGCCAAACAGGAAAAACAAAACACTGACTGGACAATCCATACAGTTGACATGGTATATGTCGTACATCTGACGTGACATGTCCATGTGCTGAGGTGGCAGTTGACATGGTAGTCATTGTTGGAAGGACAATTGGATTAATAGACTATTGACACATGGCATCATTCTAGAAAATGTTTTGGTGCCACGTGGCCCAGGCATGGGCTACCACGTGGCACCATGTTTTGGGTGTATAAAACTTTTATGGAGTTCATGGGATTTGAACCATGAACCTCCACATATATGAAAATCCTTGGCAAAGGCCTCCCAACCGGTGTGCCGCACATTGTTACTTGTTATATATATAAATTCATATATATATATATATATATATATATATATATGAATGTGGTGTAGTTTAGGCACGGTCTGGGCTGGGGCTTAGCCCTAGCCCCCATTCCCATGTGATTAACCATGTGACCACACCATAAGTACTTGTGTGCATGTTTCAAACAGTTAAACCATCTGTCCGCTACTTGTCATATTTGTATGCACCCGTGGCATTGGAGCCCCTTTTTGTGCGTTAAGACTTGGTCACATTGCCCATGTGCCCAATGCCTATGCGGTTAGGGGGATAGGTTTCCTAACTGTTCAACAGTGTCATTATTTTGCGGTTGTGTGCATGGTTCTAGTTTTTATCACGAAAATGAGTGCAGAGGCTAGGTTGGACACACACAGGTGCATTTTGGCGAACCAGAGACAACAAGCTTGAAGGAGGAAAATGGCAGGAGAGCCATCGTCTTCATTTTTTGGTCAAATGAGGTGCCAAAAAATTCTAGCCATGGATTTTTGGATGTTCTGAGTCCATTGGCACTATTTTCAAAGGCATTTGGAGACTTCTTTTGTAGGTTTTACACCAATGAATTTTCAGGAAGCTCCAGGGAGCTTAGGGCCATTGTTGATGGAGGCCATGCTCAGATGAGCCCAAGTCTATTTTCTATGAATGAATAGTCATTTTTGGCTAATTGTTATGCTTTGAACACATTGGGATAGGTTTCAGAGGAATTTGAGGACTTTTAAAGGTGTTGTTTCCACAAGGAAGCTTAGGGAAGCTCAAGGCCACATGTAGAAGAGGTCATGCCCAGATGAGCCATGATCCATTTTTCATAGTTCTATTAGTCATTTTTGGGGTTTTTATGTATTCTAAACCCAATGGTATAGTCAATAAAACCATTGGAGTTGAGTAGAATCTTGTAAAAGAATTTATGTTCTAAGACTTTTGCGACCATTGTTTTGATCAAAAAGTTCTTTCGGATTCATCGTATAGGTTTTTGATTTTCGACGTTTCAGACCAAACTAATCCTAGAGAGCCTAGTCCATTGACGGAGGGTAAAGGAGATGTAGCCTAGTTGGGGGTGAACTCCTTTATCATCTTGTTATTTTTGTGAGTTTGCTTGTTTATTTGCTGCAAGTCAAGTTTATTGTGTATTTGTTTAAAACACATATTTAAATTTTTAAAGACCTCACACATAAACATTTATAATAAGCATGAACTTGACACATAAAACATCTTGCATATCTAAGACATTGAGGAAGGTCCTGAAAAGTTTATTTTAATGGAATAGAGGGTGCTTGCATAGCATAACAAGTCAGCCCCTTATTTTTAGATCAAAAACTATCCTATCTTTGTAGATTTGAGGCATGCATGGGCCCTTACAAATTTAAGATGTGATTGAAAAAGAAACTAAGAGGAGTCCCGAGGGGGCTATTGTCCTCTCCTAAATATTTTGTCTTTAAGGGATATGAAATTTTCCCTCAATCATTTTTATGATTCTCAAGATTGTTCTATGGCGCAAGAGAAGAGCATAATCAAATATGGACGTTCAATTTCTGGTCCCAATGCAAGTGGTTATATGTGTGATATAGAATGATTCCAACTTATCTTTAATCAAAGCAAGCCATCCATGTGGAAAAATGAAAGAAAAAAGAGGATAAATATGGATTTTAACCCCCCCTAAGTGCCTATGTTTTGACTAACCCTTCACGTGGAGAGGGAATATAAGTGTAGTGCATATTACAATCTGGATATAATCAAACTTAAGAGGGCTATGGGCCTTAAAAAGATCACAAAAACCCTTACAATGTATGAATTTTCTGGACAGATGCATGAGTCGCAGAGTAGACATAGGCGCATTTGGTGCCAATGCACAAATCGAAAATGACTTTTTGATGCAGGTGCACAGAATGTGCTAAGAAACAAAGTGAGTTTGGTGCACATGCTCAGAAGACGCACCTATGGGGTTAAAAACCCGTGCACTTCTTGTTACATGGCCAGGAAAAAAAATCCTGATGAAATTCTCTCAGCTCAGCTTCAAATTTATCTTTTTGTAGGCAGGCATGGGATGGTTATGGTTATTGTAGGTTAAATAAACCAGAAAGAAGTGCTCAAACAACCCAAATGGGGAGGAAATTGATACCTATTCCCCAGTATGGTCACCAATCTGTTGTGTCCCTTTCGTCAACTAAATGAGCAAAATAAAGAAGCTTACAAGTCCAGTTGGGTTAGATGGACAAGACAACAGTGAATGAAAGAGTTAGAAACATCAAGCATAAGAAATAAACAAAGAAATAAGCTAATAACAATAAAATAAAATAAACTAGAGTGCATAATGGAAATAGAACAAAAAATAAACAACATGCATGCCACAAATGGATAAGTAGTATTAGTGGGAAAAAACCAAAGAGAAAGGGAGACTTATGGGTCCCCTGTTCCTCCAAGGGAGGGCTCTTGAACCCCCAATGATTGAGATCTTCTTAAAAGTAGAAAACTATAAGGAAATGGTAAAGAAATCCAAGGCTCATTCACTCAAGAGGTGATGTGAATGGGCCAATGAAATGGTGCTTGTATGCTCTAGTGAGGAAAGAGGTTCCTCTAAGAGAATATAGGCATAATAAAAATACAAATGAATTCTTAAAAATATAGTGCACCCATGGCCTATTTTTATAGCAAAGCTTTGAGGAATTATCCAACTAGTTTTTAGTGTGAACAAGGGGCTCTTTAGGGCACCCTTAGGTATTTAAGCAGGCCCCCACTCGGATTCTTCTCGGATTTGGGTGTCAAATCGACTTGGGAGATGAACCAGAAGTGGGTGGAAGGCCGACCAAAATCATAAATGCGTCATTATGAGGTATGCGCAAATGTTTTCATCCACAGTTGCACATCGAGCACATGTGAGCTTTTCCAGAGTTCTTCGACCGTCGCACTTGTGCGCACTTCCTTTGTATCCTTAGAACATGCTAATTTTATAACCAGTTGTATAGTTTTGTGCCCTTTGGAAATGAATTTTTTGGGCCATGGATGAACTAATGGGTGTTTGGAGATGCTGGATTCCTGTAACCATTTACGGATGAAATTCCAGTGATAACAATCGGATATTGTGTGTATTTAAGTGGTACCGTGAGTTAAATGTGGATATACTATGAATGTTGCAGGGATGGTTATGTTTTGTTAATGATTTATACTATATTTCCTTCTTTTGTATCTGCTTGAATGTGAAATTAGGAAAGTAGTAAATCATATGTATAGGACATGTTTTATATTCATAAATGCTTGCGTCCTGTGGTGTCTTAAGATAGAGTCACGAATTGTTTGTGCATCGACCCTCCTAGTAGTTCTGAGTCCCTTGAAGGATGGAGTCTATTACGCTCAGGAGAGGTAGTCTAGATATGCATAGGCTCTCTACGAGGCAAGCAGAAATTGAGAACCACTTAAGTTCCAGACTTGACGAATGAGCACAATGGGTACGCATAAATTCTTCTAAGTGTTAAGCCCATTAGAAAGAGAGTAATTATGTCAGGTCCTTCATAACTAATGAATATAAGGAAGGATAACAAGATTCAAGTATATGAAGGGAATGTCCTTTCGATTGGAAGATGAACGAACGAGATTCATTTGTGGGAATCTAAGGTTTGTCCCGACTGTTAGATTTGAAGAAGGAGCGCAAGTGTTAACACCTTGATTCATTCAGTATTCACAAGTTCAAAAAATATTGGTAATGATCGTGAAGGGAAAAGATTCTCTAAAATATGAAACTTGAAGTCACGATGCAATCTAGACCATAGATCTAAGGATCTATCAGGACCCACCTTGATTGTCAGATCTGTGAGTTCAGAGTTCACGCGACAGGAGAATCACGCATTGGTTTGACCAACCCCCCCCCCGAAACCTGAAGTGGTGATGAAATCTGGACCGTAGATCCAAGGATCTATCAGGACCCACCTTGGCCATCGGATTGGAGAGATCCGAGTCCACACATAGGGAGAAAGACACTTTGGCACGACTAAACTTCTGAAACCCAAAGTTGCGACTTGATCTGGACCATTGGATCAAGGAAGTTCGTGGACCATCGATCTAATGAGAGAATATTAATGCAAGGAGTATGTAGGAACTCAAGATCCCCTAATAACCAAGCTCAAAAGAGATAAGCGCTTCTTAGAAGCGCAGATGAGGTCCAAGAGGAGAAATTATTTCAAGTTCATAATCTCAGAAGGGATAACACTTATCATAAGTGTTGACAATATCCAAGAGTAGGACTCATATGAGGAGAAAAGGTTTGAAACCTTTGAAGACTAATAAATATTCCAAGCGGGAGAAATTATAATTTCATAGGGTGGAGTGACAATGGTCATTGGATCATAGTGAAAAGGATCGATAGCTGTTAGATCTAAGGAAGGTGAATGATTATTAATGTTCACACGCATAGGAGAGAGAACCTGTCAAGGTTTGAGACTCTAAGTTTCAGATAGTATCGTCAAGATCGCAAGATCGACGATCCCGTAGCATTGCGATGATAGGATTTGCATGAAGTTTAAAATATCGAAGGTGGGTCGCAATTCAAACCGTGGTTTCGTCAGGACCCGTGGAGACTTGAGGAGGATTGTGGGCCCAAAAATAGTTTGACCACAAACCACTTGTGGGCGGGCCCACAATCGTGTGGTCATCACCAAGGTCACGTCCGAGGAGAGGCCAAGAGAAAAGGGGCTAACACCAACTCTAAGACTTCACTGAAGTGTGAAGAAGAAGGTCACAAGTATGATAAGACCTAAAAAAGAGGTTGTAAGGGGTATGTGTCTGACTTAGAGGTGAGACTAACGTGGTCTCAAAGTCTCCTTTGACTTAGACTCAGAGAATCTTGACCGAAGGCTGGGGTTGAGTCTTGGACTCTCCAAATTAGAACCCATAGAGAGAAAGAGGATTTGCTCCTGTAAGGAAGACAAAATACATTTTCTTTTCCATTTTTGTTTGCCCCATGGTGGGTGTGTTATAGTACCATAGGAAAAAATGCAACAAAAGGAAAAGACGTAGTGACCCCCTTCGCAGAAATAAGGAGAGGAGACAATAAAATTTGTATTACAAGGAATGAAGACATTTATAGTCACACGCCTAATTATCAGAATGGATTAGGAGACTACACAGAAAACCATGGGGGACATGGATAAATTTGAAGTTTTCATGGCACAAATACCCACCAAGTCACTATACGGACTCCAAGCCAACGTAATGCAAGAAGTGAAATCCAGGGCTCACATAGATGTAACCAACTTGGAGGTGGGTAGAGGATTCGTTGAAAGTTTACAAATCACATGTGACCAACTATCCTCGGAGAAAGAGTAGGAGAGAGAACACACAAATAAAATGGAATAGGGATTAACAATGGTATATGATCGCATCCTAGATAGTGCGAAAGAACCTAAGAGGAATTCAAAGGATAAGATCAACATGATATCACAAACAATTGACAAATATAAGCAACAAATTGAGGATCTCAAAGAAATGCTCAATCCTATGACTCCTGTGGAGGTATGAGAAAAAAGACAACAACAATATTCACTCCATATAGAATAGATGGATAAATAAGAAAGGGATGTAAAAGAGTTGTTTGATAGAACCGTGCAGATATGGACTATTCTAGAAGAAGATGAACAGGTCCAACAGTGGGACCAATAAGAGGAGAGAATCGACACTGCCATACAAAATATAAATAAATGGAAGAAAACAATGAGTATCACGGAGCGCTTGAAGGCCAATCAAGAAAGGAAGACTGTATAGACATATTTTAAAACAACACAGAAAAATAAGCAAGAAAGACAAGCTAAATTGGAACCCCTCCAAGAACAAGTAGCACAGATGATTGAACAATTGGAGGAAGAAAAGAACTGTATGGAACAGGAAAAGACAGAGGGAACCACATCAATGCAGGAGGAGATAGCAGTGCAGTCAGTGGAGGCTCTAATAGGAAAAGCTACATAGATGAAGGAAAAAAGAAAGGAACTAGCAGAAACATTTTACAGTTTGGACAAGGCAGTACAAGGAGTGTGCACTACTATAGTCGCTTGGGATGAGCCACATGTCAGTGTTGGGGGAATGTCAAGTGTAGGAATATTTTGATAAGGAAGGCTATTTTGGGCGTAGGAATGTTTTTGGAGAAAAGATCTATTTTGGGAAATACCTAATTTTGGAGCATGCAACAAATGAAAAGAAGGAAACATGCAAAAACAAGAAGGAAAAGGAGCATTCAATAGGAAAACCAATGTGGCATGCAGGAAGACAAGCCTAACCATAATAGGGTTAGGGTTTTTGATAAGTATTGTAACAGATATAAGTCTATAAAATAGTATAAATAAGAACCTAGGAGGTCTAGGTTAGAGGTTGGTTAAGGGGCTAAAGGATGTTGATAATTTTTGTTGAAATTTGTTGAGGTGTAGAAGAGTCTTATAAGATAGATTTTGAGGGTTAGTTCATAGGATGAGGATCCTAGTGTGATCTAGTCGTCCTCAAAAAGGTTCCTTAACCTCATCATGATTATATGATTGAAGATGTAATGCATGTAGTGCCATATTTGTCAGAAAATTAAATAAAAGAGAAGAGAAGACAAATCTTTGTGGACATAGGCCCTGGAGGGGGAAAACCATGGTAAAACTTGTGTTTTGTGTGATGTTTCTTGAATATTTACTTTATGTCAATGATTATATTAAGAATGAATGCTTAACTAAATGTATTAACATGCATGCATAAGGATAAATATGAATGAACCTTATAAATACTTGAATCAATAAGAAGTTTAATGCATAAAGAAAGATAGAATACACTCCCAAATCCCCACTCATTCCGATAATGCAAACACCTGGGTATTGCAGTCACCCATAGAGATATCTCGGGTGATATTGTGTTGTGCACCATGTGCACAATGTTTCCTTCTATTTTACCATGAGGGACGATAGTTTTAGATGGTTTTTATGGAAACCTTTTGATATCTGAACCTAGTTCAATCCAAGAAGAATTAAGAAGTCATAGATCTAACCAACTTCCACCAATATTTCTATTTAGTCTATCAGAATAACCGAAAATACGCCAAAGAAAATTTCATGCAGATATGTGAACACATACTTTTGTAGTTGTTTCTTGTCACTCATACAAGGGTTTATGTTCTCTTTTCATGTGAATTTCGATTCCTTCATTTCCAACCATTTTGAAATATCCTTCTTAGTCAGCCTCCAAAACATCCCCTTAATTGAAAAGTTCTAGTCCCAACAACAAAACCATTTTTTGGTGTTATTATGTGCATGGGTTGTAAGACCCAAGGTTTAGGTTATATGAGACCAACAAAACCCACCAGACACAAGTCCTTTCGGCATCACCTACTTGTGCAGGTGAAGTCTCACCTGAGGTATCTATGGGGACTACAAGAACTAGGATTCTATAGTGGTAAGGGAATGGGATGCAAACGTTTGGTTCATTCTTCCTTAATATATTATGTGCATAATTTGATTATGTTCGGTTATTAACTTACCCATGGTTCATATTTGTATACTTATCATATTATAGATCATTGTATATATTTTTTTCTGTGACAATCATGAATCATTGCACCACTATTAACTATCAAAGTAAATTATTTAGCAAGGCATGCAAATAGTATTCATAATCAAACACAAAAGCATATACCACACAACATTTCGTAACATATTTCTATCATTCCTTTATTCATCCTTATAAAACTTTGGTTGTTACATTCAATAACTCTAGAATCAATATCAATCATATTGTAACATAGAATCATCTATCATAAACAAAATTTATCATAATAATACCTAGTTGAACCAACTGACTGAACCCAACTACAACAACTAAGCCCCGTTACATATTTATATCAAAATATAGGGCTAAAATACCTAATCTATTCATCCAAAAAATATCCCATTACAATGCATGCCTAACTCAGTTAAATAGTTTTTCAATGCCTTTCTTCTTCTTTTCAACCTTCATGATGCTTTTTTGTTGTTCTTCTATTTTTGGGATGTCGGGTTGTCATTTTCCTGTTATGATTTTATGTATTTTATTTATTCTTATAGTTTTATTATTTGACCTTAATTATTTGAGATTTATTCTTCGAGATGTGTTATGTCTTCCTTTTGTACAATTTACTCCTTTTTTGCACTTTTGTCCTTCTACACATTGTTCCTATACTTAGGATTTTTCATCAAAAATTTATCAAAACTGCAAAAATTGCTTTCCAGACTGCCTGTCCAACACTGACAATCAAGATCAATCATACAGACGATAATAAATTGTCCAACGATCTCGTCCACATATCTCGTCCTCCCTTAACCTCCAGTTCATGTGGCCCTTTCTTGTGACCTGGGGATAATCATATGAGCATGTCGGGACCTCGTGTTTCACAAAGTTGGAGCACAAACCAATGCCTATCCTTCAAAATCCCAATCCCCAAACTTCTGAAGTCCCCTCTCCTAGATCAACGATCACAACTCTATTGTGATATGACGACTCAAATCATATCACAAGTTCGGACCTCACGAGGTCCCAAACTCTACCCTCTGACCTTCTCCATTAGAAAGTCAGTGAAACGCTAATCTCTCGCCATGTATCCATATCAGTGGACAACTAGGATCATTTCAGTATCCACAGGTATTTTCTCTTTTCTTCACCTTCATTCTCCCAGTGCCTGATCCTCTGATGTGTGTGGATCTTCACCACCTGTCACCCCAGATCCAATGGTCCAGAATGATTTTGAGATTTCACCTTTCGTGATGTTTGGTTCCATGAACACCCTGGATCTACTTCCACCTATCACCTCTGATGATGGATGATTTCCATCATTTCAGAACTTCGGGACTTTGATGAGTCCCAAATATCTCTGGCCTTTGGTGCTTCAACTCTTCGGCTCCTTGACACTTTGGTTCTTCAGCTCCTCGGTGCTTTGGCTCTTCGACACTTTAGGCTTCGACTATTTTAGTTCTCAAAACTAAAACTCTAGCATAACCTTCTCTTGAGCTCATGATCTAGTGACAAGTGTCCCCTCGTAGATCGATGACTCTCTGATTTTTGGCTGTCTAGGCTTTGACTATTTCAACTCTTCAACCTCCGTCTCTTTCTAGATATCCTAACACATTGGCACGTATCCCCTCTGGATCCAACTGTTGGATATGTGTTATATTCTTTGTATGTGTGTGTGTGGGCGCGTTAGATTCAAAAACTGTTTATGACGATCCCTCTATGTGTTATATTCATTGCATTTGTGTGTGTGGGTATGTCAGATTCGACAATTGTTATATTTTTAGTAGATTTTGATATTTTTAGCAGTTTTCTAAATTAATCCCGGATTAAGGGATTAGGGTTTTGGTATCTACAAAATACCTAAAAACATTGTATATATTGTATGGTGAATGGTGAAATTCAATATAATGAATATAAGAAAGGTTTTCCCCAGTTGAGGGTTTTCGATATAAATCTTTGTGTACTATGTGTATGAGCCATTTGATTAAATTTTGTTTTGCTTAAGAATCTATATGCATTGCTTTAATTCAAAGGTTTAAAACTTACATGTGGTATCAGAGCTCATTTTTGGCTTCAGGGGGATGCCTTTGTTGTTGAGGGTTTGGCTCGAGCTTGATAGATCAAGTTTATCTTGGGTCTATGATAAACCTGGGTTTAGTGGGATATTTTGCAGTGGATATTCAATTGTAGAAAGAGGAATGACGAGCTCTTCTAGAATCAATATAGAGAAGTTCAATGGTAAAAAATTTGAGCTATGGAAGCTCAATATGGAGGACCTTCTTGTAGACAAAGAACAATGGATCATTGTGGATTGTGGTACACATCCTACTGGTATGAATCCTACTGGCACACAGTCGACTGGTACACAACCTACTAGTACACGACCTAATGGTATGTCGAAGGAAGATTGGGAGAATTTGGACAAAAGAGCAAGGAGTATTATTCGACTTTGTCTAGCAGATTCCATGTTGATGAATGTCTTGGGAGAATCTACATCCAAGGAACTATGGGATAAGTTATGGAATTTGTATCAATCAAAGTCCCTGGTAAACAAGTTGTTTCTTCGAAAGAAGTTTTATCATCTTAGGATGGAAGATGGAGATTTTGTGACAGAATATCTAAAGTCCTTTAATACTTTGGTAAGTCAACTTATCTCTATTAATATTACGATTGCAGGAGAAGATAAATATATTACTTTGTTATGTTCTTTTCTAGATTCTTGGGATAATCTGGTTGTAGCAATTGGTAGTACCACTCAATATACATTGAAGTATGAGGATGTAGTTTCATCCTTGTTATCTGAAGAGATGAGGTGGAAAATCATGGATGGTCATAGCAAAAATGATTTATTTGTAAGAGGTCGTAACCAATACAAGAATCCTGGTAAGTATTTGGGGGGGAGACCTAAATCTACAGGTAGATCTAAGTCTCTAGGAAAATCTTTGAAGAAATGTTGGTAGTGTGGTAAAACAAGGCATTATAAGAAAGATTGCAAGTCTAAAAAGGTTGATAAACCAAAGGGACCTGATAGTACCTCTTCCGCAGGGGAGAGAACCTCCATTGAATAAGGAGGTGATGTTTACCTAGCATCTACAGGTACACATGTAGATCGTGATGTATGGTTTATCAAATCAGGTGCATCATATCATATGACTCCTCACAGAGAGTGGTTCTCTGAATACAAAAAATACGATGGTGGTGATGTATTCCTAGGAGATGACTCAACAACCAAAATCATGGGACGTGGAAGGGTTAAGTTGTTTCTAAAATATTGAATGATTATAACTCTCCCTGGGGTTATACACATTCCAAAACTAGCTAGGAGCCTAATATATGTAAGCAAGTTGGATGATGCAGGAGTGGATACTGTATTGGGAAAGGTCACTTGCAAGATGGTATGAGGAGAAATGGTGTTGATGAGGGGATTTCAGTGTGGAATGTTGTACAATTTTTGGGGAAGAACTTATACTACTGGGTGTAACATGTCCGTTTTCCCTGAGCAGAGAAATGAAGGAGAAAATACCAATATCGTCCCTAAAACCAAGACCATGTTGTGGCATCAAAGACTGGGGAATATTGGAGAAAAGGGCCTTCAAACACTACATGGTAAAGGTATGGTTGAAGGTATGTCTAATTGCACTCTGGATTTTGATTTCTGTGAACATTGAATATATGGTAAATAAAATCGAGTAATATTCCCATCTGGTGCTACAAGAGGAAAGAGGATCTTAGAGTTGATACACAGTGATGTGTTTGGGCCTGTTCCTATTCCATCCCTAGATAAATCCATGTATTATGTTTCATTCATAGATTATTTCTCAAGGAACACATGGATTTATTTTCTTAGAAATAAATCTGAGGTATTTGATAAATTTAAAGAGTTTAAGGCCCTAGTAGAAAACCAGAAAGAAAATAAAATAAAGGTATTGAGAACAGATAATGGTGGAGAATTCTATGAAAATGAATTTGAAGAATTATGTAAGAAGTGTGTTATAGCAAGGAAGAAGACTACTCCATACACTCCTCAGCAGAATGGAGTTGTAGAAAGGATGAACAAGAAAGTGATGGAAAAATCAAGGAGCATGCTCAATGGTGTTGAGTTAGGATAGGAATTTTGGGTAGAGGCAGTGGGTACAACATGTTACCTAGTCAATCGATCACCTTCATCAGTGTTTGATGGTAAAACTCCACACAAGGTATGGACTGAAAATAAACCCTCTCTTCAACATCTTAGAGTGTTTGGTTGTGATGCTTATGTACATGTTCCAAAGGAAAATAGTAGTAAGCTGGATAAAAAGGATGAAAAGTGTATCTTTATTGGTTATAAAAATGGTGTGAAAGGTTATAATATTTGGAACCCAGATACCAAGAAGATTGTTTATAGTCGAGATGTTGTTTTCAGAGAGGTAAAAGATGTTTCCAAACAAGAATTCATACCAAGGCCAGAAGAACCTGAGAAAATAGAGCTTGTGTTGGATGATTCAAAATCTGAATCATCTGAAGAAGATGAAGTAGAAGAAGAAGAAGAAGAAGAACCTCATACCCCATTATTGAGGAGATGAGTGAGAAAAATAAGGAAACTAAAAAGGTATAGTCCACCTGATTTCCATTCCAATTTGGATTTATCTATTACTGATGATGATCCTGGAACGATCAGAGAAGCAATGAATTTAGAGGATAGTAAACTGTGGAAGAAGGCCATGGTTGAAGAAATGAATGCCTTGGATAAGAATGAGGCATGGGATATAGTAGAGTTTCCATCTGGAAGAAAATCTATTGGTAGTAAATGGTTGTTTAAGAAGAGGTTTAATGCAAAAGGAAAGGTGGATAAATACAAATCTCGATTAGTAGCAAAAGGTTACTCCTAGGTAGAGGGAATCGACTTTGGTGATATTTTTTGTCCTATTGCTAAGTTAACTTATATAATATTTATTTTATCTATTGTTGCTTCTCTTGATCTTGAAGTGGAGAAAATGTATGTGAAGACAACATTCCTACATGGGGATCTGGAAGAAGAAATCTACATGAAGTAGCCAAAAGGATTTGTAGTGAAGGGAAAGAAAGATTTGGTCTGTAAGCTAAAGAAGTCACTATATGGTCTAAAGCAATCACCTAGGATGTGGTACCAAAAGTTTGATACATACATCCTTGGATTGGGATTTGTGAGAAGCAGGGATGATCATTGTGTATATTCCAAGTAGGTTGGTAATCACTTCATTTATTTAGTGTTTTATGTTGATGACATGTTGTTGGTAGGAAATAACATGGATGTTATCAAGGAGGTGAAATCGCAACTATCCTACAAATTTGGCATGAAGGATATCGGTGCTACTAACTTCATTCTCAGAATGGAAATTAAAAGAGATCGTGAAAACATGAAACTCTGGTTGAATCAGAGAAAATATGTTGAGACGATATTACAGAGGTTTAATATGCATGGAAGTAAAACGATCAAGG
Source organism: Picea engelmannii (assembly GCA_009831015.1). NCBI lineage: Eukaryota > Viridiplantae > Streptophyta > Pinopsida > Pinales > Pinaceae > Picea > Picea engelmannii. Next base: position 1,242,781 of record ML783618.1, on the reverse strand, counting down.
TTCCTATTCCTATAGGTGTAAATTTATCTGCAAATTAGTGTCCCAAGACACGGGAAGAAGAAGAGGATATGTCCCATGTTCCATATGCCAGTGTAGTTGGTAGTTTGATGTATGAAATGGTCTATACTAGACTAGACATTACACTTGCAGTGGGAGTTTTGAGCAAGTATATGTCAAAACCAGGGAAGGAGCATTTGACAGCAGTAAAGAGGGTCTTCAATTATTTGTGTGGCACTACCAATTATGGATTGTACTACTAAGGAAGACTAGGATTGGACAGAGTGGTGGACATACATGGCTTTGTTGATGCAAATTGAGATGGATATCTAGATCACAGAAGATATACAAGTGGGTATGTGTTTAACCTATTTTGAGGAGCAATCAGTTGGATGATCAAAAGACAGGATGTAGTGGCACTCTCAACTACAAAAGATGAATACATGGCAGCCACTCATGCAAGCAAGGAAGAAGTATGGTTGCAAAGATTGTTTTCAGGTATTGGGTTGGTACAACAAGGAGTGAGATTAGATTGTGATAGTTAGAGTGCAATTTTCCTGGTAAAGAACCCAACTTATCATTCGAAGACAAAGCATATTGATGTTCAGTATCACTTTGTGAGAGACATGGTTGAGGAAAATAAGGTGTTGCTGGAAAAGGTTGACACTTTGAAGAATGTTGCAGATTCATTGAAAAATTCTATGAGCACAAAAACGTTCTCCTGGTGTAGAGTAACAATGGGCATTGTTGCCCTGGATTGTTGACTATATAATCCTCTGGACCCCTGGATGCAAAGAAAATAACAAGTGGGAGAATGTTGGGTATGTGTTATATTATTTTCATGTGTGTGTGTGGGAACGTTAGATTCGACAATTGTGTGGTAGCTCAAGGCAGCGCCCCAAAATTTGTTTTTGGGTGGTTTTTTCTATTTTTAGTGGATTTTGATATTTTTAGCGGTTTTATAAATTAATCTTGGATTAAGAGATTAGGTTTTTTGTATCTAGTAAATACCTAAAAACATTGTATATATTGTATGGCGAATGGTGAAATTTGATATAATGAATATAAGAAAGGTTTTCCCTGGTTGAGGGTTTTCGGTATAAATCTTTGTGTACTATGTGTATGAGCCATTTGATTAAATTCAGTTTTTATTAAGAATCTATATGAATTGATTTACTTCATAGGTTTAAAACTTACACCAATAGTCTATATTATCCTTTGGAATAGGGATTTCACGACTTGCAACTTCTAAGTTAATATTTCCTCCACATTCCTGACTCTCAAAATTACAATGTTTCAAAGCGCTCAAATCTGACGGCTCATGCTCCTCTGGATCTAATGACCACTATCATGTCACGAACTCATCTTTCTCGAGTTCTTGTGATTATTATCTTTGAATTTTATGATCACTCACCACGCGTCCCTTCCGATGGATGGTTCCGATGATGTCGATACTTCATGACTTCACAAATCCCTCTCTCCTGTGCGACTCCAAAGGGTTAAAATTCATGCAAATTTCTTTGGATCCAATGGTTGTTGGTTCACACGCTTAGATCCAATGGCTAAGATATGTTTCCCCTGTGCTCGTTCCTCCTCTGCCTGGACGTAGATCTAACGGTCCAGCTTCTTCTCCACAACCGATCAGATGGTCACTATTTCTCCTCCTCCCGAGGTTTAGAATTTATTCAACTTAGAAGATTTTTTCAATGTTTGAAAGGTCTTGACCTTTTAACTTCCTCTTGTGAAATTGAATCCTATAGGTCTCACTTACACTTCTGAAAGCATTATCTCTTCTGAGATTATGGACTTAGAATAAGTATGTCGCATATGCACTTCTTGTGTTGTTCCTTCTAAGGTTGATCTCCTAGAATATTTTGATCTCCCACACACAACTTGCATCCTTGGGATTTTTTCGGACTCAGAACTGAAGGATTTATTGAGAAAGAAATACTTCTCACCTTCCAGGTGTTCTTCTTCTTGATGCACTCCTTGCAGAGATTTTTCCTCATAGAGTATTCAATAACTTTGTTTCTTTCTGAACTCAATACAAAGTTCTTCTGTACAGACTTGCACTGGTTCAAGTCCCACCTAGCAGAGATATACAGAGTCCTCAATAACTCTTGTTTTCTATGAACTCGATATAGAGTTCTTCCTATGTAGTCCTTGCACTTACACTAATGAAGGTTCAATGATATCCCTCCTGAGATTTCCCTTGAGGTTAAACCTCTTTCGATGCACTCTTTGTAGACTGTGTGCACTCCTTGCACTAGGAAATTCAAAGATGAGAAACAATTGAAACTCATGCAATACTTCACCAGTTACGCATTCAAACCATGAAAATGCATAAAACATATAATGAACACAAGTACATAAACAAACTGTATGTAGGAAAAAATTCTTTTTGATTATTTTTGTGTGTCTATACAAATGTTTACAAAATCGAACTATAATAAAGTCCCAGTTCTCACAAGCTCTCTCTCTCAGAACTATTATACCTCCCAAGGCCTCTCTACCCATACCTCTTTATCATCCTATACCTCTATGAAATCTAATGCAAGATATCCTTACAAAATAGGGTCTCTACGAGATCATCCTCTCTCACCTAACCTCATATATTACATTGAAGTTTCATAAATGTTTACCCAGACCTGAATACGATCTAGGCTTGATACAAGCAACCCTTTAAGGAAATTCAACCACTACCAGTACAAAGGCATGGTCTGACATTTATAGCCTTACAAAACAAAACTTCATATAGGATTATTTGAAATTAAAAAATGGGAGCATTAATGCCTCTCCCTTTTTCCATTGCGTGTTTGTGTGTTGGCATGCTAGTGCATTTGCTTAGGTGGAGCGATGATCCTGCATCACAATCCATCTGGTTACTCTAACAGTTGTGCATCTTCTTGAGAATATTTCATACGAACCTTGTTTCCAACTTTCAAAAGCCAATTCTAAATATTCATCTGCTGATTGTATGCTTCTCCAACTTACTAATCCACCAGTAGTAGGATTTATATAATCATTGCTTGTTCCTGCTACTACAGTGTACAACTGGTCCAACTCTTCTCCGTCCATATTATTGTATGTTGGCTCTGTATACTTGGGTCCTACGCATGTATCTAAAGGTTGAACTACCTTGATTCCATCGACCTCAAAGGTCATGGTGTCCTTCTTTAAGTCGATTACTACATATTTGTCATAGGCCCAATCAATGCCAAGTAGTGCAGGGTAAGGGTCCTTATCTCACATAATCTCAATGACTTCAAAGTCATCCATTGTATTTACTCCTGCAACATCTATTACCACATTCTCCAGTCTTCCAATGGGGAAGATGCAATATTGGTTTTCCATTCTTAATTGAATTGGGGAAAATGTAAGCCTATGTTTTCCTAAGGCTTCCCAGGTCTTCTTGGCAGAATGTTCACATCAGATCCTAAATCCAACATGATGTCCTTAATCTAAAATTCATCTAACTGGGATACTAGTATGAATTATTTTCCAGTTTGTACTTTTCTTCTCTGCACTCTCTGAGTACTCTTCTTAGGAAGATTAGCCCTCATTCTTTCTTCTAGGGGTTCTTCGTTCCCTACAACTAGGTATAGAGAATTGCAAAACTTTTCTGTTAGTTGATCATTCCCCAAAATGTCAAAGAATAACTGAAACCAAAGGTCAACTACATTTTTAGGTTGCTCAGGTTGTCTTGGTATGACTACAGGGTTTCTGGGTGCAGGGGGTGAAGTGGTGACTTTCTCTATCTTTGGATAAACAATAGGCTATCGGGGTTTATCTTGCATCTCAAGTCTAGGAATATTCTAAAATACTTCTATGGCATATTTAAAGAACAAATTCTTCTTTAGAGGATCGTACCTGTCTTCTTTAGGTGCTACTTTCTGGATCTAAGGTGGAGTATCGACATCATCTCCTGTCTTCGATGCTCCTCGAGTAACGATATTAAGGTTGGGAAATTGTCCCTTAATGACTCAGTTGATTTCTAATCTGATGAGGTTAGTTCCTCGTTTTCGTACTCTATATTCCTATTTTGCAATTAATTCTGGGAAGTATTCAGTTACGTGCCCATTGGTTATGCAGTGAGAGCACCATGGTTTCCTTAGATGAGGACAGTCTTTAGCCATGTGACCTTCCTCATCATATTTGTAACATCTACTTGGCCCTCTTCCCCCAGTTCTTCCTCCTCTAAAGTCTCCTCTGGCTCCACCTCCTCGACCTCTTCCTCGTCCCTGAGGGTTTTCATTCACCCTGAATATTGTTCGGTCTACTATCTGCAAGTGCATCCAATGCTCTACATTGATTGGTAGTATGCATGGTAGATGCACAAAAATCACAGTGTACTGTATTTGGTATGGTCGAATATTTCTGCATAATAGGGCATTTTCTTGGCCCATGCCGATGGATTCAACAGATTTCACAATACTCAACTACTGGTGCTACTTGGCCTCCTGGAAAAGCATGATACAGGGTTGGGTTATGCAATGGTAAGTTCGTAGACACTTGCACGACTCCTCCAGTGGGTCCTATTGGGGGTACCATAAGATTTTGATGAGGTCACATTCCCCTTATTTGTGGACATTCATTCACCATATGCCCTTTTGTATAAAATCTAGTGCACCAGACCTGTGGTCATCCTAGTCTGGGTATTGTCAGCTCCTGAATATTTTCTGTAAGCTTCGGTATCTTCCCTTGTAATTGCGCCACATTCACATCTGCTGGGGATCTAGTCACTCTCAGGCTCTTAGGGTATCCCACAATGGCTTCAATATTCATCGATTGTTCCAAGGCATCTGTTAAAGTGGCTATCCATTGTTGCGTTAGCAGAATTCGAGTCAGAGGAAGCAACCCCTGAATGTACCACTCCCTTTGATGTTCTTTGTGGATTGGATGTGCCAACCTCCTTATAGCATATTTAAACTTCTGGTTGTATTCCCAGGATGATTCACCTTCTTTTTGTTGGATCTCATGCAACTCAGACAGAGCCTATTGTTTTGACTGAGGTATTTTGAACTCTATTGTGAACCTTGTCTGTACCTAGCCAAGAGTGAATGCTTGACCTTGCATTCCTGGCACTCTTGGCTCAATGATATTCATGTACCACTTGAGAGAATGACCTCTCAAGGTAGTCTAGAACTAGACCGATTTATTCGCATCTAGAGACCCTCTGAATCTCTAGATTGCTTCACACAAGAACCAGTGTTTCTCAAAATATTCATCTCCCTTACCTCAAAATTATGGGTATCGGGAAATTGAACCTCCCGCATGGCTAACCATTGTTGATATTTTTTTTCTTATCAATATAAACCCTAATGATCCTGCTTGTGATCTACCAGGGGATCCCAATATCCTCCCTATACTTGCACTTCCTTGTTGTGATTGACTAATTAATTATATTGGAATAGAACTAGCATGAGAAGGTAGTATCGAACTTATCTCTTGTGTACGAGACACTTGGGGTATGGGTGATTCGAGGTTGGTGCCACTGACTTCGAGGTAGTTTTATTTGATTTGGGGGGTCTCATTTTCTTCCACTGGAATGATCTCTTTGGAAAGATTCTCGATCTCTCCTATTATTGGGGCTGAATCTTCTCTTTCTTCTTCAAGATTCATGCTATATTCTTCATCTCTTACGTCTACACCTTCTCCTTATTGTCCAACATCCTGGGGAATTCTTTCTCTCCGCGCTTCTCTCTCACTTAAACTTTGAATTGCTAGTCTTTCCTATCTTCTCATCTTCTACAACTCTTCCATTTGTATTTCCTCTACTTGTCCTGATCTTCCTTATTCCCTCAACTTCTTAGATAGTCTTGCTTCTTTCTTGATCTTGTCATGCCACCACTTCCCAGCTATGGCGGCTCTCTTCAAGGCTCGCTCGTCTCTTGAGCTCATTTATTATTGTTTTCCCTCCATTTGTCAAATAACCCTTCCCCTCTCTCAATCCATGACTCTAACCAGACTCTCCCTACCCCAAGCAAGGGTGTTTACAGTACCATCTCAGTCAGAGACATAGTCAACATCCCCTCTTCCATTAAGAAAACCTTAATCCACAGGGGGATTTCTCTCAATAGTCTTCCCCTTTTGTCTTTCTTGAAAATCACCTCTACTCATGAAAATGATTGGTATTTATCAGCTGCAAATTTGAGAATATATCTTTTTAATGTTGTGCTGTCCCAAAAATCACTCTCCCACGTGACTTCACAATCCAGCCGATGAATTGCTACTAGATTTTTGATGTCCCAAGCATAGATCCCATTGAATTGTTATTGGAACTCTGGAGCTTCTTGGAGCCTCTTTATCCAGTGGAAAAATTCTTCCAGAAACTTAACCCAGAAAATATCATACTGGTCTCTTGATATTTCAGAGTAAAATACTGCTTCACGAGTGTCTTCCATCGATTTTACCCTCAGTTCCACTTCTTTACCTATGAAGGTGTCATAGTTTATTTCCCACCATTGGTCAATACTATCTTTGTGGATCTGTGGAAGTATCCTCCCTACAGGTTCCCTTTTAATGCAGGTCCTAGAAATAGAACCATTTTTTTGGCGCATTTTTTATCAGACAAGGGTCCTTCTCAGGTTACCAACAAATGGTACCAAGTAGTCTAGATCCCTGCCATTTTCATCTCCTCCAAAGAGAAAAGTCTCACCTGAAGCATTGCTGAGAAAAATAGATAGGGAAGGGTAAAGAAAAGAATTAGGAGGATTCACAGAACCTTCATATGATCCAAGTGGATATTGGTGGCCACCCACCTTTTTCGACTGGCTCAAAACAATTTTCTGGCAAATTTGGCAATTTACTATTTTTAGCAGTTTTTGACTTCTGGGGCCATTTTGAGGGCCCAAATGAAGGTTTTTCGAGCTCGAGGTTATCAATGATATGTGAAGGCATGATTGATCCCCCAAAATAAATCTCCTTGATGATACCTTTCCAACGAACTATCATATGCCTAAAATGGAGATTGTATGCAAAAGTTACGACCCCGAGAAGTTGATGTACTAACTTACCCATATGGGGCCCACATGCATTTTGGCGCTTCATCTCCTAGGGTTAGGTTTTTGGATGTCTAAGACTTTTGGCATTCCTATTTATTGTAAAAAGGCCTTCAAAGCGTCATTTTAATCATCTTCTTGTGAATGCGAGTAGCCGTCACATCTCTTCTTAGAGATAAGCTGCCACCATTCTATCGAGTCTTTCACTCTCTATTTTATAGTCTCTGTACATTTATTTCATTAATAGAAATAGTGTATTACTGTATATCTGTGTTTATGGTTGCATCTTTGATATATTTCTGTTATATTATTGAATATGTGTGATATCTCTGTGCATTTCTTTATTATATCTCTGATCTCATTTTGTGTCAAAAATAATCTGGATCATCAAGGCTCATCCTGACCTTGCACAAAAGACATGAATAGTTTTGAATCTTACATGTGCAAGAATCAAAACTACTTATGTTGCGAACAAGAATTTAAACATAGAACCATCAAGTAGAACTTATAAACCATAAATAAGTAATGTAATGCATAAGTAAAACACACAGAGACACATCATATTTTTAAAATTCAAGTCCTTGTTCATATTAGATTTAGAATCTTTCCTTAATTATAGACTCAGAAATACACAATAGTGCTTTGTACATACTCTTGGCTATGGACTCATGTTGTAAAACTCCAATTATCATATTGATACGTTGGTTACATTAGAGACTCAGGACTTGAATTAACTCGATTGTTATAACCCTAAATTGCACCAGACATGCATACCTGGCATCAGGCCATCGTACTTGCTATATTTTCTAATCCATCACTGAACAACTCTTCTAAAAACCATTGTTTTGATGGTGTATATTCCCTACACCACTACTTCCCACATACACATGCTTGCTGCACCATTACATCTCGCGTACACTCACAAAAAATCACGAAAAATGAAAATTTAATATGGATACGGGTTTCTGGGCCATTACTTAACCATTTGACCACCCATAGCCAATCACCCCAACCGTTACTATCTCTTTTGGGCTATAAAAGAATGTGTTTGGGCCCCATTCCAAAGAGGAGGCACAAGAGCATAGAAACTCTACCCATTTCAATACTCCCCCGTTGCCCCAATTTTTTGCAACCACATTGTGAGTTTGAGCGAGAAGCCTTCTTCCTCCTTTGCAAATCCTTGCCATTTCCCTAGAGAAAACTGAAAAGGAGAAGAAAACGTGGGAGCAATTGGTGCATGGTGAAGAGGATCCCAGGCTCAGTTTCGAGGACCAGTGTCAATCTCATGTTGTAAATGAATTTTGTGAGATTAATATAAAGAAGTACATTTTCCATCCCACCAAATAATTTCTTAAACCTTTATGATTTTCTTACATTTCTTGGTTATGATGTCTAACCCACTAATCCATACATAGAATGCATGCTTGTAGTTTTTTGTTTGTCTTTCGGTGAATGAAGGTCAGCCTTGGGATGAGACTTGCATTCAGGAAACAATCGAGCGCAAAGGGATCGACACCAGATGTAGAGTTTAAGGTATTCCTACCAGATCCCTGTACTTTTTATTTTATGTATGATTGTGGGATAACGTCAGGATAGTTGATAAAAAGTAGGACACTTTAGACGGTTAGCTTTGATTACACTTTAGAACCATGGCATAGTCCATAGAGGGGTTTTCCCGCTATAGCAGAATTGGAAACCATACTAGGGAAGCCTCTAAGGTCTTTGGGGATATTTCTTTTGGGTTCTTTTAATCAATTTATTCATTATTTTTTAGTTTCTGTAAGCTTCTATGTCTTTAAGGGATTCTAGTATTCCATACCAGTACTCCCTACCTGTTCTTGACTGTTGATTTTCATTTATTTTTTAGAAGTTACAGAGGTGTAAGAGGCTTGTAGTGGGCTTGCATGCATGCATATGCGCCCTGCCTTTGGACAAACTGCATACATATGCTAGTTGCTGAAGTGTCAGTAGCGTGCCTGTGTTGAGAGAATTTTTTTAGAAGAGGCAGTCATCCTCTTCCCTATCAGAAGTCACACTTCTCAGGGATTTTCTTGATCTAGCCTTGGTCTTTGTTATAACAGTCTATAGCCTAGGTCTGACCTCAACATAGATTTTTTTGCATCAAAATATTTCTTGTGTTTTCTTTGATAGGGTTTTTAGACAAGTTTGTGAGTCTTCTTTGCTCTGCCTCTTTGGTATTGTCAGTGACTTCCTGCGATCTGCGATTGGGCCTAAATTCATTTCTTGGTCCTAAATTTTCATCATTTTCCCCTTTTTTTCCTTAGAAGAAAAGAAAAGAATTCATTTTCAAATTTCTTGTTTTGAAGCATAAAACAATAAAATAAAATAAAATTGTTTGTTTGTTTGGTAAAGTAGTTTAGGTTAGTTGTTTCATTTACCAAGGAAAAATAATTTTTTCTTAAGTTATTTACTTGAATGCTTAGGAAATTAAGTAGCTCGTAGTCGAGTAAAATCGTGTTTTAAGTTTTTCTTTTCAAAGATCTGAGAAAAGTAGTTACAAAAAGTTTGGTTAAAGAGTTTAAATTCAGAAATCTTTATTTGTGAAGAAAGAAGTAGTTTGTTTTCAGTTTCATCTTATTCTCTTATATTTTATCTCTTAAAGAACATCACTAGTTTCATTTATGTTCCTTTTGACTTAAGACAACCCCTAAAATTAATGCTTAATTAAAATTTATTAGACTTTGTGTTTGTAGGGTCCATCAATTTAGTCTAGGCTAAAGCCTTGATTTAGGAATGGAGAGGAAAATCTTCAAGGCCACAAAAAAAAACATAAGATTCTGAGCTAGGGAGTGCTTGAAAGTCCAGTAACTGTGAAAGTTAACCAAGACCCCTCTCTAACACAGGGGCTAAACATGAGGTCATGTAATGAAAGGTAGCGGAGATAACCCCTCCAAAGTTGGACCAAGCATAGTGGGGAACACATATAGAGGGATTATCTTGGGATTTCATTGATTGCATTTTCCACAGATATTCGTGGGTCTCGAATCCATTTGAGGTCCTCAATCATCTTCCAGAACACTTTATTTTGATACCCTTGATAGGTTTTTGGCTTGATACCCTGCTCATTGCGGTCCACCCGACTGTCGATTGTACCCACCTGGTGACTGTTCCCGAACTAACAACCTAGTTGCCTTTATCTTAGTGACTTACATAGGTGATTGTGGGGGTATACCATGATACCCAGGGTAGACATCGGACCACACTTTGTCGAGTATACCTGGAGGGTGATTCCATATTCAAGTTTCACTTTCACCAGTAAGTTTCTCTAGTGTTGGATGGTGTAACTGTTCTTCCAACTAGCTAGTGATCTGCATGTCTTATCTCATAGGAGATTTTTCTAGTGTGTGTTGGTTTCAAAAATGTTAACAGAAATCCCTAGTGTGTCATTGATATTCTCACACCATGGAGGATCAGGAGATTCATCGATCGCGAAGGCTTCTTGGCCTGCCACTAGTTAATTTGGAGCCACCCTCGCCATTGCTAAGGCGAAGAGTAGACCAACAATGGTCCTTTTAGGCAATCGGGCCACAAGAAACTCAGACCGACCCATCTCCAAGAGGAGAACATTTGATTCTATAGGAACCAACCATTGCCGACCTCAGAGAAAAATCTCTTGGTCCTTATAACCCTCTGATCACTAATCTATCGATGCCCATAGTCGTATAAGTTAAAACTTATGAGCATTAGGTAGTGTCACAAGCAATGATAGAGACAAATGTTGCTACTTCTTTAGGGAATTCTCATACTCCCTCTATGGTTGTCACCACAGGGGGTGTTCCACCTCCTAACCAACCATCATCAATTCAGACCACCATGGCCTCGACCACCTCTACCTTGGGCAATGGTATGCTTCCATCTATGGTGGAAATCACTGATCCTTTCACCTAGAGTGCGACATGCCCTCCATTCTCATACAGGATGTCTGGCTTCGATACGAACTCTGTCCTTTCCTACTTCACTCTACAGACCCTAGGTCTGGGGGAAAGGAGCTCTCATTCTCCTCTGCAAGGATCCATGGGGGGCACTTCAGCTCCCTATAATGCTTTCCCTTATGGAGGGGGTCATATACCTCCTTCATCCCCTTTTCTCATTGGTGCTCACTAGCACTCTGTCGGGCCAAACGTAAACTATAGTTCGTTTGGAGTAGGTATTCAAGGAATTCATTCTTATAGCATGCTGGTAGGTTTGACACAATTCTCTTTGTTCAACTCATTTGGTAACAATGCATTCTCGTCAGCTACCATATTGGCTGGGTTCAACCCCAATTATGGACAACAAAATCTTATGGAGGGTACTATTTCTGCACAGGGGGAAAAATTAGGAATTCCTTCCTCACAAGGACTTTGGGATCCATGGTAGGGATCAATTCCCTTGTCAGGGATTTCTATTGGGGGAAACCCATTACATAGCCAATGGAACCTCGAGAAAGGCTCAACACTTATGCCCGTCAGATCAACAGAGGTAAACCCTTCCCAAAATCCTTGGAATGTGACACAATCCTAGCCATTTACATCCTATTACGGGAGTCAGTCAATGACGTCTCAACAAGTGAAAAATATGAACACTAGTCGTGACCATGGTTATTACCAAAACCCTAACCAACAACCTAACTTTTCTTGGAAAGCTAGTGCCAACCAAACTCTAGGCTCCTTTTTCCCTGGTCATAATCAATAACCCAAATTACCATTTCTAGCAACTCTGCACTTGACAGACTTGACAAGGTTATTAAATGACCCCATCTATCACGATTTGTGTTGGCCTCCTATGCTGACCAAGTTTCCTTCGAAAATTCCAAAGTTTGAGGCTAAGCCTAATGGAGATCCAGGCGATCATGTGACTACCTTCCATTTATGGTGCTCGTCCAACTCTTTGAAAGATGACTTCATCTAGTTTCATTTGTTTCAACACACTCTCATTGAGAGTGCTTTGAAATGGTACATTGAGCTCAATCACTCAATATACTCTTCCTTTGGTGAATTGGCAATGGATTTCTTAAACCATTTCCAATTACTTGTGAGATACGACGCCGACATCGAATTGTTGGCCAACTTTGAGTAGACAAAAGTGGACCATGTCATATATCACATATGAGAATGGAGATGCCAGAAGAGTTTGATAAAAGTACCAGTCCCACCAACATTCCTGCTTGAGTGGTTCCTTAATTCTTTGGTACCTCATTTATCTAAAGTCGTCGCAACCTCAGGGGTCTTTTTAGAAGAAGAAGTGATAATGAGAGCTCAACAGCTAGAGCTGATTTACTCTCAATCTAGTTTACTTTACAAAGTTTTTCCAGATGCACCACGGTCAATACTTGACAAGACCAAACATAGATCTAGACCACATACCGATGGTATTGTTGGTTCAGTGCAAACAAATCTCATTGATCAGCTGTCGAATCAATTACAACAATTATCAATATAGCAGACAACAGATAGCCAGACCACTGATTTAGTTTCTCCCCCTACTCAAATGTAATATGTACATAGTGTGCAATTGACAAACCTAAAGGCCACCTAGCAACCTGACAGAAAGAAGAAACAATGAAAGAAGGGTAAGGGGGATAAGAAACCTACTAATAATGTTGGCGGGGGAAACACAGAAAAGAAGAAGTTGAAGTATCTGTGTAATCTTTCCATGAAAGACCACCCAACTCACTAGTGCCCTCAGCTTGCAGAGTCCTAGAAGTTATTGGCACAACAACAACCTATTGTGTTAACAAATCCATTTCCACATGGGAAAAATTTAACTCAAGCCCCTTTGAGCATGGAAGGGGGTAGTCAGGGACCCCCTCCATCTGTGAGTAATCCTTCATCCGCGAATGTGTACATGATGAAAGGTAGCATTGAATTAAAAACTAGGACATGCGACTACAGAATGCCAAACACCTCTGAGAAGGGTAAAGAAGATGAAAACCCATCTCTTCCTCTCCAGATTAAGAATATGTTGGGAAAAACAATGACATGAATCCCTAAAGGTGTGTTCAAGAAAGATTCCCGCAACCCAAATGCAAGGGCCACCCATAATTACTCTGTGGTAGAGGATTTGTCACAAACCCCTTGTGCAATGTCTGCTTTGGAAGTCCTCCAGAGTTTCCCTTCCCAGAGAAAGGATTTGTTAGCTACCTTAGGATCTATTGAGACTTGTAATCTAGGAATGATCATGCTTGATATAACCGACTTAAAACCTTGTCTTCCCTACCACGTGGAGTTTCAGAGTGTAGTGGCTTCCACCACAAAAAATTTTACTCAAAACATTTTCCGCACGGTGGTTGATGAGGGTGCCTTGACATGCATGATGTCTTTGGTCTATTGGAAGGCCATTGGCCAACCCATTTTGTCTCCGTCACCTACTCTTATTACCTCTTCCGACGATCATTCTTTATGACCACATGGAATCATCCCCTCTTTCCCCGTGTAGTTAGGGTTGAAGTAGTCGATGCGTCTCTCGACTACAATCTCTTGTTAGGAAGGAGTTGGACCTATGCTATGAAAGAAGTGGTTGCGATATTTTTCTGGGTCTTTTTGTTTCCACACGAGGGATGGATTGTGTCCATTTATCCATTATCCTTCTCTTGTCCTGACCCTTCATCGGGGGTATCCACAGTCCTGATGATTGATAACCCTCGGCCCAACATCATCAACGTAGGGGTTAGTTTGTGCCCACATTTTATGGGTACTTTTGATTACCCACCTCCGATCAACAATGTCCATTACATATTTTCTATCCCTGACCAGCCTAGGGTTGAAATATTTCAAATCTCTTCATTTTGCATGAATTACTTTAATGATCCATGGACTCTTCCTTCCCCATCAACTACGATGGAAGGGACAGGGAACCATGGCATGGCCATGCATTTGTCCATGAAAAAAGTTGCATACTCTATAGTTCAACAATCTTTCGCTGACCCCAATCTGAATCCTACATAGGAGTTAGATCTGGTTATCGAGCCTATTTGGGCTCAAGTTTCGCTTGCCGATACTTATTTTTTGGACTTATTATTTCTCTTAGATGAGGCGATTATTGAGGCAGTGACTAGTCTGGACAAAACCTGGGATGATCCCCATCACAGATCTTATTTTCTCCCAGAGTTAAGAAGAATTGAAGTAGGAGAATTCACTCTGACTATGACTAGAGATAGGGCTTGTCCTATCAATCCTTTGGCTATGCACGTTGTTTACACTGAAGGAAATATGGAAACCATCACTAAAATGATACCTATTGATATCTCCAGATTCAATGGCGTCGTGGAGAATATCTTCGTCAAAGCATATTGTTCCCTTGAGGAGATTTGAATCTACACAGATTTATTTAAAGAATTCTGCAACGTGTTTTCCTGGTCTTATGAGGAAATTCTAGGCATAGATCCAAGAATCGTTGAACATGAAATCACGACATATCCTTATGCCAAACCGATACGGAAGAAGCTTCATCCAGTTAATCCTAGGAAAGCAACAATTATTAAGGTTTAAGTAGAGAAACTACTCAAAGTTGGTTTCATCTACCCTTTTTAGTTGGCTCAATGGGTGTCAAATCTTGTGACATTCAACAAAAATAAGGGTACGATTCATGTATGTATGGACTTCCATGATTTGAACAAAGCCTTTCCAAAGGATAATTTCCCCACACCATTTATTGACCAGTTAGTTGATGAATGTGCAAGGTGTGAGGAATTTTCTTTCATGGATGGTTTTTCGGGATACAATCAGATACAGATAAAACCCGAAGACCAACACAAAACCACTTTCATTTGTTCGTGGGGTAGATTCGCTTATCGAAAGATTCCTTTTGGTCTAAAAAATGATGGAGCTACTTTTCAGTGGGCCATGTCTTTTGCTTTCCATGACCTCAAACACATATTCGAGGCTTATATTGATGATTTATCATCACAATCTCGTAAGAGAGATGATCATCCAACACACCTCCAACTTATCTTTGAGTGATGTCGCTACTACAAGATTCACTTGAATCCAAACAAGTGTATTTTTTGCGTAACATCAGGTCGTCTTCTTGGTTTCATAGTTTTGAGAATAGGGATCATGGTCAATCCTCTAAAGGATGAGGCGATAGTTCAATTTCCTCCCCCGTGCATAATCCCTCAGCTTCAGAGTTTATAGGGAAAAGAGAACTTCTTACAGCATTTCATCACAAACTATGTCGAGATTACAAAGGGTTTCATGAATTTACTAAATAAGGACATTCCTTTTCATTGGGACAAAGCCACTCAACTCTCTTTTGAAGCGTTGAAACGCACCCTCATGTCTACCCCTCTTCTTCGGCCACCCAATTATAATAAATATTTCTTATTGTACTTGGCCTCTGTAGAGTCAACCATCGACATGGTATTGGTTCAGGAGGATGATTTTCTCTCAGAATACGTGATCTATTACCTGAGCCAAGGACTGGTTGGATGAGAACTCAATTATTCCCACGTTGAAAAACTTGCATTAGCATCCATTCATGTTGTCCAACGGTTTCGTCATTACATCTTGTTTCACAAGACCACCGTCATTTCCATTGTGAATCCATTTCAATACGTGTGGACACGATGTGTAATCGATAGAAAGGTTAGTAGATGGATAGTTATCCTCCAAGAATTCAACTTGGATTTTGTCTCGACGAAATACAAAAAGTTGTTGGTCTTCGCAGAACTCATTTCGGAACTTCCAGTCGAATCAGGTGATGTTATACCCGAGGAGTCACCTATCAAAGGAGATATGTTTTTTATCACGTCTTTGGAACCCTCATATGGAGATGTACTAGTCTATATTAAGACTTTGAAGGGCCCCACCTCTACTTCTCGTGATGAGCGTCGTCGTATATTCCATCAGGCCAAGAACTATCTCATACTTGAGGACACTTTGTATTGTCGAGGTGTAGATTACATCCTTCATTGGTGTCTCACTCATGAAGAAGTGAAAATTTTGCTTAATGATTGCCACACAGGAGCATGTGGCGGTCATTTTTCTAGGTTGACAACAACCCAAAATATTCTACAAGTCGATTACTTTTGGCCAACATTAATCAAATATTGTTTTGAATCGATCAAGAAGTGCCACACGTGTCAGATCGTCCCTCGGAAGATGAGGGCACACCCCGCTCCCATGTTTCCCATCATCATAGTTGGTCCCTTCATCAAGTGGTGGATTGATTATGCTACATGCAACCCCCCTTCTGTAAGGGGGCACCATTATATCATCATAGAAATAGACTACTCCACAAAGTGGGTCAAAGATATGCCAATGTTTAAAGATGATGGCGAGACAACAACTCTATTTTTTTTAACCAGATAATAGCAAGGTTCAACATCCCGAGAGAGATTGTCACTGACCATGGAAGTCACTTTCAGAAAAAAATAATGTCTGATTTAACATCAAATCTTGGGTTGAGGCAAGAAAATCCATCACCCTACTACCCACAAATGAATGGTCGGGTAGAAACTGTGAATAAATCCCTTAAGACTATTCTACAATGAACAATCAATTCAGCCAGGTCAAATTGGAATTTGATGTTGTACTCGGCACTATGGGCCTACCGAATGTCTGTTAAGACTACAACCGGTTTCTCACCTTTTCAAGTCATTTATGGGCTAGAAGTAATATTTCCTATAAAGTGCTAGATCCCCTCTCTAAAATTGGAAGTCCAGTTATTGCTAGACACTTCACCACTTGAAGAGCATTTATTATATCTTGAGAAGCTTGATTAGCAAAGTCAGGATGTATCCTTGGATAACGAGGCTCACAAACAAAAATTCAAGTGTTAGTATGATCGGCCGGTCCATCCTCATATTTTCTCTAAAGGAAACCTTGTCTTAGTATATGACCAAGATAAGGACCCCCTGGGAGTAGGCAAGTTCAAACCCAAGTGGGTCAGACCTTTCATCGTGAAGAAGTTTCTAAAGAAGGGTTCTTATCTTCTGGTGGAATTTGATGGAAATTCTTTGGCAGAGCCTAGAAATGGGCTCTACCTCAAGAAGTATTACTCGTAGGTGGGTCACCTTGGGTGACTTCTTGTAACATATGTATAGTTCTTATACATTTTTTATCCTTTGTATTTTTGGTTTTATGGACATGTCATTTTTTATGTCATCTTTTTCACTGTGGCAGATGTCAAGTGAATCAGAGGTGTTCATTGGGTTTGTGGATAGTGATAGTCGGCACACTCAGAGGCTTTCTTCCACAGCTTGGGTTATTTTCACACCTCAGGGCCAATTGCTATCTTCAGGAGGTATCTGTTTAGGTGACACCAAAAAAAATGTCATCAAATACAACATAGTTTTAGAGTTTCTTCGTGATGATTTGTCGCATGGTATCTCTCACCTTTGCATCTACTTAGATGCTCAGCTAGTTCTGTCCCAGTTAAATGGGGTTTACTGCATTTACGATCTTGCACTACACTGATGGTTCCTTAGGGTACATCTCTTAGAAAAAAGATTTTATTACATTACATGTATCCATGTTCCTAGGAGATTGAATCAAATCACAGATACTCTAGCTAATCATGTATTAGATTGGCATATTTCACACATGTAAGGAAACATTTGTAAAATAAATGTAATCCATAAGACGTAAAAATATGTAAAATATCCATATATATATCAACAATATCATAGTACATGGGTGGGTGCAAGCGCC
This sequence comes from Picea engelmannii, assembly GCA_009831015.1. Taxonomy (NCBI): domain Eukaryota; kingdom Viridiplantae; phylum Streptophyta; class Pinopsida; order Pinales; family Pinaceae; genus Picea; species Picea engelmannii. The sequence continues at coordinate 1,225,131 of ML783618.1, read as the reverse complement.
TCAAAAATATGTCTAGTAAGAGTCACAGGGCTTATTCCCTCAAAAATATACAAAAATTTCTCTCGGCACGTAAGTAGTCCATCCTAGCTAAGGGCGGGGATTTTTGGACCTGCCATAGTGAACAAAGACATTTGCCAAATGTCAGAAGAGTTGGAACTAGGTCTGTGGCACCCCAACTATGTGAGGTTGCATCGATGGTGGGAGATCCTCGATCTCTGCCATAGGGACTGTACGAGTGAGCGCAGTGAGGTTTCTCTCTACCCATATCAATACTCTCTCAGCCTCTCCAGTTGGAGGCCCCCCTACTACTATTGCTGGTCCAGTGGCTATAGTTGGTCCTGCCTTTGGTCGAGAATGCTTCCTAGTCCTCTAGAAGTCTGATGGATGCACTGGTCCCACATTTGTACATAATAGATACATAAGTGTCAGATACTCTGGTATACAAAAAAAAATGATATATATAAAAAGACATAAAAATTAAATAACTTTGAAAATAAAAACTTACCCATCTCTCCTCACTCTTCTCCGAGAGGTATAGGCATGTTAGGATCCCTAGAAAAATTAATCCTGGCATAGGGTTAGTCCTCTATTGCCGAAATCTGTCATGATCGCCAGTCAAAATTTTTATCATAGAAGGCCTTGATGGTCCTCCCTTCCCCTTGTCATGGCAATAATGTCGCCCATATGCATAACGCTGGGAGAGAGGCCTCGTGCCCTTGTATAGTCTCTCGAGGAATGAGACCGGGTACCCTCTCAAAGAAAAAGGAACACAAAATAGTCCTAAAACTGAAGTTTCAATGCTCCCATATCTACCACTCTGTTATTTGTCCCTTCATGCAATCCAACATGGTTGTAATCCAGTCGAAAATCCATGCATCTAAGCACTGTACTACACAATGCATGTGTGCCCGAGAAGCCTGATGCAAATTCATGGATCCATTGATCCTCCCAATGAGTAGAACTATCACTTTGAGTGATAGGTTGTTGATCTTATCTATAGGCACCTGAGAACCTACTTTCTCAGTACCAACCTCAACATGGAGTCCAATAAACTCCTTAATGTTGTGAGGCCCAGGGGGAAAAGTACACAAGTTGATTGGATCCCCTCTCCTTGAGAGACCAGTCAGGAAGTAAATGTCTTTAGTTGTTGGATTCAATGACTACCCCTCGAGCATGAATGCCTCTGCATTTGGATGCCAGTAATATATCAAAGCATTCAACAACCTGAGTTGTGACCTCATAAACAGACACTGGAATAAATTTAACAACCCGCATTGTGATAAAACAACGATAGCAGCAGGGTCCTCTAAGACCAAAAAATCAATGTCCTCATGCTCCCTCTCTCTCCAATGAACATACATCCTGCAAAATGCCAACGTTTGGAGAGTTAACTCTTGGCTTTTCATTTTTTCCACTTGTTTGAGGGTGTACACAGCTTGTCTTGGTGACAGACGTGTGTGCATGTGGTAAAATTATCTTCTGCCTGCATGTACACACAGGCTATGATTGGACAACCCACGTACACATAGGGCTGACTTCTTTAAAGGTCAACACCCCCCCCCAAAACCAAAAATAAATGAAAAAATGAAGGATGGAAATGCAAGAGAGGATAGTTTGTACATACTTGGTCTAAGCGGAAGTTCATTTCGTCCACTGAAGCTCCCAAAATCAACTCTTTCGGTAAAGGGGAATTTTTTTACTTTTGGTCAATTCTCAAATTACAATGTTGATAATGAGCTACCATCATTCTATTTATAGACTTTTTGGCCCCTTTTTGTCATTTTTTGGACCCTTTTGTCATTTTTTCTATCTTGAAAATATTTTACTATGGTTCTTGAGTTTCTTGGGGGATGTTACGATAAGTGTTACTTTGGGTATTTGGGAATTGTTTTTAAGAGTTGGATCATTTTTTGAGGTCTTTTGGTAAAAAGTCATTTTTCCAACTTTGTGCATGTAAGATAGGATTCCACCTCCACTTGTTGCACCTCATTGTCTTTTTTCGCTTTGCCATAGGATCGATGCCACTAAATTGTGACATAGAACCCTCACTCATTCTCTAGAAGTGTCATAACTTAGTGGTAGAGCCTACCTTCACATGGATGCCCTAGGTAGATCCTAGTTGCATTTTTGTGTCCATGCCATCGATTAATAATCTTAGGCTCGGGAGTCCTTGTTCGTTGTCCCTAATTACGAGTTTGAGCCTCACTTGCATGATTCATTATCACTCTTGACCTCACCCTCAAGACTCCCAAAACACAATGGGTCTTATTTTAAGCCCTTTTGATACCCTCTAAACATGAAAATATTGTCGAGCGATCTTGTTTCCCTTCATGCTCGCCAAACTAAAGCTCGAAGGCACATCTGTCCGGCAATAGTTTACTTCTTTTTTGGTCTAGATGGTCAAATGTACAAACAAAGTTTTACTATAGGAACTTCGGTTCACTAGAAGAGTATTCTCAGGTATAGATTTAACCCTTTTTCGGGCCTGAGGAACTAAATTTACAAAAAAGGAACCCCCACAAAGTCCATAGTTAAGCTCTTTTGAGACTTCCAAAAATTGAAAAGATTGTCAAGTGACCTTGTCTCTTCACACTCGTTAAATTGGTCCAGAAGAACATCCATTTTGGAGTCCATAGTTAAGCTCTTTTCAGACTCCTTAAAAATGAAAATATTATCGAGTGATATTGTCTTTGTCACACTCATTAAAATGATTTTCAATAGATGTATTTTCGATGCTAGTTTACCCCTTTTTTCAGCTGACCATGTTATCACCCCATAAATTATGGGAATCAACTGATGACTTGGATATTATGGATATTATCTGTATCTAGTGCTTTTATTGACAATTGATTTTTCATTTTGCAAATGATTTAAGAAAAGAAAAAAGAAAAGAAAAAAGAAAAAAAAGAAAAAGAAAAGAAGGTATAAAAGAATTGAAAGAAAGCCTGCAATAATAGTAACTTGGCCATACCTTTCAAGCATGGCCAAGTTCTTTTTAAATTTGATGTTCATAGGTTAGTGAATAAATCTGACCAAACTGTCTAATCCTAGTCAGATAGCCCCTAGGTTAGATTAGTGAATAAATTTGACTAGACTGTCTAATCCTGGTCAGATAGCCCCTAGGTTAGATTAGTGAATAAATCTGACCAGACTGTCTAATCCTAGTCAGATAGCCCTTAGGTAGAGTAATTTCTTAACCCAACAGTTTAATCTGGGTTAAGTGTCCTAGAAAGATAGGTTAGCATGTAGGTTAGTTGTTTCATTTGCTTCACCACCCATGAAACCAGATTGATAAAGAGGTTACACCATGTCTCAAATGTCTAAGAATAGTTTGTTCGAAACCCCATGGTGGTATCTTTTTGAAAGTTGAAGAAAAACCCGTAAAATGCTTTTATCCTAAGTTTTTCCCCAAGCATATATTTCTCCGCTCTTGATTTATTTTACATTCACTTTCCAATGGTCCAAATCATGGTGCTTAGATCAACGGCCCACAGAGCATTCCGGACCCCCCTAGTGTTCTTCTTTTAATCGGGGGGGTCCGGAATCGGTGATAATATTTACACAGATCTGGATGGCCCAGGAAAGGGCACTTAAATCTACGGTCCACATTGGATTCCGGACCCCCCCGTCCGTTCTGCCTTTAATGGAGGGGGGGGTCCAGAATGGTTATAAAAGAGTGTGCTGAGATCGACGGCCTGGAAACGAGTGCACAGATCAATGGTCTAGAAAGGATTTCGGACCCCCCCTGGTGTTCTACTTTTAATCAAAGGGGGGGGGTCTGGAATGGATATTCTCTCCGGCGGGCCCCTTGTCATAGGTGGCGCAAATCTATTGGACTTGAAGTCTTTTCACCTTATGCTGTCTGACAGCCTCCATCACTCTGGGACGTCATCTTCCACTGATTCCACTTGTCCCACTTGTCCTTGGGGTTGTGTCCCATCCCATAACTGTTGTTAGTCCCTGCTATCAGTCCTTTACCATTTCCATTCATGACCAGCCCCTTATGGCGACTTTCACTTCCCATCACCTCCAATCCCTAGCAGCCACATCAAACATTCGTATGCTTTCACCATCGTCACCTGCCATATCACCCCCAAGTGGCCCGTTGTCCATTAATAACTAGATAATATACCCATTTTCATGCTGACCATTTTCCCACATCCAACTGACCCCAGTTTTAAATAAAACTACCATTTACCCTCTTCATTCACTATTCGTCCATTGCACCAGAAATTTTTACTCTTCCACCACCTTCATCCCCAGTCCAGTCTACACCACTAACCTCGTGTTTATTACAGGTACTATTGCTGAAATGGTGTCAAAGCCAAGACAAGCGGAAGAATAAGAGAATCCTTTTCTTCCTCCTCCTGTCGACCTGGACAAACTTCGCTTGGTTGATAAATATCGATTGATCGCAGACACCATTTGCAACTTCAATTTTTCTGATCTTCAGTCATAGCTACGGGAGGTGTTCCTAGACCAGAGTGACGAAATTGGACTCTGGGAGTCCAATTTGCCCCTATATCTCTTTCCCCATACTCATCATTTCCCTGAATTCGCCCTCAAATGCCAATCCCATTACATCCCCGACCAGAAGGCCATCGTCTCTTCATATGGAGATTTCCTCTTCTTCATCACTCCCGAAGACATTGACCAGATGATGCAAATTCCCCATGTTGAATCTGAATCCCCTTTCAATTTATAAATCCTCACTGAATTATATCATAAAATGACCTTTCCTCAGAGAGCTCAAATATTCGAGATTTTCCTCCCCACTTCCACTCCACTCCCTTCTACTAATCCCCCTTACCCTTCTTTCATGTTCTCCACCAAAGGAAACCAAATAATTACTTCCCTTTGTGCCCTGCTTGGCTACTATTCTGACCAATGGGTAGATGAACCCATCCTGGGTTTTCTGTCCATTTTCTCAAACGATGAAAAGCCCACAACGCAGTTCGACTACAACACCTTCCTGGCCGATAATATTCATGAACAATTTGTGAATTTTTCCACAGAGGGCATGTTCAGATATTCTTCCATATTGGCGTACATGTTCGTTTACTTTCAAGCTGACAAATTCAGTTTCTCCATGCAGAAGATGGATGCAGATGGAAATCCCCAGCTAGTCACAGCATGGACTTCTCTTCTGAAGCGTAACTCTGCTAAATACAACTTCAAAGATTTCATTGATAAGTTTTACCACCCAGTGGTAAGGATGTTGAGTGGCTAGTTTGAGCCATGAATAAATGAGGAGGTCTAGAGAATTCTGCATCTCTCGGACAATGCGAAGACAGGAGACTGGTACTTGTATCAGAATCACACTGAGATCAGAGTTTACAGGTGTGAATTGGCACCCTACAAGCTACCAAAATATGTAACAGTAAGGATTTTTGCATTAGAATATATTAGGCAGATAATGAATTCAGATGATATTCATTTTGTTTCCCTGAAGAAGAAGCAACAATTGAGAATCAAGGGGTAGATTGGTTCTTTCATCTGCAATAGTCAAGGCGTAGGGGAAGAAGAAGATAGAATGTTGAAGGAGATGAAATTATTTACGAGTTTCACATGGCACTATGATCCATGTGGGATCATTTCAGAAATGAGGGTGAAAAATAAGAATGTCCCGTATGCTCATGAGTCCAAGCCAGAGATCGCGAAATTTGCAAATCAGACAGTATGGGAGCCCGATACTTTGATGGACGTGGAACAAAAAATTGAAGTGGAACATCAGGTGCCCTCGACAAGTGTGCCACCCACTACCACACCTCAGGTCCCCAAGGAGAAGAGGCCCCGACAGGAGTCCTCTCCTCCTGTAACAGAGGTGTCATCAGAGGAGTTCCAGATGCACACCAAGAGGCCAAAGATAGTGTCAACGCCTGGCGCGACAGTAGAACAAGAAGTCCCACCTACCACAGTAGCTACCATAGGGGTCAAGCCAGTCAATCTACCTTTCGATTTGAGCCAGCATAAAGCAATCACAACAACAATACTGAAGAAATCCACAGATTCTCCCCTGGATACTCAGCCAAGCAAAACTAGGCCCAAGTTGGGCATTTTCGAAAAATATGAATTAATCAAGAAGAAGAACCAGACCCTCACTAGCAACACTTATGCCTAGTTTCGGAAGCAGTCTTCCACAGCTCAGCATAGGATTCTTTTAGCATTTGACACAGAAAAGGGTAGGATGCATATGGTTTACTTCCAAGCACAGGTGTCGGATCCCAAGGTGATCTCAGATTACAAAAGAGCCACCTTCAAATTCCAGGCGAAGGACATGCATCCAGCAGATCAGATGGATCTGCATAAACAAACTGGGGAGATGGTTTTTCACACATTAGCCCACGCTTCAGCTTCTGCAGCAAAATTTCAGGTATCTTTGAACAATGCACAGACACAACTCAAACTGGAGAAAATATCATCTTTCGCGAAAGATAACAAAATCAAGACGTTGGAGGAGCTGGTCCTCAAAGTCGGTTATGACCCTGCGAACATCAAGGCTGCAGAAGAGATGATAAAAAAGAAAAATTCCGACATCGCATCCTTAAGAAAATAGCTGAAGCTCCTGCCCATAGAGGACTCACAGGCAAAGGAGATAGCAGAAAAGGAAGGTGAAAAGGATGAGATGCTAAAGTTACTCATGGAGCAGAATGCTCAGCTCAAAGAGATGGAGGCTGAGATGGAAAGATTACTGAAAGAAAAAGAGCAGATGAAGCCAATGGAAGGCATTCCATTGAGCACTATCCCAATTGCAGGATTAAGCACAACAACAGTGACAACAATACCCTCTCCAACACCAGTGTCACTACCAAAAGGAACAACAGAGCTTGCCAAGTCCATGGAGAAAATGAACCTACAAGAGACATAAATCAGCAGGCTTAAGAAAGAAGTGGAGAACCTCCAAGAGCTCAAAACTTTCTTTCAAACAAGCCTATCCAAAGAAAAGCAGGTAACAGAAAATCTCAAGAAAGAGTTGCAGCAACTCCAAAGGCAAACAATGGCAGGGAAAACTTTGGCTGAGGTCAAAGAGATTGTATGGACATACATCACCAAGTCCATCAATGAAATCTGGCCAATGATTCAAATCATGTTTGAACAAAATGAGTTGCTCTAGAGGAGAAAACAGGCCATTGAGAAAATCAGAGTGGAGTTGGGAGACATGCCATCACAAGCTAATGAGATAATCAGATTCATGAATTCCAAGACCAGAGAGGAACTTGAAGAACGAAAAATCGAGGATAGAACAGAGACTATACTTGAGGTAAAAAGGGTTTTAACCAAGAGAAGCCTAATGCTTCAGCTTGAGGAAAAGGTTCAAGTCATTGATCAGGGAGTACAGAAGTTTTTCAATAACATAGATGTTCTCCAAAAGAAAGGCCTTCCTGGTCTGAAGGTCATTAATGACAAACTAATGACACTCCCTGATTACAAGAAGAGGTTGACTGAAGTGTCTAAGGACAGTTCCAAGTTTGCAGGGATACAAGGAAGCATCACAGGAAAAACATTCATGGATGCCCTGCAGTTGGATATTAGTATCCAACACGAGATGAAACACATATTCATCATTAAGCCTACATTTTCTAGGCATACAGAAATGGATGAAGTGTATCGGAGATTACTTAAAGTCACAGTGCCAAGTCATCTCAGATGGGAAGAACTGTGTGATCTACTAGATTAGCAGATGAGTTGTCACAATCCAGTAACCTGTCCAGTCAGAAGAGGTTGCGAGGGCACCTCGCAAATGGCCTACCCCAGAAATTCCGCATTCAGTTGTATCAAGTCATCAAGCAGTTTTGATTAGTTAAGTTAGTCTAAAAATAGAATGAGAACGTCTTGATCAGTTATGACAGGAACGTTTGTATTTTGGATTATAAATACTTCATCTTTCGAAGTAATGAGGATTTTTTATTCGCACACCCTATTGCTATCAAACTGTACTATTTTTGAAGAGATCTGTCATTAATAAAGAAGAGACACTTTACAGGATTCTTGTGTATGTTCACTGGTGATGTTGATTTTCTAAGTTGAATGTTTTCCTTTCTCTGTAGTCATTTTTTTTTCTGGAACTAATCTTTATGAATAGCGTAAAGTTGCAGGATTTATCTTCGATACCCTGTTTCCGATTCTAAAGATTTCAATGTTTATCTTCTAATAATTTCAATTAAGAAATTCTTAACTACTTGTTAGTTGAAGTTATTTTTCTTATCTTTTCTTCTATCCATCATTTTAAATACTAAAGATCCAGTGAGTATATTATCTCACCGTGTGAAGGTTTTCTTTGGTGTTTCTGGTTGTATCTCATATCTAATGAAACACAGACCCCATAGCCCAATGGATGTGTAGACCGTCTCAACCAATTTAAAAACCCTTTGACAACAAAACGAACAGTTTCTTTAGCTAGCCTAATACCTAAAATTAAAAAACAAAGCTAAATCATATAGAGAGATCCCTCTCTGAAGCTGGAAGCGCTAGATCCCAGATTTAAAAGCGGTTGGATAAGGTTACCTTTGTAGATTTCTTCTCTTTCAACCTCTAGGAAATTTACCAAGTACTAACATAAATGGAGACTCCGCTGGGGACAAACTAATCTGACAATCTCACGTTTTCTTTCCCCTAAGAAGAATGTTTGATTTCTGATAAGAAAGTAATGTTTAGAGGTTGATTAAATCTGTATATATTATTTTCAGACTAAATAAATATATATATATATATAAACCAAAAAGAGTTCTGGCTCCCAAGAAGGTTCACACTAGATCTCATCCAGACCCAGAACCCTCTACAGCAATAGATAATCCCGAGCAGTTGCTCAGGCGAAAAACCTCAGCTACCAGTTCAGTGAGTTATACTCCCCTTCATAAGTCTCCTTCCTTTTCCAGAGAACCAGATATCTTTCAAAACCTTGATCCTTTTCCGCAATGAAACCTGGTTAGAACACGGTCCAAAACTTTTGTGTCTAGGCTCATCTTTGACCCAACTGTGTTGCAACCCTGAACCCCCGAAGTCTTGTCTCCTACGAATAAACTACAAATCACTACCTCAGCACCGCCCAGTCCTTCCTCGTCCTCATCTTCATTCGCTACCTCTCCAACCAAACAAGTCGTCATCCCACCTCCTCCACCCATCATGGTAGCTCGATATGTCCCTTTGGTGTTGGCCGCACCACTACATGCCATGCCCCAAGACTACCAGACAAGACTTCAATAGTTCGATGCAAACAGAACTTTAAACGCACAACAACATGTGGATAAAATGAACGACTACTTTGATTTGCAATAAGTTGACGAAGTTGACGTTCAAATGAGACTTTTATCCCAGAGTCTGACAAGAGACGTCAAGAAATGGTTCAAATTTTTACCCGCCGCATCAATCCCTGACCTTGTTGCATTCCAAACACGTTTTCTTGACATATGGAAGGTAAAGAAAAACCCTCTCCAGATACTGTCAGAATACGAGAATATAAAAAGAAATCAAGGTGAGATAGTACAATATTATTGCACCCGTTTTAACAACTTGTATAATGCAATCCCAACTGAAATCAAACCTCCCCAGGGTTTGGCATTGATTAAATTCCCTGATGGATTTGATGCTGACATGTCTTACCAATTAAGAGAAAGAAATGTCGCCACCCTTGAAGACATGCAGAAAAGTGCTATTAGTGTGGAGGCTAATCTGTTGGCAAAAAGGGCACGTCAAAGGTCAGAAAGAAGGGTCACGATCAAAGAAGAACCTTCCACGTTGACCACAGATTCCCGATTAGACTCTTTGACTAGGGTTGTGGAACTAATGATGGAAAGGATCTCTGTGTCAGACAGAAATCCTCCTAGAGACAATGCACCTGCTCCTTAGGTTCGAAACCCCAATTTCAGGAGAAACCCTCCTCAAATCAGACAGAGAGACCCTAGAGATCAAAGAGTGCAGAGGGGCCCAGATCAGCAGATCAGACCTCCCCTGCAAGAAAACTATGTTGATGAAGGGGTGGAAGTAATTGAGGAATTGGAGGACACTCATATCAACCTCATGGGAATTCACGACAATGAGGCCATTTTCCTTACTCATGAAGAGCAAGAACTATTTCTGCTAAATCAAACAAAGGTAAGTGAGGAGGCCGAAGATGAAGAACAACAGGCCTTTGAAAACACTATTTTGGAGGTGCACCGTCAATACAATCTACGAAGTAAGAAGACAGAAGGGAATTCCTCGAAAAAGATGACGGAAATGCAAAAGGTAGCTGAGACTGAGAAAACTCCTGAGAAGACTACTGCTGAAAAGGTTTCTGAGAAGAGTAAAGCCGACACTCCTGTGAAGAAAAACATCACCATTCTAAAATACCAGCACCTCCCGAAGTTTCCCCTATTAATCCACCTAGTACTTCTGAGCGGAAGAATATGGTGGACCAACCAGAATCAATGAATCAGGCCCGAGCTCCTGTGCCTTTTAGCCTGGAGGGAGAATTGGCCAAAATAAAAATTCCTATCCCACTTACAAAGTTGATGAACAGAGGCAGTTATCTTTCATAGGTAATAAAAGCACTAGCCATTGAACCTGACATAGGCACTAAGGACTTGACTATTGTATCAGTGACTCATTCAGACACTATGAACCTTACTGATGATCACCCCGAACTCCTTTTTGGACCTGAAGTGGATGGTCGAGACAATACCGGTGAAGTAGCTCCCTTTTACATCAGTTTGAACATACACGATTTGATATTGCATAACGCTATGCTGGACTTAGGTGCCTCACATAATCTGATGCCTAATGCAGTAATGGAAAAACTAGGGTTGGAGGTCACTAGGCCTTACAAAGATCTACACTCGTTTGACTCCAACAAAGTCAAATGTATTGGTTTGATTAAATATTTGTGCATCACCCTAGTTCAGATTCCTGCAAAAAGCATGGTAATGGACGTGGTGGTTGCAGACATCCCGCCAAAGTATGGTATGTTGCTATCCCGGTCTTGGGGAGATAAGTTGAAAGGAACCCTACAGCTGGATATGTCTTATGCCACTATCCCCCCCAGTGTTTGGACAACATAGGAGGTTATACAGAGAAACACTGATGAAGTATATGGTCAGTAGTCAAGAGAAACCTCATAATTACCCCCTTTACTCTGCTCATTCAGATTTAGATTCGTTCATCTTGTACAATGATGGTGATACTGAAGAGCAAGATACTCAGCTAATGGAAGATGTAGCTAGTCAAGATGAAGGTCTAGAAAGCGGTGAGGCAGCAAAGATGAAAAATGTAATCACTGAAGATTTCCCTACTGATTTCTGGAGTATGGATTTTCATGGGGCCATGAGTAAATAAGGACCAGGAGCTGGAGTCTGGTTGCATAATCATCGAAAAAGGTATTCAGAAAATCATTCCTATAAATTAAATTTCCAGTGCACTAACAACATTGCCAAGTATGAAGTTGTTGAAAAAAGTTGGTGCTAAGTAGATAAATGGTAAGGGGTGACTCTGAATTAATAATTAAGCAAATTAAAGGGGAATATGCTGCTAAACACCCACGCCTTAGAGCCTACAAGAATGTTGTTCTTGATGCTTTGAAGTTTTTTAATGAGGTTGACTTGCAGGTAATGCCGAGAGGACAGAATATTCTGGCTAACGGATTGGCTACGTCAGTAGCCTCCTGCAAGATTCTTTCCGCCAAACTCGCCCATACACTGTTGAGGTGAAATGCAGACCGACAGTTCCTGATAATATCAGGTACTGGCAAGTGTTTGGAAATGACGATCAGATAGAGGACTTTCTGCAATGTAAGAAATATTTTGAATGTACAAACATAGATTTAGAAAATGAAAATAGGAATGTAAATAATTCTAAGTTTGAAATAGATAGTGTGAATACTGTAGATATAGTAGATATTGTAGGTTCAGGAGAGTTAGGGGATGACGAAATGGATGTCGATGTTTTACCTAGAGGGCTCGTCCCTTTAGAAGATCTGTTTGACAATGAGGATGTAGCTAAGAAACCAAAAATATAAGCTCATGGACAAGAGGTAGAGGACTGCAATATAGGGACTGAAGAGAAACCTAGGATGGTCAAACTGTCCAAATCCTTACCCCCAGAACAAAAGCTTAAATACATTGAGCTATTCAAATAATATTCAGACGTTTTTGCCTGGGGCTATGAAGATTTGAAATCCTATGACACCAACATCATACAACACAGGATTCCCATAAAGGAAGACCAGAAACCGTTTACGCATAAACTTAGGAGGATAAATCCCAAGTTGCTCCCCTTGATAGAAAAAGAGATTAAGAAAATGTACGATGACAAGATCATAGTCCCAATACATTTCTCTAAGTGGGTTTCTAACTTAGTCCCTACACGTAAGAAAACCAGGGAAATCAAACTCTGCATAGATTTCCGAAATCTGAACAAAGCATCCCTGAAGGATAATTACCCCTTGCCTAAAATGGATCACCTCCTACAAAGGGTGGTCGGGTCCAATCGAATTTCTCTGTTAGATGGTTTCTCGGGATACAACCAGGTCCTAGTTCACCCAGATGACCAAGAAAAAATTGCTTTCACCACACCATGGGGCACTTTCATGTATGTGAAGATGCCTTTTGGTTTGATGAACGCAGGGGCCACCTTCGAGAGGGCAATGGATATCTCCTTCATAGAAGAGTCAGATAAGTTTATTGTCGTTTATCTAGATGATGTGACTGTGTTTTCCCAATCTGATGGTGAACACCTGCGGCACCTTAGACGAGTTTTCGAAAAGTGTAGGAGGTTCGAGATTTCTTTAAATCCCAAGAAGTGTCTTTTTGGGTTAGAAGAAGGCAAACTGCTAGGACATATCATCTCAAAAGAGGGAATCATAATTGACCCCAGCAGAATCGAGGCCATACTAAAGTTAGAACACCCAAGAAGCCTCAAAGAACTACAGTCTTTTATAGGGAAAATTAACTTTCTTCGAAGATTCATTCTTAATTTGGCCGAGCTCCTCCGAAACATTACAAACATGCTAAAAAAGGACGTAAAAATAAAATGGGACTCTGAGTCCAGACAATCCTTTGAACAAGTAAAACGAGCACTCACAGAATCCCCAGTCTTAATCAGTCCCGACTTCACTAAAGATGCAAGATACCAGATATATAAAATATGCAGAACTGAAACGAAATGCTAGAAATAATAGAATGACAGTAAAATATCTCGCATAATCTTCACAATACACAGAAATGATATACGAAATAGCAACAGAAATAACACTTGAACAGAAATAGCACTTGATTCAGATAGCAATGTTCATAGGCCTCTTCGAGGGGGCAACCTCCAATCGAGTAGCGCTCTGTTACAATAATATCCAAGCTAGGGTTCTCATACCCTCGACT
>ML783618.1:1191090-1206612 GCA_009831015.1 Picea engelmannii | reverse complement strand
AGAGGAAGATCCTTCTAGAAGAAGAAGCTTCTATTAGGTCTTCTTACATCCACCTTATTCTATTTTATTGAAAGGTCTTATTAATATTGACCTTTATTACATCCGAATACATTGATCTACCTATGTGCGGGTTAGGACCTTAATAAAAGGTTTCTATCTTTTTTCTTTCACCTCCGAACATAATATAGCATCGATATTACTGTAGAAGAACAGTGAAGGGTATGAACAACCCATAGATTTCTTCAGAAAATCTCTAAGAGATGCTTCATTGAACTACAATATCATGGAGAAGCAATCTTTTGCTTTGGTAAAGGCTATAAAGTACTTCAGGGTCTATATTCTTCATTCCCACACCATAGCTTATGTTCCTATTGCGGTAGTAAAAGATATCTTGACACAAGAAAACCATGATGGGAGAAGGGGAAAATGGATTGCAGTTATTCTAGAATATGACATAGAGATTAAGCCCACAAAACTAATCAAAGGCCAAGGCCTTGCTAAACTGATGGCTGAATCTAACTTTCAGGCTCTTGACATTAATTTTCTAGATGTGGCAGATGAACAGGGCGAGATGGCGACTCCAAACGTTAGAGAGGTATTTCTCAACTCTCCATGATATGCAAACCTTATATTCGTTCTACAAAACTTACAAGTTCCCCCTGGTTTAACGAAGACTAAAGCTAGATTTTTAAAGCTAAAAGCTCTGAAATTTTGTATTCTAGAAGGAAATTTGTATTGGAAAGACCCTGCAGGTATTCTTTTAAATTGTTTACTGAAAGATGAAGTTGATAAAGTGTTGTAGGAGTTTCATGCAGGAGAATGTGGTGGCCATTTGAACTGGAAGGTTACAGCCAACAAAATACTCAGGGCTAGATTTTACTGGCCTACCCTGTTTGCCGATGTACATCAGAAAGTAACATCATGTCACCTGTGCCAATTGTTTGAAGGGAAAAGGAAAATCCTTCCTTTACCTCTTAAACCAATCTCAGTTGAGGCTCCTTTCCAGCAATGGGGACTCGATTTCATTGGAGAAATACACCCTCCATCTTCAGGCCAACACAGGTGGATTCTTATGGCCACTGATTATTTTACCAAATGGATCGAGGCTGTACCAAGTAGGCAAGCCACTGAATCTGTTATTATCAAATTTCTTGAAAATAATATTTTTTCTCGTTTTGGTTGTCCTAGAAAGATCATTACTTACAATGCAACTGCCTTTCGATCAAAGAAACTCATGGATTTCTGCAACCGGTACCACATTGTCTTGGGGCATTCCACGACCTACTACCCTCAGGGGAATGGGTTGGCAGAGTCCTCAAACAAAACTTTGGTAAATATCATCAAGAAAACATTGCAGGAAAACAAAAAGTCATGGAATGATAAGTTGGTATTTTCTTTATGGGAAGATAGACTGACCACCAAAAGGTCAATTGGTATGTCACCATACCAGTTGGTTTATGGTACTGAGGCTATTTCCCAACTTCTTTGGGAGTCCCTGTCATGAAGTTACTTTAGGAGATATAAGCTGAGACAAATGAATCCCAGAGACAAATCAATCAGATGATTCATTTGCAGCAGACTAGAGAAGATGTCTTCAACAAAACATAGGTCATTCAAGAGAACATCAAGAAGATCTTTGACAAATGAACCAAGGAGGATGATTTTGAGCTGGGAGATCTGGTGTTGATATGGGATGCCAGGAGTGAGGACAAGGGAAAGCATGGGAAATTTGACAATCTGTGGACAGGGCCATACATGATCCAAGCTTTCAGAGGAAACAATGCCTTTTTGCTAAACAACGCTGATGGGTCAGATCTGCCAGGAGCACCTGTGAATGGCAGAATGCTGAAACATTATGTCCCACCTTAGTAAAAGATTTGAAGAACTCACTCTCCATTGTACATACCAGTTTTAATTTTCAGTTTTTACTTGCATTTTCTGAATGAAGAAGGTTAGTCAGTTGGTTGAAGCCTGAAGAGAAGGCCCTAAGCTGTTGATCATTGTTTTTCAAAATTTTCCTGAGAATAAGACTAACGAAGGATACTAGGTAGATAAGTTCAGAATGACAGGAAACTGGATTCTTGGCACTTAACAGGGAAAGTACCATCCCCAGATGGAGCCGCTGTTATCACCCTATAAATTATGGGAATCAACTGATGACTTGGATATTATGGATATTATCTGTATCTAGTGCTTTTATTGACAATTGATTTTTCATTCTGCAAATGATTTAAGAAAAGAAAAAAGAAAAAATAAAAAATAAAAAAGAAAATAAAAAAGAAAAAAAGAAAAGGAAAAGAAGGTATAAAAGAATTGAAAGAAATCCCCATGCAATAATAGTAACTTGGCCATACCTTTCAATCATGGCCAAGTTCTTTTTAAATTTGATGTTCATAGGTTAGTGAATAAATCTGACCAGACAGTCTAATCTTGGTCAGATAGCCCCTAGGTTAGATTAGTGAATAAATTTGACTAGACTATCTAATCCTGGTCAGATAGCCCCTAGGTTAGATTAGTGAATAAATCTGACCAGACTGTCTAATCCTAGTCAGATAGCCCTTAGGTAGAGTAATTTCTTAACCCAACAGTTTAATCTGGGTTAACTATCCTAGGAAGATAGGTTAGAATGTAGGTTAGTTGTTTCATTTGCTTCACCACCCATGAAACTAGATTGATAAAGAGGTTACACCATGTCTCAAATGTCTAAGAATAGTTTGTTCGAAACCCCATGGTTCTATATTTTTGAAAGTTGAAGAAAAACCCGTAAAATGCTTTTATCCTAAGTTTTTCCCCAAGCATATATTTCTCCACTCTTCATTTATGTTACATTCACTTTCCAATGGTCCAGATCACAACGCTTAGATCAATGGCCCACAGAGAATTCCAGACCCCCCCTAGTGTTCTGCTTTTAATCGGGGGGGGGCAGCGGGTATGGAATCAGTGATAATATTTATGCAGATCTGGACGGCCCAGGAAAGGGCGCTTAAATCTATGGTCGACATTGGATTCCAGACCCCCCCGTCCGTTCTTCCTTTAATGGAGGGGGGGGTCTGGAATGGGTATTAAAGAGCGCGCTGAGATCGACGGCCTGGAAATGAGCGTGCAGATCAATGGTCTAGAAAGGATTTTGGACCCCCCCTGGTGTTCTACTTTTAATCAAAGGGGGGGGTTCGGAATGGATATTCTCTCCGGTGGGCCCCTTGTCACAGGTGGCGCAAATCTATTGGACCTGAAGTCTTTTCACCTTATGCCGTCTGACAGCCTCCATCACTCTGGGACGTCATCTTCCACTAAGTCCACTTGTCCCACTTGTCCCTGGGGTCGTGTCCCATCCCATAACTGTTGTCAGTCCCTACTGTCAGTCCTTTACCCTTTCCATTCATGACCATCCCCTTATGGCGACTTTCACTTCCCATCACCTCCAATCCCTAGCAGCCACGTCAAACATTCGTATGATTTCACCACCATCACCTGCCATATCACCCCCAAGTGGCCCATTGTCCATTAATAACTAGATAATATACCCGTTGTCATGCTGACCGTTTTCCCGCATCCAACCGACCCCAGTTTTAAAAAAAACTACCGTTTACCCTCTTCATTCTCTATTCGTCCATCACACCAGAAATTTTTACTCTTCCGCCACCTTCATCCACAGTCCAGTCTACCCCACTAACCTCATGTTTATTGAAGGTACTGTTGTTGAAATGGTGTCAAAGACAAGACAAGAGGAAGAAGAAGAGAATCCTTTTCTTCCTCCTCCTGTCAACCTGGACAAACTTCCCTTGGTTGATAAAGATCGATTGATCGCAGACACCATTTGCAACTTCAATTTTTCTAATCTTCAGTCATGTCTCTAGGAGGTGTTCCTGGACCGGAGTGACGAAATTGGACTCTGGGAGTCCAATTTGGGAGTCCAATTTGCCTCTATATCTCTTTCCCCATACTCATCATTTCCATGAATTCACCCTCAAATGCCAAGCCCATTACATCCCCGACTAGAAGGCCATCGTCTCTTCATATGGAGATGTCCTCTTCTTCATCACTCCCAAAGACATTGACCAGATGATGCAAATTCCCCGTGCTAAATCTGCATCCCCTTTCAATTTAGAAATCCTCACTGAGTTATATCAGAAAATGACCTTTCCTCAGAGAGCTCAAATATTTGAGCTTTTCCTCCCCACTTCCACTCCACTCCCTTCTACTAATCCCCCTTACCCTTCTTCCATGTTCTCCACCAAAGGAAACCAAATCATTACTTCCCTTTGTGCCCTGCTTGGCTACTACTCTGGCCAATGGGTAGATGAGCCCATCCTGGGTTTTCTTTCCATTTTCTCAAACGATGAAAAGCCCACAACGCAGTTCGACTACAACACCTTCCTTGCTGATAATATTCACGAACAATTCGTGAATTTTTCCACGGAGGGCATGTTTAGATATTCTTCCATATTGGTGTACATGTTCGTTTACTTTCAAGCCGACAAATTCAGTTTCTCCATGCAGAAGATGGATGCAGACGAAAAGCCCCAGTCAGTCACAACATGGACTTCTCTTCTGAAGCGTAACTCTGCTGAATACAACTTCCAAGATTTCATTGATATGTTTTACCACCCAGCGGTAACCATGTTGAGTGGTCGGTCTGAGCCACGAATAAATGAGGAGGTCCAGAGAATTCTGCATATCTCGGACAACGCAAAGACAGGAGACTGGTACTTGTATCAGAATCACACTGAGATCAGAGTTTACGGGTGCGAATTGGCACCCTACAAGCTGCCAAAATATGTAACGGTAAGAATTTTTGCATTAGAATATATTAGGCAGATAATGAATTCAGATGATATTCATTTTGTTTCCCTGAAGAAGAAGCAACAATTGAGAATCAAGGGGCAGATTGGTTCTTTCATCTGCAATAGTCGAGGTGCAGGGGAAGAAGAAGATAGAATGTTGAAGGAGATGAAATTCTTTACGAGTTTCACATGGCACTATGATCCATGCAGGATCATTTCGGAAATGAGGGTGAAAAATAAGAATGTCCCGTCTGCTCATGAGTCCAAGCCAGAGATCGAGAAATTTGCAAATCAGACAGTATGGGAGCCCGATACTTTGATGGACGTGGAACAAGAAATTGAAGTGGAACATCAGGTTCCCTAGACAAGTGTTCCACCCACTACCACACCTCAGGTCCCCAAGGAGAAGAGGCCCCGACAGGAGTCCTCTCCTCCTGTAACAGAGGTGTCATCAGAGGAGTTCCAGATGCACACCAAGAGGCCAAAGATAGTGTCAACGCCTGGTGCGACAGTAGAACAAGAAGTCCCACCTACCACAGTAGCTACCATAGGGGTCAATCCAGTCACTCTACCTTTTGGTTCGAGCCAGCATAAAGCAATCACAACAGCAATACCGAAGAAATCCACAGATTCTCCCCTGGATACTCAGCCAAGAAAAACTAGGCCCAAGTTGGGCATTTTTGAAAAATATGAATTAATCAAGAAGAAGAACCAGACCCTCACTAGCAGCACTTATGCCCAGTTTTGGAAGCAGTCTTCCATAGCTCAGCATAGGCTTCTTTTGACATTTGACACAAAAAAGGGTAGGATGCATATGGTTTACCTCCAAGCACAGGTGTCGGATCCCAAGGTGATCTCAGATTACAAAAGAGCCACCTTCGAATTCCAGGTGAAGGACGTGCATCCAATAGATCAGATGGATCTGCACAAACAAACTAGGGATATTGTTTTTTACACATTAGCTCACGCTTCAGCTTCTGCAGCAAAATTTCAGGTATCTTTGAACAATGCGCAGACACAACTCAAACTGGATAAAATATCATCTTTCGTGAAAGATAACAGAATCAAGACGTTGGAGGAGATGGTCCTCAAGGTCGGTTATGACCCTGCGAACATCAAGGCTGTAGAAGAGATGATAGAAAAGAAAAATGCTGACATCTCATCCTTAAGAAAACAGCTGAAGCTCCCACCCACAGAGGACTCACAGGCAAAGGAGATAGCAGAAAAGGAAGGTGAAAAGGATGAGATGCTAAAGTTACTCATGGAGAAGAATGCTTAGATCAAAGAGATGGAGGCTGAGATGGAAATATTATTGAAATAAAAAGAGCAGATGAAGCCAATGGAAGGCATTCCATTGAATGCTATCCCAATTGCAGGATTAAGCACAACAACAGTGACAGCAATTCCCTCTGCAACACCAGTGTCACTACCAGAAGAAACAACAGACCTTGCCAAGTCCATGGAGAAAATGAACCTGCAAGAGACAGAAATCAACAGGCTTAAGAAAGAAGTGGAGAACCTTCAATAGCTCAAAACTTCCTTTCATACAAGCCTATACAAAGAAAAGAAGGTAACAAAAAATCTTAGGAAAGAGTTGCAGCAGCTCCAAAGGAAAACAATGGCAAGGAAAACTTTGGCTGAGGTCAAAGAGATTGTATGGACAGACATCACCAAGTCCATCAATGAAATCTGGCCAATGATTCAAATCATGTTTGAACAAAATGAGTTGCTCCAGAGGAGAAAACAGGCCATTGATAAAATCAGAGTGGAGATGGGAGACATGCCATCACAAGCTAATGAGATCATCAGATTCCTGAATTCCAAGACCAGAGAGGAACTTGAAGAACTAAAAATTGAGGACAGAACAGATACTATACTTGAGGTAAAAAGGGTTTTAACCAAGAGAAGTCTAATGCTTCAGCTTGAGGAAAAGGTTCAAGTCATGGATCAGGGAGTACAAAAGCTTTTCAATAAGATAGATGTTCTCCAAAAGAAAGGCCTTCTTGGTATAAAGGTCATTAATGACAAACTAATGACACTCCCTGATTACAAGAAGAGGTTGACTGAAGTGTCTAAGGACAGTTCCAAGTTTACAGGGATACAAGGGAGGATCACAGGCAAAGCATTCATGGATGCCCTACAGTTGGATATTAGTATCCAACATGAGATTAAACACATATTCATCATTAAGCCTACATTTTCTAAGTATACAGACATGGATGAAGTATATCGGAGATTACTTAAAGTCATAGTGCCAAGTCATCTCAGATGGGAAGAACTGTGTGATCTACTAGATTAGAGGATGAGCTGTCACAATCCAGTCACCTGTCCAGTCAGAAGAGGTTGCGAAGGCACCTTGCAAACGGCCTACCCCAGAAATTCCGCATACAGTTGTATCAAGTCATCAAGCATTTTTTATTAGTTAAGTTAGTCTAAAAATAGAATGAGCACGTCCTGATCAGTTATGACAGGAACGTTTGTATTTTGAATTATAAATACTTCATCTTTCGAAGTAATGAGGGTTGTTGATTCACACACCCTATTGCTATAAAACTATACTATTTTTGAAGAGATCTGCCATTAGTAAAAAAGAGACACTTCACAGGATTCTTGCGTATGTTCACTGGTGATGTTGATTTTCTAAGTTGAATGTTTTCCTGTCTCTGTAATCATTTTTTTTTTGGAACCAATCTTTATGAATAGCGTAAAGTTGTAGGATTTATCTTCGATACCCTGTTTCCGATTCTAAATATTTCAATGTTTATCTTCTAATATATTCAATTAAGAAATTCTTAACTGCTTGTTAGTTGAAGTTATTTTTCTTATCTTTTCTTTTGTCAATCATTTTAAATACTAAAGATCCAGTGAGTATATTATCTCGCCCTATGAAGGTTTTCTTTGGTGTTTCTGGTTGTATCTCATATCTAATGAAACACAGACCTCATATCCCAATGGATGTGTAGACCATCTCAACCAATTTAAAAACCCTTTGACAACAAAACCTACAGTTTCTTTACCTAGCCTAATACCTGAAATTAAAAAACAAAGCTAAATCATATAGAGAGATCCCTCTCTGAAGATGGAAGGGCTAGATCCCAGCTTTAAAAGTGGTTGGATAAGGTTACCTTTGTAGATTTCTTCTCTTTCAACCTCTAGGAAATTTACCAAGTGCTAACAAACCAGACTACCTTCGAAAAAGGTACCCCAGTGGAGTCTCCTTTTATGCATTTCCAGACACTCTAAAAATGAAAAACCGTCGAGCTTACCTTCTCTAGGCTTGTTAAAATTACATCGAAGGGAATTATCATTGCGTCTTATTAATCACATTTGCATCCCCGCATCTTTGGCCTAATACCGGCTCCATGTTTCTCTCAATGAAACCATTTGAAGCATGCCTTATATGAAATCCTTGTAGCACTTTTCCTCTGCATCTTGACACCTTGACCCATGGAGGATTTTTCCTAAGTGTAATTTTCTTGCATATGTCCCCTTTCTCTGAGCATCAGTGTGTTCCTTATGCTTGGAACTAGTATGTCTACGACAATCGATCCTCCTTTGTAACAAAGCATTCTTTTATTCTTTTTCAAGCTTCTCAAAATTATTGAAAAATACAAAAAAATCAAATATACCCCAAAAAGAGGAAGGGAAAAGTATTTTATTTTTGTTGACATCACAATGAGTCACCCTTGGACAACGCACATCCTTCCATTTTTTCTTCAATCTCTAGGATTCAATATGACCTTAGGAAGTTGTTCTCTCTACATAGAGATGTGTCCTCCTCCATTTGGTTATCCTTCTAAACATTTGGAGAGTTTGCATTGCCTCCTGCATTGTGAACTTATGTCAATACCATGCTCCCTGAGTCTTATCTTTTGTCGTTCTTTTGTCCAAGGGAAGTTTTACTAAACTTGAGTTAGCCCTTCTACAGTTTGTCTCTTGTCCTCATGCCCGACCACCCCAAAAGTCCCATCAAGTCCTTGCTCAAAATCAATGAAGTTCTCTACCTGATCATCAAGATCCTTTTGTCTATTCCCAACGAGCCATCGAAGACCTTTGGGTAGTGAAGTCATAGAATGATATTACACTGCTACCCAAGTTTTGAAGATTTTGAATTTGTTGCTCGAGCTCTGAAGGCCTCATCTCCAACCATTAGGCATCTATGGCTTCTTGAAGATGGATACTATACATGTATATCTTTTGATTTTGAGATGTAGATCCACTATGTACTTCTCGCGGCTACACTTTATATAGTTATATAACATGGATCTGAAGTGTATTTGATTGGTAGACATGATTTTATTTCATCCCAAGCATGGGTATGCCTGCCTCAGTGAGACAAATTGTTATTTTGCAGATGGAACCTCCCCAACTCTGGTCCCTGGGCTCACTCGCTCTATACATTGGTGAATATTTGTAATGTATTTCGACCATCAGATGATCTTTTGACGTCACACATTAGGGGGCATCTGTTATAACCCTAAACTGCATTAGACATGCATACCTGACATTAGGCCATCTTACTTGCTATATTTTTCGAGCCATCACTAAACAACTCTTCTAAAAACCATTTTTTTGAAGGTGTATGCGCCCTACACCACTACTGCCCATGTACACACACTTGTTGCACCACTACAACTCACGTACACTCATAAAAAATAAAAAAAAATGAAAATTGAATATGGATACAGGTTTCTAGGCCGTTACTTAACCATTTGACCACCCATAGCCAATCACCCCAACCGTTACTACCTCTTTTGGCCTATAAAACAAGGTGTTGGGGCCCCATTCCAAAGAGGAGGCATGAGAGCATACAAACTCTTCCCATTTCATTATTCCCCCGTTGCCCCAATATTTTGCAACCACGTTGTGAGTTTGAGCCAGAATGCCTTCTTCCTCCTTTGCAAATCCTTGTCATTTCCCTAGAGAGAACTGAAAAGGAGAAGAACATGTGGGAGTAGTTGGTGCATGGTGAAGAGGATCCCAGGACCAATTTCGAGGAGTGTCGGTCTCATGTTGTAAATGAATTTTTTGAGATTAATATAAAGAAGTACTTTTTCCGTCCCTCCAAATAATGTCTTAAGCCTTTATGATTTGTTTAAAATTCTTGGATATGATGTCTAACTCACTAATCCATACATAGAATGCATGCCTGTATTTTCTTGTTTGTATTTTGGTGAATGCAGGTCAGCCTTGGGAGGAGACTTGCAGTCAGGAAATAATCGAGCGCAAGGGGATCAACACCAGATGTGGATTTTAAGGTATGCCTACCGGATGCCTGTACTTTTTCTTTTATGTATGATTGTGGGATAACGTCGGGATAGTTGATAAAAAGTAGGATACTTTAGATGGTTAGCTCTACCTACATTTTAGAACCATGGTGTGGTTTGTAGAGGGGTTTTCCCACTATAGCATCGACTGAAACCAACCTCACCAAGAGGGAAAGATCAGACTGATCTTAATCACAATCCAATTGAATCACTAAATAACTAACCAAGTTACACACAACCAAGAGTAGCAACAACAACCCAACCCTTTTACATTCATGTTCATCCCTATAGCTAGGTTCTGTCTTTTGTCTCAGTTTGCATGCTTTCTTGTTCTATTGCAACCGCTTTTTTCTTAGTTGGAGTTGTGTTGTCTTTCCCAATTGATTTTTGTTGCTCTTCCTTGCTTTGTTTTCCAACTTCTTCTGAAGCTTGCGAAACTCATGCTCAGTAAAAAATTGTGTGATTCCTTATCCCAAAAAATTAAGGGCCCAACAAAACCTTTGTTGATCAAGAAATGGAATCATCGAAAGAAATTTCTAAATTTGAATTTGATAATTCCATTGTCAAAACCATAGAAATATGCCCCTCTAAAACACTAAAAATTAACACTAACCACATTGATGAACAAGAACAAAAAGTTGTCTATTATGATCAAGAAACACATTGCATTATTTGCATGGGACTATATAGAAATGAGAGGTATCCAACCTTTGATATTCCCGAATAAAATATATATTAAAGAATGTTTCAAACCAATTAGGGATCCTCATAGAAGAATGAACCATGCACCAAGATACATTGTCAAGAAAGAATTACAAAAAATTCTAGATGTTGGATTTATTTATCCAATTTATGATAGTGAGTGGTATTTACCCTTAGTCATTGTCCCCAAGAAGAATGAAAAATCGATAATATGTGTAGACTACAGGGAAATTCATAAATCCACTAGGAAATATCATTTTCCCTTATCTTTCATTGACCAAGTCCTATATGTATTATAAGGGAATGCATACTTTTTATTTCTATATGGATTTAGTAGATATTATTAGATACAAATCATCCTTGAAGGCTGGGATAAAACTACCTTTACCTACCCCTAGGGTGCCTTTTCTTAAAAATTCCTTCCATTTGTCCTATGCAATTCCCATCTACTTTCCAAAGAGATATAATCAACATATTTGAATACCTCATGTATGACATAGTAGATATCTACATTGATGAATTCACCTCCTATGGAAACACTTTTGACAAACAATTAACTAATATTGATAAATTTCTCCAAAGGTGTGAACAAATGAACCTCTCCTTTAGAAATGGAAAATGTAACATGATTATGAATGAGGGGGTTGGTCTGGGACACAACTTGTCTTCTACAAGGATTGAATTATATCAAAACAAGGTAAAATTGATCAAACATAATCCTACCCATCTAAAACAAAAATATGTTAGATATTTCTTAGACATGAAGTTGCTTACGGAAGATTCATCAAGGATTTTAGAAAGTTATCTTCTCCTATGTTTTCCTTATTGTCTAAATATATAGAATTCTATTGGATAGTAAAATATCAAAAGGAATTTGAAAATATCAAATAAAAAATCATTACAATACCTTATCTTCAGGGTCCCAATTGGATATTCATTTCCACATCCATATTGATTCTTTATAGAAAATAATAGGGGAATTTTTGGGAGAAAATGAAGATACGAATCCTTATGCAATTTATTTTTATAAGAAAAAACTTATCTGGTGTAGAGATGAACTACACAGTGATTGAAAATGAATTTATCGGTAGTGGTGTATGTTATGGGAAAAATTCTCACAAGGATCCTACTAAATACACAACAAAATATCCCTAGAACCAACCTAGTGATCCTAGATAGAAAGCGGTTTAAAATTCTATGGTTTTCTTGATCTAGATAAAACAATTCCTTTTACACTAAAGAAGGGTAGATCATCATACCTTTAATATAAAGTTTATTCCTATATGTCCTAGATGATGTAGATTTGACTTTCCAGCTCCAACTCCTATCACCTTCTTCCTCCACATGAGAAACAAACACTACCAACTTCTTCTTGCTCTAGTGTTAGAAATAATCAATATTATTTAGATCTGATTTGATTTACAATTCATTGAATCAAATACAAAACATCTGTGGACTCTACACAAATAATTTCGGGAAAACCATTCATCTATGAATAACATAAAGAACTTGCATCAAACATACCTTAGTGATTATGTTATTCTCCCTTGACTCCTTACTCCTTGTTCTTCCTTCAAATTCTTGTTCAAGTTAGGCTCTTTGACTTGTGGTTGTGATGGAAAAGACAAGAACCTCTGAAAATGGACAGCATAACATTACTCTTGAATTTTGTTCCTTCTTTCCCTAGACTTTATTTTGTTACATAGTTATTTTGAGGAGTCTTTGAAGAGATTCTAAATCTTCTAGAGACCAAGAGAGACTGAAATGTTTTGTTTTACTAGGCCCTTTCCATGAATATACAACTCGTCCCTTGACTATATCCTTGTAACTCCAAAACTATAATTGTTTTATGTGTTATCACTTGTTGAACACTATTATCATGTGATGGTCGTCACTTGTTTTCCACTCTGTCCAACGATGATATCCAAAAAGGGCTTAAATATTAGGAAACACGTGCCTTTTGGATTACATCCTATTTTGGATTATGTTTTGGCCTTTAGGGTGGAAATTAAGGCTACAACATATGCCCCATAATGTGTGAGGTCAGGAATGGAATGAATGGTTGAAATAAATTACAACAAAATATTATCCATGTGAGGTAGCATGAGGAGATAGTAAAGGAGCTTCAGAAGTCAAATAAGTCCTGTAATCAAATGCCAAGGATGAGAGAATATATAGAACATCCCCAGGTAGAGATACTCATATTTTGAATGAGCATGGCTACCAAACAATACACTACAGATCAATGATGTGAAATGGTATACCATAGCCACGAATGAATACATGGTGCATCCATGTCATCAATAAGATTGTAGCCATGAGAAAATACAATATGGATCTATATCAGGAACACAATCATAGGCACCAACAAACACAATGTGGATCTATGACACAACATATAGATATCAGGAAGACAACAACCACTGAGGAGAGTGCCCCCAAATGAAGGATGATTTTAGGGGAAAAATGTCATTCACGTGCTAAGTTTCCATGGTTTTTCCCCAAAAAATATTCGCTATTCTAAAAATGATTCACCCAAATTATATAGGATATAACTATTTTACCTTAAAAATCGCCAAAAGTTTATACAAACTATATAAAATCCTTATAAATTTGAATATTTTTACAAAAATATCTCTAAACATTTTATAGTTTCTATATGAAGGATTAGTAAGATTCGCTAAGGTTTGTAAATTTTGAAATAAAATTCCATCCTTAAAATCATCCCTTCCCCAAATTCTTCAATTTACTCATATACAAGTGATATACTCCATCGCAACGCAAGACAAGATGATGTAAATGAATGATGTGTCCCTAAACCCATAGGGATGATGTAAACGAATGATGTATTAATATACATCGTGAAAATATATGAGTTGATGTTGAATATGGTAGAAACCGTATGATTACCTATCATTGATGAAAACCATTAACATATGCAAGGGGATCCACTGATGATAAATATGGAACCCAAGGTACCCAGTACAATATTGTGAGAGTGAATAGAGGATCCAATGTCAAGCACTCATAGAATCAATCGATTAGGAGTTCATGATGTAAGCCCATTTTTTATCCCAAGGAGGCCTACGACTGAGGACTGCAAGCTCTAGGGTACTAACTTGTTTTTGAATCCCTCTCCTATATAATTTTTTGAAGTTGATAGAAAGAGATCCATCGAAGGGGGGTCCTAATGTATCCCCTATCAATAGAAATTAAACATACACTGAGAGATGATATTGAGAGAGAGTATCATTAAGTAAATTTGACATAAGGATGGTCGAATGGGAAAGTCAACAAGACAAAAGATGGTCAAATTGGGATTAAAATTCCCTTGAACATATATCATGACAAAATGGTGACTTGGAAGCAAGACACAAGATCTTGGTGAATACAATGCAATAACTCAGGAGGCACTGAAGCACTCTCCATGATGAATAAAAGAGTAACGATTCAGAGGAGTATCTCTAACTCATATTACTGGGTCAACTCCTAGGAAAGATAAAACCCAACTGTTTGATGAGGACTCAAACAGGTTCCATGTTTAAGGGAAAATCAACTGAATCTGCCATTTTGAGAATATACCAATGGTAAAAAACACCCACTCTTTTTTTTTTTGGATTTTGTCCTCCTTCATGGTTTAACAAGCGTGAAAAAGGAGTAAAACTATGCTCGGTATCCTTTATGGTTTAATGAGCATGAAATAGTGATGCAAGTAATATGAGTATGTATATTTTTCATGTCCTTTTACGATTCCGAAAAGAGAAAAAGAGATAAAAGTGTACTCAACAAGAGAGAACGAGTGGATTAACAACATGATCTTATGTTCCAAGAAGATGGAACTGACCTAAGAAATATGAATGCAAATGGTACAAGAAAGTGAGATCCACTCTTATAAGCGGTTCTCTCCCTATGTAGGTGGATCCAAAATGGAGGTAAAATAATGCAAGAGGTGGATGCTCAAGAATATGATAATAGAGGTAAGTGGTATATATAGTGTCTCAGTAGAAATCATGATGCAAGAAAAAAATGCATAGGTGACTATTAAGAAACAGTAAACAAATTTTGGGAACCTCCATGGGATGTGGCTAGAATATAGACAAAAAGAGAAGAATGATGCTAAATCATCAAGTCATGGCGGGGCTAAAGGAGGGATCCCGAGCCTATCGGAAAAAACAACATGGGCATCGAATGGAAATATGAGTACTAACTATGGAACCCATGAAGGGTAGGCACTAATGAACTAGCTACAACATGTAAAAGTAGTGGCTAATGTCTCAATCAGATGAGATTGAACATAAGGAATAGTGTTATAAGAATGGATGGTTAATAATGAAAAGTGAGAAATGTAGGGAAAAACCTATCCCTATATGCCATTTTAGGAACTTGTACCTCAATTTTAGTGAATATCACTGTTGGAGCCGCCCCTGTTTTTTCGCCTCACACAATTTTGAATATTCTGATGCTTGAGATAAAAAGTTGTTCTCTTTTCCCTTTTCCTTCCAAAATCATAAAATTCTGAAAGAACTTTTGTTGCCTAAATAATAATGCTTTGTCACTTACAAAGGGCCCATTTTTCGCAAGTATGTTTGTCCTCGGGATTTTTCAAGTTTTGTGATCTCGCAATATGGACACCTTATATCTTGAATTTACAAGTCCCGAGTCGCGAGAATGCGAACTCGATTTTAATTTTCGTCCAAGGCAAAAATAGTATAAGACCTTTAAAACCCTTGATTATGACATCGTCGGGGTTTCGCGCCTCGGCATTTCTC
>ML783618.1:1161310-1174823 GCA_009831015.1 Picea engelmannii | reverse complement strand
ATTTCTCTTATTTTCGACCGAATCGAATCAGCCATTAAAATCTCTTGTTAAATCATTTCCATACCCTTACTGTTCCTCAATGACTGTACCCCCGGTAATTCAACCCAATATTCAACTCGGGATATTAGATCAAACCAATATCGCTTTAAATCTTTTCAGCACAACCCTCAGAACTGCTTATACCCGGGAAGAATTAGAACGTTCATGGGCGGCCATTGAACAAGATATCGCAACCCAGGAACAGTTGGAAGCTAGGCGTAGGGAACATAGAAATCTCCCTTAGTTTCCAATACCGAATGAGACTTTATTACTGTATACATCTTTTACCTCTTTTCGGATGCCTTGACACTGTACTTTGAGCCTTAGTACAGACTCAGGAACAACAATCACCATCTTTGTAAAAAGATTCCCTATAATCTTTTCAACACATGTAAACTATATTCTAGGGTGAAAATGCATAGTGAAATCTCAAAGAAGAAAATATTTTTTGATTTTTTGGATACGATATATGAAAATCAAAAGCACTCATGCCACACACCTGTGTACAAGGCACTACATATATTTATTCTTTATGAAAAGTAGATCCCTTGCTAGGCTCAGGAAAAGGATATTTTTCATAATCGATGAACTCATGAGACAATGTTGTCAGCATATGGCTCACCATGTCGAGGCCATGCCACATAGGAATGAATCTCTATGGAAAAATATAATCATTGTAAGTAGTCTTGTGATCTTGGTATGCTCTTTGGTGGGCTCCATAAATATATGAAGGAAGTATGAAACATGAATCTTTGATGTAAAATGTAGTAGAGAATTCAGTGGCAAGTTCCAAAAATGAAATCCAAGGGGGAAAATGTTACTACTATGAGGTGTACTAGATGTCCAATACAATTCTCATAGTCTCAAGTCACAAATCATCATGCTAACTCGCATAAATTCCAAATCAAGAAGGATGGATTCTCAATGATGCTCATATTCCCTGGGCTTGTCTATGGAAACAATGACTTCCAAGATGGCCTCATCTGAGGGTAACTTAGTATCTAGGAAATCATGTGAATGCAGGGATTCAACAAGCCACATGGGAAGAGTAGGTTGATTAATAGGTGTTGTACCTTATCAAATGATTTTGATGGGATTAATTGATCGACAATATAGACCATGGTGAGAGGCATGGATGATCAATATGATTCAACATCCTCAGAATGAGGTACCACCCAAGGATCAACAAAGTCAATGGATCCACTAGTAAATGATGAAATCATATTGATAGGATAAATATTCACAGTAGGAGATGGTGGGGGAAAGGGAAAAATTCCCATCGGTGAATGATCTTTGAAAATCCCCACACCAACATTCATTAAAGAATATTGAGTATCACCAATAAAGGGTATTCTTGACCCCAAGTTGGATATAAGGTATGGGGTGTAGAATGCAAGATTATTGATCATAATGATTTCCCCTTGGTGAGGGAAGTGTAGGAACCTAAATACCGATGAGAAAACTATAGTCATCTTTGTTGGAGTGGGTTATTTTGGGGAAATGTTCAACATTTTTGGAATATATTTGAGAAGAAGACCAGAAATGGAGCACACATCAGAAGAAAAGGAAAGTAGCATGCTGAGAATCAAGGAAAATAAATAACAAAAAGAGAATATTCAAAGCAAGGAATGGTTGGATCGAGGACCAGCCGTGCACAAGAGCTAGTAAAGTGGACAAACCTAATCCACTAGGGTTAGGGTTTTGGGTCTTTATTGTAAGTATGTTTACCCATTTTGGTAGTATAAGTAGTCATTGTAAGATCTAAATAGATCGTCTAGTATCTAGCAACTAGAAAGAGTTAGAGTACCTTTTTGACAGTTTTGGAGTTCGTTTTGGAGATGAGTATATTTTTGAAGTTGTAACTAAGGATCAAGTCACCAACTATGGATCTTGGTATGACATCGATCAACCTCACCATTACTATACTTTTGATGTAATGTGTGCAACATAGAACTTTGATGAAGAATAAGAAGAAGCATAAGATATTTGTGTACGTAGCCTGGGGGGTGAACCATGGTAAAACCTATGTTATTGTGTGGAAAGGTTCCTTTACGTGTTTCTTTTTTTATGATGAATGAATGGATAAATGAATGAATATGTTAGAGTTTATTTATAATGTGAACTATATTAGACATGTTATTTTATGCAAAATTAATATTATAGGTTAAATCAATGGTAGATATGAATAATGGCATGGTAGAATGATGAATGTTAAAGAAGAATAATAATATTCCTAAAATCCCCATAAGTTCCATCCCTTCCATGATTTCATACATTTGGGTCTTCCAGTCACCCATAAGTCATCTCGGGTGAGACTGCACTATGCACTCTATGTGCAGTGTTTCCTTCTAGTTTACCAGAGGGGGTGATGGTTTCTAGGGCTTTATTGGAGAAATCATGTAGAACCTGGGTCAGTCCATACATCCAAAAAATGGTTATGTTGTCGATTGAAACTCAGAAGATTAGATTTGAGGGGATTTGATGAAGATAATGAAATGGTAGAAAAGGATTTTTAGGCCATGGAACCCTACCAAGAAATATATTGAAAGATGGTTGGAGACAAGGAAACTCTAGTTTATGTAGAAAGATAACATAAGTTGCAGGCATACACTCCACCAATATCTACAGAGGTACGTGTTTATTGATTTTCATGAGGCATATTTCTATTATTTTCTAGATATGTTATAGGAGTGGATATTGAGGTTGAAGGATACTCATCCAACTAATCAGATAATTCTAGTAGATTGGACTATTGAGAATATTACACGGTTGGAAAGGGTTAATAATAAATTCATGCACGTAGTGGAGCTTTGGTTGGAAAGTATTACTGCAAGGTTTATTATTGAATTTGCAGTCTATACTGCGAAGTCATACACTTCTGCAAAGCATGATTTTTTGAAGGGACCAAGAGGAAGGTACATTCGATCAATTTACATGTCAATCGAGATTTTATTACATGATAAAGGATTGATGACAATGGAGTCAGAAAGATAAATCACTCTATGCGCATGGGAGGGATGGGGGAAGCACTAAGTAATATATGAGATATAGAGAGGAATTTGGAGAGAGGCCAAAAGAAGGAGTTAATGGACCCAATAATGATGGATGGCAAACAAACCAAGGAGATATTGAGAAGAGTGGGAGTGATGTGCAACGAAAGACCCTACCAGTATAAGATCAATAGGAAAAAGAGGGTAGTAGATGAGTGATAGGGCTTGGATAGTGATGACGAAGAGGTAGAGGATATTCGTGTGATGGGGTCGATTGAGGAAATATTGTGCGCCAGATATGAGAGGAAAACCAAAGGTAAAGGGTATGACGTAGAAGGAGGATATCCATTATATATATGAATTAGTGTGGAATCCACAACACCATATGTGACTAATACATTTGAATAAGAAGAACCGATTAGACAACAAGTGATTAGTGGCAGAAGGATTTTAGTAGGACATGGGTCTAGTGGAAATTTGAGTAGAAGTATAAGTTCAACTAGCAACAATCAAGTATCTACACCATGTTGAGGTGGTAGTATAGCAAACTTCACAATGCAAGGAGAATATCCAACTATTCGGTTAACAAATTTCTATGGAGAAGGGTCAGATGAACCAAAGAAAAACTTGTTTATTTGTGAGAAGATTTGGGTATCTAAGCATATTACAGACAAAGATACAAAAGTGGCACAGTTTGAAATCACATTCATGGACCATGTGCTGGACTGGTATATGGGTATCACAGTAAACAGTCCATTGTGAGTGCCTACAACTATCACATGAGATGTGAAGAAGGAATTGATAAATGAATTTCAATGACCTAGTTTAGAGGATCAGTTCATGAGTGAGATGATAGAGATCAAACATAATCTAGGTGAGTCATTCTGGGAAGTTGATCACAAGTTCAAGAGACTAGAAGGTAAGTTGAAGTACCCTATTACAAATATGCAACATCAAAATTTATTTGTTAACTCATTATTGGCACATTTGAAGTATCCATTGAGGAAGAAAAAGTTTCAAACTCGGGATGATTCCTTGAAAGTAGCCTTATAGTTAGAGGAAAAAAAGTATACGCATATAGATCCAACTGTGGAAGAGTAAAGAGTAAATATGAATAACTTGACATTCCAGTTGAATTAGAATAAGGGAAAGGAAAAGAGTGAAGATGTATGGTGCACATTATGCTGAACAAAAGGTCATCATAAGAATGAGTGCCCAACCTTTGCACAATACATGGGGACATGAATTTCAAATCATTTACCCAAAGGAGGACCATGGAGTGAGATATGTAGAAAACATGGACATGACCTAAATCATTGTCCCATGATGAACAAGTATTAAATTATGCCAAATACCACTTTTTGTAATTTTTGCAAGTCAGTTGGACATCAAGACAAGGGTTGTAGAATCTTGGAAATAATTAAGGAGAGGACATGATATAATTATGGGTTTTAGGCTAAATTAATGACAGTACAACCTACGTAGTAGCTATAGTATAACAATTCATAACAATTTGCGATGCAACCACAGTATAATAATGCACAATATTTTGGAGCACCACCATAGTATAACAATGCACAAAAGTTTGCAGTCCCACGATAGTAAAATAATGTGCATTCATTATACAATCAAGAACCACATTATAATGCACCGTGCAAAGACAATCAAGGTAACAAAGGAGGCTTTAGGGGAGGAGGTAGATGACCAATAGTTTATCACAATTTTCAGAAACTTGGACACTATGCCAGAGATTTTCCAAAGCCACATGTGACATGTATGCATTGTCATGCTACATACCATGAGACAAAAGACTCTCTGACACTTCTGGTAAAAATACAGGACGAAAGGAATTAGAATGTGCAATGGATTGTTGTAGAAAATCAAGAAGACGATGGGAAGAATATCAATATAGTTACTAGAGGTGGATCCAATATAGGAGGAAATGCAACAAAGAAATATTGAGATCAATACTGGTGGTTTAGAAAGAATACAACGCCCCAACATAATTTTGATGCACACAAATAGAAGGAGACATTAAAGGAGGAAAGACAGGATATTTTGAAGTAGAATATTGCATCTACTTCAAGAACAAAGCCAGGAGATGATGTAGCAGTGTGTGGCATGCCTCCATTGTTTGATCATACTAGAAACAATCAACCATCAGAACAAGTAAGTAATATGAGAAACTTTTTTGGGTCTTGTGTGAATTTGTTAAATGATAAAATC
Organism: Picea engelmannii; assembly: GCA_009831015.1. Classification (NCBI taxonomy): domain Eukaryota; kingdom Viridiplantae; phylum Streptophyta; class Pinopsida; order Pinales; family Pinaceae; genus Picea; species Picea engelmannii. The sequence continues at coordinate 1,169,568 of ML783618.1, read as the reverse complement.
TCTTTACAAGTATTACAAAGTCTATTAGAGAAGTGCAATTATGGAGAAGAGATGAAATTATAATAGAAGAGAGTTAATCAAGTTCATAAGAAGAGAAGAACAAGTAGGGAGTTCAGGTTGAATGCAAACATTAGAGATTTCAATATGGGGGATATCATACTAGACTTAGGGTCTGAAGTAAATGTTCTTCCTAAGAAGACATGGGAAGCTATGGTGGAAACTACATTTGGATTTTCATCTATTCAATTAAATTTAGAAAATCAGCATAGAGTGGTACCAATCGGTAGATTGAAGGGATGGAATGTGCACGATGGGATACTTTGAGGTGATTGACATACTATATGACACTTCACCATATAAAGGATTGTTGGGTTTGGATTGGGATTTTGAAAATCATGCTATTATCAACCTGAAGACTAGAAATATTATCCTTGAATATGGATAATACAAAGTTATTGCACCATTGGATCCTTCATAGGGAGGAAGGTATGTGGAACCTACGACAACAAATTTCATTACAGAAGACATAAACCAACTTTATATAACTACTACATGAGAATAATACTATATTAACCCCAATATAGATGGAATTATGAGATACAGGAGCATCAGTTCATGTGCATTGGATTCAAATATATTTCTAGAGAATTGGCAACAATGATTACATAAATTATCTATCGGAAGATGTGCAAGGATGAATCACACACTAAGGTGGATTGGTACAGAGGTAAGAAAACCTCCTAATTTTTATGGTAATAATGAATTTTGAGTTAGAAATAGTGGAGAATCAAAGGTTATCAGTATTATACATGGCCTTGAAAGAAACCCCTACACGATGGTGGGGTACAGATAAATATAATATAAAAAATTGGTATCAATGAAAGAGGTTACTACACATCAGATTCAGTGTAGAGCAGGAGAACATATATGAGGAGTATTATAATGGAATTGGAAAACCCAAAGAACATGTAGAAATATGTATAATTCAATGGATATTGGTACCACCATATAAATGGACACATCACTTTATTCACACATTGGAAGGAATCCCAAGGAATTGGTACACATAATTGGAACAACCTAAGGAAACTAGAAATTGGGAAGAAATGCAGCATAATTTTGTGATTACATTGGCCTTTGAGCATGAGAGTCCAGAGATACATACAACACTAAATTTTCTAAGAGATGGGATTTTTGAATAGGCTGAAGTGGAAATTGTGATAGCCTATCAGAACAAAAGAGATAGATAGTAAGACAATTTGTACACTATTATCATGTCGCAGAATAAGAAGATCCAACAAAAGAAGACCCCCAAAATATACATATTACATAAGTTGAAGGGGAAATATAAGTAGAAGGACCACAATTAGAGTGAGAATATTATGCTACCCCACTAAAGATAAATAAGGTAAATATTGGAACAACAAAAAACCCAAATATTGTAAGTATTAGAGATTATTGGGACAATCAGACAGTAGAAAGAATAATAGAGTTATTGCACAAGTAAAGTGATTTGTTTCCAGTGAAATTTTTAGAGATGGAGGGAGTGGCAGGGGAAATTAGAGAGATGAATATCCATTTGAAACTATATGCTAGACCAATAAGACACATACCTTACAGGTTGAATCCAATGTATAAGTAGAAGGTGAAGGAAGAAATTGATAAGATATTGGAGGCTGGTGTCATAGAACCTATGGAAGAGTTAGAATGGAAAAATCCTATGGTAGTGTAGTAAAATAAGCAAGGGGGAATCAGGATCTATGTAGACTTGAGGAAGTTGAATGATAAATGCCTGCATGATCCCTTCCGTAATCCATTTACATATGAAGTATTGGAAAATGTAAGAGGGAAATAAGCCTATTCATTTACATATGGGTTTTTAGAATATCATAAGATCAGGATAGCACCAGATGATCGACATAAGACAACATTTTCTATATAATGGGGATCATATCAATATACAATGATTCATTTTGGGTTGAAGAATGCACCTGCAATATTTTCAAGGCTAGTAGTAGTTTCCTTTAAGGATTTCATACATAATTTTTTGGAGGTTGTTACACATTATTTTTGTCATCCCTATGACTATTAATGATGTAACCCTATATGTTTCCTTCAGAGGGGTCAGTGACCTAAGTTCCTAAAGAAAGAAAGGAGAATAACTTTTCCTAAGAAAATACGTTAAATTCTCCTTTGTAAAAACCTTATTAAAGAAGATGTTCGAAGGTTTCTATATAGGCAGGGTGTGAAAATGCCTGATTTTCACAAGTTGCACCATAGCTAGGTCGTGAAGTGTTCACAGGTTGCTATATAGGTAGGGTGAGAAAATGATCATACGTGGGAAAAATGAGCATCTTCTCGATGCTTCTAGAAGGAGAAACTTCCATGGTGAGGTGACATCTGAATGGTTTGGATCTTACTCACTTTCATGATTTAGTGGGATCATCCTAACCTCGTCACCTTATCCTCTTCAACTTATAAAAGGAGAGGAGCTCTCATGGAGAAAGTTAGCTTTTTATTTTGGAGCTTTGATAGGATTGAGCTTTGGAGATTGTTAGCTTGGATAGATGAGCCATTTTTTCAAGATAGATTGTGAGTATTATAAGATCTATGCTCTCAGAATTCTTGGAGTGGAAGTGTGTGGGGAACAAAGGACAATTGGAAGGGACCTTACGAAATCAAGGCCATGGTTGTAATATATCTTTCACATTTAATATGATACAGTAACATAATTCTTTCCTATAAATCTTGTTGTGTTTTATTGTATGATTCCTTGATCACATGCATAAGTTTATATTGAGTTTATGTTATTACTATCACTTTGGTTGGTTGCGTTCTTTTTTAGGTTCATCATTGTATGAGCGTTGGAACGGAGATAAGATGGTGATGGCAAGAGGAAGTGACATTTAAATGGTATGTCACCTATCCCTCTTTAGTTAGTAAATTCAATATCTAAAACTTAAGAAAAGCATCATGTTCTGGCATGTTTTGTTCTAGATCTAGGTGGATCTAGGGTGATCAGTTCGTCTCCGCACCTACCGATTTATCCAATAAAAAAATTGGCAACTCCACTGGGGAACAAATTGTTTCCTAGTTAGTCTAGCTTCCCTTGCTTTGATTGTTGTTTTTTGGTTTCTAAGTTTGTGAGAGATCCATGCAGACTCTCTGGATCTGAAAGTTCACTTATACTCTTTTTCCTTTTTCCAAATTCCTTTTGTTTACAGACATTCCCGCACTATACCTGTATATGGCCTGCGAAAACCTTTTATTTTCTCACCTCACTATTTAAACCTGTATGACATTTTCACACCCTACCCATTGCTAGCCTGCAAAAAATGTTGATTTTCACACTGTAATATACTGCTAGCTTGTGAACTTGTTTGTAAATTTTTTTTTGGATTGGGTCTTGTTATCTTTTGATGCCCAATTTTTCTTTGATCAACTGGATTGAAATTTTGGAGCCTATATTGATTTGTTTACAGTCTGCTTGACATTCTTTGAGTTTCTTTTATCCATATTTGCTTTGTTTGGTTTTGAAGGATTAGTCTCTTGCTTTGAGTGTCTTTCAATTACAAAGCATGTGTTTTCTTTAGAATTGTTTAGGGAAAGATCAAATTTCTTCTAAATAGTTCGCTTTAAAAAAAAAAAATTAGTTTGGGTTTCTTTGTTAAGAAAGTTCATTATTGCTTTTAGTGAAATTTTTGAAACAAAAAGATTTAATTTATTTCTTTATATTAGATTGGGGGCATCCTTGCATTTGAAGTAGCGAAATTGCATGATTCTTGGCATTTTTTGGTCTTAAATTTTTTTGTCTTAAATTGGGGGGGCCATGAATCATATATTGGTGTACATTCTATTTTGATCAATTCTTAAAGATATTGATATTGATGAGTTTTTTTAAATGTTGGGACATTGTGCATCTAAGAATGGTAAATGTTTTCTCCTTCTCGTAGCATAGCTCTCATCGAAAAGAAAAGATTGCATCTTCATCTCTTTGCATAACTTTCAAGTCGTTCAAAACACCATGTTGTCCACGCCATCTTCCTTTTGAGTAACAACAACCTCAAAAATAAAGCGCTTATAAAAGTTGATTAGACATTTTTATATTTTCTGGTAGCAAACCTACATTAGATTAGTTGTAGGGATTTGGAATAGGTGTGAAAGATAACTTTCCAAAGCTACAAACAAATATAGTATCTTGTGATAGGGAGAGTTAAATCCACTTACTACATTTTGTCCTGGGAAGCCCTTATCACACAAGGGTCAATCATGAGGTCGCATTAAAACTGGCAGAGTTACTCACCTTGCTTTGTTGGTCTTGGTGTAGAGATTGCACATATATGGGGGTCACTTGAAGGTATACCCACAATTATGAGTGTTTCGAGTTGATTTTGGGCTAGATACCCTGCCTTTGCACGTGGATTGGACTATCAAGTATTTCCCCAGGAATCACTGTAGTAATTGGTAACCTTAGTGGCCTATCTCTATAGGTTCTTTACACGAGGTGACTATCGAGGGGAAAGTCTTCACGGTACCTGGAATCGACATTGGCCAAACTCACTTGGGCTCCATGGATGGTATACCCAAGATTATGTGTGGGAGATTGCACCAAGGCATAAGTCCATTAAGTAGGATGTCAAAATAAATTTTCCACCCGCTCTATCTCATACCTTTCTTACTTTGTTCCCGGGATGTTGGATTTCACCACCAACTAGTGTGCTCATTGTGAGAAGGTTTTGTTTGCTTGTTTTCTTGCTAGATTTTTAGCATGTGTTGTTTTTTCTCCCTAGAGGACTCTTGGTTGGATCGTTATTTAATGGCATCCGTTCCCAAAATGAACCATGAAGGAACCCATGTTCCAGGGGAACCTTTTGTTTTTCCTTCTTACAGGAACATTGGTCCTCCTCATATTGCTACTTTGAGCCTTCCAGGTCTCACAATTGGATTACCGGTATGGTTGTTTTCCACTTAGGTAATCCCAAATTCATTTAGTGATTTAGTCATAGGCATTTCACCCCAAGAGCATAAACCTCATGTTGATCCTTCACCTTCTTCACCAGTAAGGTCTTCTTCTCCTTATTCGCTTGCAAGGTTGCCTTCTATTTCATCTTCTTCGTCGAGTGAAAGTTTTGAAGCTAGTAACCTGGTGAATAAGAAGAAAAAGAAAAGAAAGATTAAGAAGAAGAAATATAAACAAGGGTCAAAACCTCCAACCACTTTCAAACATGCTAGAAAACAACCAGTTACTATTAATTGTGCTGGGAGTGTTGATGATGTCAATATCACCCAAACAACTCATAAGCCCAAGTCCCCTTGCAATCTTTGTAAGGGTAGAAATCTTCTTAAGGATTTCCCTAGTCTATCCAAGGATATAGAAGTATGGTCTACACACCCTGACCAACCCATGCGGTCAGCCTCTGAACAACATGTTGATGACCTCCCGTCAACTAGTCACGATACTATTGGAAAGAAGAAAAGTAGAGTCAAGTTCCCATGTATGTTATGCAAAGGGATTCATATAACTCACCTTTGCACTTGTATGGACAAAGCCTTGAAATTACTGGAAGACATGATTGTTTCATAGCCTCAACTTCCAACTGCTTATCATAATTTTTCTCTCAATCCCCCTGTAGTTGATGGAATGATCACTCTAGACACATCATCGGTCAATCTTATTGATCATGTCGTCAATCTGGTCACATCCTTAGTTGAACCAGTTGACAAAGTGGTTGATCTGATACCATTCTAAGTCAATCATGCTCTCCTCTCAGAGAATGAAACTAAAGAAGTCAATCCAATCCCATCCTCGGTTAATCCTACTCTCCCGTTAGAGAGTGTCACCCAAGTGGTCGATCTGTTTCCACCTGTCGACCCCATTCTCCCCTTGGGGAATGCAACCCAAGTGGTCGATCTAATCTTGTCATCGGTCGATCCTACTCTCCTGCTAGAGAGTAAACCCGATAATGCCCATGTTTTTCTCATTGATACAGAATCTACCATGTCGAGGGATATTCCTCCTTCTCCCGTGGTAACCCCTCCAAGTAATGAGGCCATCCATTTTGATTGGGGTGTGCTAACTAGACTTCGTCTTCCCTCTCACATTCCTTTCCAGATTATAGTGCAAGTTTGTGGTCGGGACGTTCCTCAGACATTGATAGATGAAAGTGCATCTGTTAGAATTTTTTCCTCTTTTGCTTGGCAAGCTTTGGGTTGTCCTTAGCTTGCCATGGTTACGCAGAATTTGTTAGATTTTAACAGAAGAACCAGTCAACCTTTAGGGACTCTTCCTCAGTTTCCTGTAACTTTGGGAGGGAAAATTGTCTTTATTGATGTCATGGTCATTCAAGACCCCTTGGATTTTTCTTTACTCCTTGGGAGAGATTATGTCTATTCCATGAAAGCTATTGTGTCCACTCTTTTTTCACATGATATATTTCCCACATGATGAAAGAATTGTGACTATTGATCAACTTTCATTCATCGGTCATGAATGGATTACCTCCCTAAATGGTTCTTATATGAAGACAGTATTTCCCCTGCCACATGTCAATTATGTGGCATTGTCTCCCATGACTTCAACTTCTGATGACTTGGATCCGGTAGTTGACATGGTGATTTCTTCGGTAGGGCGATTAGAGCCTGATCTCCTTACCCCTGTTGTGGCACTCGACATGTGTTACTTCCAGAGCAATTTTCTTCCATCCAGTGAAGATCTCTTGGAATACATGACCGAGTTTTGTCCCTTGACATGGTGTTCTTCCAGAGCGTTATTTCCTTGGAAGCCATGATCAAGAAGAGGTCATGAGCATAGTTTCACTTCTCTGTGGAAAGATCGTTAAAAAATGAAACATAGTTCATGAGCATAGTTTAGTTTCTTTGTGTCAAGCTCGTTAAAAAATGAAACAGAGGTCACGAGCATAGTTTCTCTTCTTTGCAGCAAGCTCATTAAAAAATGAAACAAAGGTCACATAAATAGTTTCTCTTATTTGTAGAAATCTCATTAAAAAATGAAATAGAAGCTTTGAGTAGAGTTTTCCTCTCTGTAGCAAGCTCGTTAAAAAATGAAACAACAATCTGGGGATTGAACCCAAAGCCCTAAGAATAGTTCTTTTTCTGTGTCAAGATCGTTAAAAAATGAAACAGTCACCTCTCTTGAACCTTCTTTTCATCCACTCTTATCCTTTTTCTCTGTATAATAGAGAAATTGGTGACAACCTCAAAGTTGATGTATGAATTGAAGCTTGGAGGGAATGTCTCCAGATTGTGATTATCATTCTGGAGTTAAGTCACTAGATTTCAAGCTGGGGGCATACTCGATCTCAATATTCATTCATTCTCGCGCTCAAAAATACATGAGAATGCAACCGAGTATACTTCTGTCATATTTTTGTACTCATCATGGTAACACGAAAATAATGAAAATTAGGAGTATCCTTTAAGATCTTTTCACGCTCCATAAAAATGAAAAAGATTTCTGAGCGATCTTGTTCTTTTCACGCTCGTAAGCGTATTTGAAGAAAACATTCGGTGAACGATAGTTTATCACTTTTTCGGTCTCATTGAACTAATTTATGAAAAAGGAACTCGGAGAGTTCTCTTTAAGTGTTTTTTAGACTCTCAAAACATGAAAAAACCCTAAGTTTTCTATCTTTGGACTTGTTAAACAAACATCGAAAGGCCCTCATGGGACTGAACCACTCCTTCATAGGGTTCACTAAACATACTCTGAGGGACTCGTCTAAAGGATGAGCTTACATAAAAAAGCATATGTTATCCTCCTCAATCTTGTGTAAAAATAAATAGGTACTCGCCAGAAATGGTGGGGGAAAAATTGGGAAAGAAATGTGTCTAAACCTATATTCCATGGAAGAGTCATTTTTGAACATGAAACCCTTTCATGTGCTTTGTGTCTAGGTTGGAAAACTCGCTTGTCTCTTGATCATACTCCTTTATAAGACTACAAATTGGTATGTGATCCCTGTTGTTGAGTCAGTGTTTCCAAGACAATTGTTGTGTCGTCAATATGTTCAAAAATAAAGTTCAACCTGGAAAGCCTTCTATTGCATCGACCATTTCTGCAGTCGTTAAGCCTTCTATTGTGTTGTCCATCCTTGATTCTGTTAACTCCCAAAATAGCACCATTATTTTGGTTGGGTTTTACGGTGGATAGCATGGCTATTGATGGTTTCCTCAATTCATTGTTGAGTCTTTTAGCTGCAAAATTTTAGATTTTGGTTTGACTTAAATTTGGATTGTAA
>ML783618.1:1126247-1142251 GCA_009831015.1 Picea engelmannii | reverse complement strand
ATTATCAAATCCATTTAATCAATCACTTTTGGAAAATGATGAGAAAAATAAGAGTTTTAATCACATTTGGCATCTTTTCAATGGCAGAATTTCAGGGATTTTTTGCCACACATCATCAGCTCGAATTTAGCTTTGGAAGAACAAGTGAAAGGAGCCTTGGAAGACTAATCTCCACATCATCAACAGTCAACAGATTTTAAGGACCAACTCATAGAGATTATCCTCCTTTTTTGGGTGTTATCCCTATCTTTTTGTAAATTGGTTTTCTTTACTATTTTACAGATCCATATTTTTAGGATCTGAAACTGATTGTAAGAGGCTATAAAGCCAAAGACATTTGGAGTTCTAAGGGGTTCAATCTTGGAGAGAATTTGGCCTATGTACTGATTGCTTATCCTAATACAATCATAGTCTTCTTTTGCTACTGTTATCAGATTTTTCATCCATCTTTCTATTCTGTATTTTGTTTAAGTTTAGTTCAGCTTTATGCTCATGAACTTGAATGAAAGAATCCTTACTATTTAGTATGACCCTGCATTCCAATGTACTTGGTTATCTGACCCTGCATTCCACATGTATTTGGTTATCTGAATAGTATTCTTCATACCTTTCTTGTTATATTGCATCTGATTGACAGTTTCTAAAAGCGTTGGTTCATTAAGATATTCTGATAAGTAAATCTCTTCATTGTTATTTCTTGGTATCCCATTGATCCACCTACTGAAAAGTATTTATTTCTTAAGTTACCAAGCACCTTTGGTCTGCAACCACAAAGGGTTTCTTGGAGTGATAACAGATTCAATCCCGGGTTACTGGTTATTCTGATCTACATCAAATCTTGTTACTTGTTTTGTGTCATTGATGGGGGATACTTTAAGGACCTCCTGTGGCTAGTCTTTTCCTATCGAATTCATCTCATTATCTGGGAATTAGGCTTAGAAACTAATTGGTACCTTGGAACTTGCATGCCTTCATGGCAGGTTTCCTCGCTTTTGACAGTGGGTTTTCATCATTGACCCCTGATCGGGAGATTCCTCCAAGTGTTCGACTTCAGATCATTAATTCACATTCGTTGGATTGTACTAGTGTACCTTGGGATTCATTGACATTAATCGTGATTTCCCTCACACTTGTTAATGGTATTCACTAATGACTGGTAATCAATTGGTTTCTACCATGTTCAACTTCAACACATGTATTTGCATGGTTAGATTCTTACTATAGAGTGGTGGAGATGAAGACCCTGGATATTTTCTAACAGATCCAGGTTGCATTGGAGTATATTCAGTTTGTACTATTGCATAGATCCACATTGTATGTCTCGTGGCTATGTTCAAATTTGAGTCTTTAACACATAAATCCATAGTGTATTTTGTGTGGCTATGATCATATTTGAGTCATACTGGCATGGATCCACAGTGTATGTTTGGTGGCCATGACCTTTCTTACTTGACATGGATTTTTGCATGTCGGCATTTATGCTCTGAGTCATTTGTATTCTGAGTATGGGAATGCCTACCTCAGTGATGATATATTATTGTACTATCTTTCCTTGTTTGTTGGCAAGTTTCTGACCAACTGTTCCTTGTTCCTTGTTCACACTCGATAAAGTATTTTAGCTATCACTCTGTTCTAACTTCATACTTTGGGGGGCTCTTTGTTACACATTATTTTCATCATCCATATGACTGTTAATGATGTAAACCTATTTTTTTCCTTCAGAGTGGTCAGTGGCCTGAGTTCCTGAAGAAAAAAGGGAGAAGAACTTTTCCCGAGAAAAGAAGTTGCATTCTCATTTGTAAAAACCTTATTAAAGAAGACGTTCATAGGTTTCTATTTAGGTAGGGTGCGAAAATGCCTGATTTTCATAGGCTGAACCATAGCTAGGTCACAAAGTGTTCATAGGTTTCCATATAAGAAGGGTGCAAAAATGCTCATATGTAGGAAAAACGAGGATCTTCTCTATGCTTCTAGAAGGAGAATCTTCCATGGTGAGGTGGCATCCGAATGGTTTGGATCTTACTCACTTTCATGATTTAGTGGGATCATCCTAACCTCCTCACCTTGTCCTCTTCAACTTATAAAAGGAGAGGAGCTCTCAAGGAGAAAGTTAGCTTTTGATTTTTGAGCTTGGATTGGATTGAGCGTTGGAGATTGTTAGCTTGGCTAGATGAGCCATTTTTTCAAGATAGATTGTGAATATTATCAGATCTATGCTCTTAGAATTCTTGGAGTGGAAGTGTGTAGGGAACGAAGGACAGTTGGAAGGGACCTTATGACATCAAGGCCATGGTTGTAATCTCTCTTTCACATTTAATATGATACAGTAATACAATTCTTTCCTATAAAGCTTGTTGTGTTTTATTTTATGATTCCTTGATCACATACATAAGTTTATATTGATTTTATGCTATTACTATCACTTTGGTTGGTTGCATTCTTTTGCAGGTTCATCATTGTATGAGCGTTGGAATGGAGCTAAGATGGCGATGGTGAGAGGAAGCGATGTTTAAACAGTATGTCACCTATCCCTCTTTAGTTAGTAAATTCAATATCTAAAACTTAAGGAAAGCATCATGTTCTAGTGTGTTTTGTTCTAGATCTAGGTGGATCTAGGGAGATCAGTTAGTGTCCACACCTACCGATTTGTCCAATAACAAAGGTTTACTTGGATGATTGGAAAGTGTTTATTTTATTGAAGGACCATGTTGAAGTGTTAATATTGATGATATAAAGGTGTATACAGTGTCATATTTCATTGAATATTAGGAAATTCAGTTTCATCACACCTTTTGGAATATTGTTAGGGCATGTGGTGTGTAAACAGGGTCTCCTAGTTGATCCTGCCAAAATTGTTGTCGTAGTGAATTTACCACCACCTAAGTCAATGTTCTAGTTAAAAAATACACTTGGTCATATAGGGTATTACACGAATTTTATAAGGGGATATGCACAAATTATTATGCCCATGGAGAAATTGTTGAAGAAGTACATTAAATATCAGTGGAATGATGAGTGCCAATAGAGTTTGAATATCTTAAATGAGAAGATGGTCACAACACCGAGTTTAGTGTTTTTAGACTGGTCAAAAGGAATTTCATGTGCATGTGGATGCATCTACAATAAAACTTGGAACAGTTTTAACACAACCAGGAGAAGGTGATATAGATCACCTTATAGAATTTGCAAGAAGGAAGTTTTCATATTTAAAACAAAACTACAATACAAAAGAAAGAGAAGGATTGGCTATGGTATATTCCTTGCAAAATTTCAGACATTATTTGTTAGGAAATTTTTTTAATATGTTTACAAATCACTCTACTCATAGATATTTGGTTAATAATCCAGTGTTGGGGGCAAGAGTATTCATATAGATACTTTTATTACCTGAATTTGATTTTGAAGTTGTGGTGAAACCTAGAAGATTGAATGCAGGGCCAAATCATTTGTCTATGATAACTAATGGAGAAGAACCAACAAACTTGGAGGAAAATTTCCCAGATGCACAACTCTTTTCAGTACAAAATGCTCATGAATATTTTGTTGACATTATTGAATTTTTCAGTACAGGATTTTCCCGGAAGGAATTTAATACTACACAGAAGAAGAATTTGGTAGTTAGAGATGCAAACTACCAATTGATTGTAGGTCACTTGTACAAACTTGGTACAGACAACATTTTGAGGAGATGTGTTATGGAGCATGAAAGGCCTATCATTTTAGTAGAATAACATGAAGGAATAACTGGTGGACATTATGCAGGGAAATCTAATGTGTAGAAGGTACTGCACACATGATTATGGTGGCCAACAATTCACAAGGATGCAAAGGAGTATTGTTAGAATTGTAATTTCTGTCAGAGAGTTGTGTTGAGTGCTCAACACACCCTAAAAGTTTTGTGATGACTTCCTTTTGGGTACCACCTTGTCTTCTACCTTCGATTTTTTTCATCTTGGTTTGAGCCTTATAACCTTACTATTTGATATGTTTCATATCTAAGTTTCTCTTGAGCATATTAAGAACCATATTGAGAAACACCACGATTGATCAAGGAACCAACGACCCAGATTTCTCCCAGCTTACTTGAGAAGTTCGACATCAGTGAAATATTAAGGAAACAAAAATTGTATGGGAAGTCAAAGTAGCCGAGTGTCGACATTCTTTGGTGTCGGCCGATAAGAGTATCTCTTTTACGAATATAGCCTATGAAAATATTTCGCCGAAGGCCGATTCTTTCATATTCGGTAGAAAAGTGCGTTTGTAAGTGCCACACATAGATAAAGAAACATTGTCGACTGTCGACCTCCCAAAAAAAACTTTCGGTATCGGCGAGGGGGAACTAATTAATCACTCCAATGAATCTCAATATCAACAGTTGTGACCTCTAGTCTTTTCTAAAAAACTCTCGGTACAAGTGAAATTCAGAGCATGACTTTTATCCACTAGCCAAATATCTTTCCATGATTAATTTTTTTAACCAAAATCGATAATCCCATGGAAGTAGTAATTAATCTCAAAGCTTTACAAAGAAAAACATTAATAAACTCGTGATGGAATAACAATGGCTCCAAAATATCTAATATTTTACGCAAAATATTTAAAGAAGAATACACGTTTGATTCACAGCATGATACTTTTAAACTTTTCTTTATGTACAATCAAAAACCTCCGCCAGGCTTGGCTTACATACGAATAGACAACCTCGATGACTCGACTAACCTTCCCAGTCGCTGTGAGATTACAAAATTTTACAAAGAAGAAAGACAAAGAGGTGTTAAGCCACACTTCCAAGAACACAGGGCGAGAACCCGCTAACTACGTATCTCCTATGCTTTGGTCCTCTCTCAGGTTGTCTTTTTTTCTTGGTGGTGTCTTATGCTCCATTGTTTCCACCATATGCTGCACCTCGCGTAACTCCATGATCGTGTCTTGTTCTTCCCTAAGTTGTCTCTGTAGCCAAATGGTGCTCCCCATGTGACCTTGTGGCGGTGGTATCCTCTGGGATTTTTCCGCCAACTAACGCCACATTTCCCTATTCTCTTGGTAAAGCTCGACTATTGCAATTTGAGCCTGCACTGGTTGCTGAGCGGAATTTTTTACGGAAGCTCTTGGCTCTTCAACCCTCCCCTTTCTTCTTCTGCCTCCTTTCCCAGTAGTTCCAACCAACTCCGAATAATTGGTAGACATTACAAACTCTTCGAGGGTTGGACGTGCACTCAGTTTGGACTTGGAGCAGTCCCCCTCTCCTTCCCAAGTTTTCTTCTTAGGCCTTCCTCTTCTTCGTGGGTTCGGTCCCAAAGAAGGCACAGTCTCCATATTTTTTCTCTTGGACTTATCTACAACCACCCCAAGCCTGTGTTTAGATGTTGACGCTACCTTCGGGCAGATAGTTGTACCTCTTGAAGCCCACAGGAAGGAGTCCCAGGTGCGTTGGGGTGGAGACCTCACACTCTGACTACCTCGTGGACCTAGTCCCATGTTTGAAGGAGATCCCATAATCACAAAGTGTAAGAGACTCAAGGAATTCGCATATGGAAAAGGATTACTCAATGGACGTCGCCAAGATGAACTTACCAAACCAGATCCCCAGGGAATATGAGCTTGGCATATAAGAAGGATTTCTCGTAAAACTCTTGGATTTATAGGGAAATCAAAGAGAGACACTAGGCTCACTAGCATAATTCCCGCACCTCACGACATATTTGAATTTTTTTTCCATGTCGTAGCTAATCGATGGATGTGATCCAGAACATGAAAGTGTCGTCAATCAGGGTTGCAGGAAAGCATGCAGTACGATCCTTTTGATCCTTTTAAACTTCTAAACCTCTGCTATTTATAAATGACGCTTGACATTCTTGGTTGTATGAGTTATGAAGGAATTTAAAAACCTTCTCTGTACTATATCTAACCTCTCAGGAGAACACATGTGCATAATTCATCCTCAATGCCCTTTTTTCCCAAAGGTCAAGTAATTACTGTGATAATTATACTTTCATGTCTATCATACTTGATTATCCACACCAAAATTTGTTGAGGTGTTCATTTATACCAAAGAGGAGCGATGGCTTCACAGGTCACTCGAAGGAAGCATTTGGGATCACGTAAGTATTAAAAACAACTGAGACCAACAAGCTACACAGGTACGTGATTGATCTGATATTTATTTATGTCAGATCATGGGTTACTTGATCACTAAACTACTTATTTTTAATTGCAGTAAGAACCTTCTCAATTACCAACCAGAGTCTGTCCTGTGATCTCACCGAAGAACCGAAAGAATCACCAAAGTGACAAAGTATGTTGAGCTCCCAATTTTGGCATCCCGATATTAATCAACCTAAGAGGAATGATCAAGCTGTGAACCAAAAAAGATGCATCATGAATTTAAGAATGTGAAAAGGTCATTGATGCAAAGCTCGAGCAAGTACAACAGTTCCCAGTACATCCAACCAAAGCCAGAGCCATACTTCAGAAGTTGAATGTCAGCCTCACAAAATATCGGGCGCAGGTGGCATACATTAGGGGAATCTATGCGGCTCCGATGGAACAACACAGGTTTACATGGGCCAACACCTATGAAGAACTCTTTATGAGATGGTTTTATTATGAAAGATTCCACTCTTTCCAAGAAACAACTCGGCTGGACTGTTGAAATACTGTTAGATAATGACGCCACATGGAAATTCTTGATTAGCTCAAATTGTATTTTACCATTAATTACTGTTAAGACTTTATATTATAAATAGGAACATCGATCGATGGTCAGAGGGTCAATGGTGGTTGTAAAAACTCTTTTATTTTGGTTGTTGATAATTATTTTGAGACTACTACGAATTAATAAGTCCTTCTAGACTAGAGACGAGCTATTTTCATCAGATGTATGTGATTGGAGTTGGAGAAGAATTACTTCCTTTCCTGTTCCATGAATGTTGCAGTAAATGAGTAAGAAAAATTAATTATGTTGTCAAGTTATCTGGTGCAATGTTTTAATGTTCCTTGCTTTAAATGATGAAAGTAAATCATTGTGCTTCTATGTGATGAATGTATTGGTAGATGAATTATTTTTTTTACCGTGAGATTGATTACAGTTGTGTTTCTTTCTCTATGCTAAGTAGTTTACCTCAGCTATGTAATGAATGTATCGATAGATGAATTATTTTTCTTACCCTGATATTGATCATATATGCATCTTCTTTCTGTTAAGTAGATTTCTCATACAACAGTTGGATTCTCTTTCGGTTAAAGTATTATTACTAATTCCTTTGGCATATGATCGTTGTCTGCATGTTCGAGTAGCAGGTTATCCCAAGATTGACCCCTTCCCAATATTTAAAACTCTTGTCCTATCTCCATCAAGTTGGTTTGTACTAGCTTCTATCTCTTATACCTGCCCCACCTAAGAGAAAATTACTGAAAAAACGGTTTTAACCAAAGGAAGAGAATTCACCAGAAAACAAAAAAGCTCATCGATAATTTGGCCAGATTGTAAGATCTTGAGAACCATTCCACTCCAAACACTACAGATTCTAATTGGGCCTCGGTGGTGGGTTTGGTTCCTGTTGTTGAATCAAGGGATTTAAGCCCCATCAACAGGTTGGAAAGCCATCCAGGAGGGGTGAGATGTCATTAATACCACAAGTAGCTTTGAAATTGTTTGACAAGTGGGAATTAGAGTTTTTAGGACCAATAAATCCACTAGCAAGAAGATCATGAGCCAGGTATAATATTACAATGATGAAATATTTAACCAGATGGGATGAAGGAGAAGTAGTAAAGGATTGAAACATAGAAACTATAACACACTTCTAATTTGAGAAAGTAATCACAAGGTTTGGATTCCCTAGATTTGTTATGAGTGATCAGGGGACTCATTTTATCAATAGTATTATCCAGGAAATGACTGAAGAATTTGAGATACATCATCAGAAGAGAAGTCCTTACCATCCCCAAGAAAATGGAATAATGGAAGCATTTAATAAGATATTGGGGAATGCCTTAAGAAATATTTGTAATGTGAATAGGGATGATTAGGACTTAAAGGTACCAACAATACTATGGGCTTATAGAAATACATGCAATAATCTTACAGGGAAGAAACCCTTTAGAATTGTGTATGTACAAGAAGAAGTAGTACCTTTGGAGTATTTGATAGCTAGTTTGCACAATGCAAATATTACAAACATGAAAAAAAGAGGAACAATGCAATAAATATTTTCTCAACTTATAAAACTGGAAGAAGATAGGATCATAGCTGGTTTTCATCAGGTGTTATAAACCTAAATTGCACCATACATGCATACCTAGAATTTGGCCCCCTTGTTATTTTTTCCAATCCATCATTGAGAAGATCTTCTTAAAAACACTATTTTTGAATATGTATGTGCCCTGAACCACTACTTCCCGCATACACATGCTTTCTGCACCACTAAGGCTCACTCACATATGCTAGATACACCATTACAACCCGCATATACCCACAAAAGTTGAAAAAAATAAAAATTTGCAAGGAATTCATTGAGATTACGGGCTATTGGGTAGTTTTTGAACTGTCCCACTGCCTACAACCCATCACCCAACCGAATAACCATCCTTTTGTCATATAAAATGAGGTTTTGGGCTCTCATTCCAAACATAAGCATAAGAACAATGAAACTCTGCCCATTTCACATCCCCTCCTTGCCCCAAGAATTTGCATCCACCTTGTGAGATTTGCATCAGAATTTCCCATTCTTGCCTTTTTCATCCATTGTAAGCCTATGACATTTCCTTAGAAGACATGTGAGAGGAGAAAGATACGTGGAAGTGTAGTTGGAGCTTGGTGAGGAGGAGCCCAAACCAGGTTTGAGGAGCATTCACCAATCTCATTTTCATCCTTTGGAGGATACTTGTAGTCAACGGAGCAATCAAACACGAAAGGATAGACACCGGACGTGGAGTTAAAGGTAGAGTTACCAGATATTTTCACTTTGTATTTCATGCATGAATTTGGGGTATATTTGGGGTAGTTATAAAAAGTAGGATACTTTTGGACGGTTAGATCTGCCTACATGTTGAACCCTAGTGTAGTCCATAGTGGGTTCAACATGTAGGTAGATCTAATAGTCTAAAAGTATCCTACTTTTTATAACTACCCTGAATATACCCCACATTCATGCATGAAATACAAAGTGAAAAGATCTGGTAACTCTACCTTTAACTCCACTTCCGGTGTCAATCCTTTCACGTCCGATCGCTCTGCTGACTACAATTATCCTCCCAAGGCTAACAATGAGATAAAAGACTACTTGAACCTAGTCTGAGCTCCTCTTCATTAAGCTCCAACTGCGCTTCCATGTATATTTCTCCTCTCACACTTATTCTAGGGAAATGGAATAGGCTTACAATGGAGGAAAAAGGCAAGAATGGGAAATTTTGATGCAAATCTTACAAGGTGGATGCAAATTCTTGGGGAAAGGAGGGGATGTGAAACAGGAAGAGATTCACTGTTATTATGCTTATGTTTGGAATTAGAACCCAAAACCTCCTTTTATATGAAAAAAGGATGGTTATTCGGTTGGGTGACAAGCTATAGGTGGTGGGATAATTAGAAAACTACCCAATAGCTCGTAATCTCAACGAATTCCTTGCAAATTTTATTTTTTTTCAACTTTTGTGGGTATAAGCAGGTTGTAATGGTGCATATAGCATACGTACGTGGGATGTAGTGGTGCAGAGAGCATGCATATGCAGGAATTAGTGGTGCAGGGAATGTACATCTTCAAAAATAGGGTTTTTAAGAAGAGTTGCTCAGTGATGGCTTGGAAAAAATAACAAGTAAGAGGGCCAAATGCTAGGTATGATTGTATGGTTCAATTTAGGGTTATAATATATGTCCCCTAATGTGTGAGGTCAGAAGAGTATCTGATGGCCGAAACACATTACAAAATCTTCACCAATGTATGAAGCGAGTGATCTCGGGACCAGAGCTCGGGAGGTGCCATCTATAAAAATAACAATTTTCTCACTGAGGCAGGCATACCAATGCTCAAGATGAAATAAATCATGGATGAAAATCAAATAAACTATAGATCCATGTCATATAACTATATAAAGTGTAGCTGCAAGAAATACATAATAGATCTACATCTCAAAATCAAAGATATACATGTATGGCATCCATCTTCAAGAAGTCAATGACACCTGATGGCTGGAGATGTGGCCTTTAGATCTCGAGAAACAAATTCAATATCTTAAAAAATTGGGTAGGAGTGTAATGTGAGTGTATGAATTCACAACCCAGAGGTCTTCGATGGCTCATCAGGGAACAAACAAGAGGATCTCGATGATTAGGCAGAGAACTTCACTGATTTCGAACAAGGACTTGATTGGACTTTTGGGGATGGTCGGGCATGAGGTCAAGAGAAAAATTGTATAAATGTCGAATAAAGTTGGGTAAAACTTCCATTGGACAATAACACGATAGATGATTTGACTTGGGCAACATGAAATTAACATAATCTTACGATGGAGGAGGCAACACAAACTCTCCATGTGTTTGGAAGGATAACCAAATGGAGGAGGACACAACTCTATGTAGCAAGAACAACTTCCTGAGGTCATATTAAATCCCAAATATTGATGACAAACAAAAGGATGTGTTTTGTCCAAGGGCGACTCATTGTGCTTCCATAAAAAGAAAATAAATTTCTCATCCTCTTTTTGGGGTATATTTTATTTTTTTGTCTTTTTCAATATTTTGAAAATCTTGAAAAAGAATAAAATAATGCTACGTTACAAAGGAGGAATGGGTGTTGAAAGAATACTAGTTCCAAGTGCAAGTAACACACTAATGCTCATAGCAAGGAGACATGTGTAGGGAAAGGACACTCGAACAAAATTCCTCCATGTGTCAAGGTGTCGGGTCACGGAGGCAAAGTGCTACAAGGCTTGCGTATAAGGCATGCTTCAAAGGTTCAGTTGAGAGAAACATGGAGCCGACATTAGGCCAAAGCTGTAGGAATGAAACTATCATTAGCAAGACACGATGAAACCCCTTTCAATGTATTTTTCACGATCCCAGAGAAGGTAAGCTCGGTGGTTTTTTCACGTTTAGAGAGTTTGAAAAAACATAAAAGAAGACTCCACTGGGGTACCTTTTTCGAAGGTAGTCTAGTCGGTTTGAAAAAGGGGTAAACTAGCACTAAAAATACATCTATTCAAAACCATTTTAACAAGAGTGACAAAGAAATGATCACTCAATGATCTTTTCAATTTCAAGGATTCTGAAAAGAGCTTAACTATGGACTCACATCCTTTTTCAAGATTTAGTCTTCTTAGCCCAAAAATGTATAAAATCTACTTAGGAGAACTCTCCTGGTGAGATGAATCTCTCGAGGTGTACCTTTTTCCTCCTTAATATTCAGGCCGAAAAAAGGCGTAAACTCATGGTGGTAGATTTTTTTCCGAACAAATTTAACGAGTGTGAAAGAATAAGGTCACTCAATGATCTTTTCAATTTTAAGGAGTCTGAAAAGAGCTTAACTATGGACTCCTTAGGGGATTTTCTTTTGGACTAGTTTAACGAGTGTGAAGGAACAAGATCACTCGACAATATTTTTAATTTTATGGAGTCTGAAAAGAGCTTAACTATGGACTCTATGGGGGTTTCTTTTTCATAAATTTAGTCCCCGAGGCTCAAAAAAGGGTTAAACGTATACCTGAGAATACTCTTCTAGCGAACTGGGGTTCCTAGAGTATACCTTTGTTCGTACAATTGACCATCTGGACCGAAAAATGGGTAAAATACTGCCGGACAGACGTGCCTTCAAATTTTAGTTTGGCAAGTATGAAGGACAACAAGATCACTCGACAATCTTTTCATGTTTAGAGAGTCTTAAAAGGGCTTAAAAAAGGCTCATTTTCTGGGAGTCCTAAGGGTGAGGCAAAGAGTGATGAGACATCAGAAATATGAGGCACAATATTGTAATCATGACAGTACTAATAAGGACTCCCGAGCCTAAAGTCATTAATGACAGCATGGACACCAAAATGCAACTAGGATCTATCTAGGGCATCCATGTGGAGGTAGGTTCTACCACTAAATTATGACACTTCTAAAGCAGTAATGAAAGTTTTGTGTCGCAATTCAGTGGGATTGATCATATAGAAAAGAGGAAAAGACAACAAGATGCAAAAAGTGGAGGTGGAATCCTAGATTAAATGCAAAAAGTTGGAAAAATGACTTTTACCATAGAATATTTAAAAGTGACCCATCTCCAAAAAAGTTTTCTAAACCAAAAGTGAAGTGTATCGTAACATCCAATGAGAAACTCAATAACCATGTTAAATGATTTACAAGCCAGAAAAAATGACAAAAGAATTCGAAAAAGTGGCAAAAAGGGCCAAAAAATTCTATAAATAGAAGTTGACAACTCATTTCCACCTTTGCAAATCGAGAATTAACCAAAAAGCTAAAAATGTCTCTTTGCTAAAAGAGTTGATTCCAGGAGCTTCAGACCAAGTAAGTACAAACTAACCCCTCTTACATTTCCATACTTCATTTTTTCATTTATTTTGTTTTTTTGGGGGGGTTCTCTCCTTTAAAAAGGGTGGCCCTATGTGTATGTGGGATGTCCAAGGACAATCCGCGTATGCCTGCGAGAAGAAAACAATCTACCTGCATGCACACTCGATTGTGTCCAAGACAGCCTGCGTACACCCTCAATAGTAGAGAAAAAATGAAAAACAAGAGCTAACTCCCCCTATGAACTTGTCATGTAACAGGATGTATGTCTGTTTGAGAGAGAGGGAGCATGAGGATATAGATATCTTGGTCAATGAGGACCCTGTAGCTATGGCCACATTGAGACAATGCGGGTTATGGAAGTTGTTTTGGTGTCCATTCATGAGGGCACAACCCAAGTTGCTGAATGCCTTGGTGTATTACTAGCACACTGAAGCTAAGGCGTTTATGCTCAAGGGTCAGTCGTTGACTCCAATGACTGAGGACATCTACTTTCTGACAGGCCTATGGAGGAGAGGGGAACCAATCAACTTGCATGCATTTCCCCTTGGGCCTCACAACATCGCCAAGTTGATCGGAATGTATTGTGAGGTTGGCCCTATTGTGAGTGGGAAATCCCTCTACGGACTAGCACTTAGGGTTTAATTATGCATGCAGAAAAGACCTAAAGATTTCTACTTTCTACCATCATCCCAGACCTAATCCCCATTATTCTTAAGAAAATACATAGTTAAGAAGATCAAGTGAGCATACCTTATTTCAGGTGTTCAATGTCGATCCTTCCTCATGCTTGATCGCTCTTTGACTGCATCTCTCCTCCCAAGGATGACCTGCATTCACACAAGAAAAATAACAAACTCCACATGCATTTGATATATATATTAATGGGTTAGAGATTCAATAAACAAGTATGCAATAAACCATGAAAACCTCATATGGTGGGATGGGAAAAGTACTTCTTTATTATTAACTTCAACAAATCAACTTACAATGATGAATTCGGCCACTGCTCCATGAACCTAGTCCTGGGCTCCTCTTCAACTGTCCTCCAACTTCTTTGCTCTATCTTTCTCTTTACATAAGGATGGCTAAAGGGTTGGGACAAAGGGAATGCGCAATCAGGTATAGTTTCTTTACTATGATTCTCCTCCTCCAAATGGGATCCCTAACCCTTCTTTTATAGGCTAGAAGAAGCTAGGTATTTGGTCGAACCCTCGGCCATGCATGGTTGGAAGGTTTAGTTAACTCACCCAAAGTTGTGTGTTCCTTCAGTAACTTTCCTTTTTTCATGCTTTTGTAGGTACACGCAAGTTGTTTTGGGTTAGCTAGCATGTACACGCGTGCAATAATGGAGCAAGGTGTGTGGGCCTTTATAAAAGAGGTTTTTAAGAAGAGTTGTTCAACAGTACTTTGGAAAAGAAGGAATCTGAGATGGCCCGATGCCAGGTAAGCATGTCTAGTGCAAATTAGGGTTATAGTAGATTCCCCCTAATGTGTGAGGTCAGAAGAGCATCTGATGGATGAAATACATTAACAATCTTTACTGATGTGCCAAACAAGTGAGCCCAGGGACCAGAAATCCGGAGGCATCGTCTGCAAAAATAATAATTGTCTCACCAGGGCGGGCATACCCATGCTCAGGATAAAATAAAATCATGGATACCAATCAAATACATTGTATATCCATGTCGTATAACTATATAAAGTGTAGCCGCGAACAATACATAGCAGAGCTACATCTCGGAATCAAAAAGATATACGTGTAGAGTATCCATCTTCTTAGAAGATGATAAGGCCTGATGGCTAGATATGAGGTCTTCAGAGCTCGAGCAACAACTTCAAAATATTCAAAACTTGGGTAGGAGTGTAATATGAGTGTACGAATTCACTACCCAGAGGTCTTCAACAACTCATTGGTCATGGACTAGAAAATCTTGATGATCAGACTGAAGGCTTCATTGATTTCAACCAAAGACTTGATTGGACATTTAGGATGGTCGGGTATGAAGGCAAGAGACAAACTGCAGAGGGGCCAACTTAGGCTTGGTAAAAACTTCCCTTGGACAACAACACAAAAAATGATGAGACTCAGGCAACATGGCATTAACATAAGTTTACGAGGCAGGAGGCAACACAAACTCTCCATATGTTTGGAAGAATAACCAAATGGAGGAGGACATAGCTCTATGTAGAAAGAACATCTTGCTAAGTTCGTATTAAATCCCAGAGTTTGACGAACAAACGAACATATGTGCTTTATCCAAGGGCGACTTATTGTGCTGCCAATAGAGAAAATACTTTCCCCTTCCTCTTTTTGGGGTATATTTGATTTTTTTGTCTTTTTCAATGATTTTGGAAAAATAATAAAATAATGTTACATTACAATGGAGGAACAAGTGTCACAAACATACAAGTTCAAGTTGCAAGGATTGTTGGTTGTGGAGCCTGATTATCTTCCTGATTTAGAGGTCCTTGCTTTCAGCCATGTTTATACCCCATGAAGTATTTACATCCCAGAAGTGTGTACACTCTTCCACACGGGGGAGTGCAGAGGGGGGGCAGCGTCCCCCGAAGCAAAAATTTCCTTTTAAAAGTATATTGTAATTTCATTGTAAATATGGACCATTCATTATAAGGTCACAGATCTAACGGTAGAGATTATGTTAGGGATTTTTTCCCTAGAAGGCAACCCTCTTTTATGAGGGAAATGTATTGCGGCTATGGTTGATGGTGAATATTGTATTCTAAGAGAGGAGACTGTGAGAGAAAGAAGAGGAAGTTACAGCGGGTTTTTCTATAGGTTGTATCCCTTCATTTGCTGGATAATAATAAAGGAAGGACCTAGCAATTTCTCTGGTGGACATAGCCCACACTGGGTGAACCATGTAAATATGTGTCTCTCTTGTATTGTGTGTCTTCTATGTTTTGTTTCTACATTTGTTTTATTTGATTGCTCTGCGGTCCTGTTTTTCTAACAACTGGTATAAGAGCATAAGGTAACTCGTAGGAAAAGAGGCTTCCTGGTTCGAGTGGGAGCAATTTCGGAAGATGGAAAGTTTAGGGTCGAGAAGTTTAACGACCAAAACTGCCAATTATGGAAGATGCAGATGGAAGACTATTTATATCAGAAGGATCTATTCCTACCATTGAGCGAAGTAGCAAAGAATCTTGTGGCCATGAAGGATGAAGAATGGGAGATTCTTGATAGAAAGGCTCTAGGAACGATATGGCTGAGCCTGGCAGCGTCGGTGGCCTTCAATATTTCGAAAGAAAAGACAACGAAGGGTTTGATGGACGCGTTGGCCAAATTGTATGAAAAACCCTCAGTGTCGAATAAGGTATTTCTAATGAAGAGATTGTTTAATATGAAGATGTCAGAAGGTGGTTCTGTTGCAGATCATTTAAATGAATTTAATATGGTTACTAATCAACTAAGTTCTGTAAAAGTGGACTTTGATGATGAGGTTAGGGATCTTCTAATCTTGTGCTCATTGCCAGAAAG
>ML783618.1:1098079-1123108 GCA_009831015.1 Picea engelmannii | reverse complement strand
AGAGTATGTTGCTGCTATAGAGGCTAGTAAAGAGATGATTTGGTTACAAAGGTTTATGGAGGAATTGGGAAAAAAAGTAGGAGAACAACAGGTTGTACTATGACAGTCAGAGTGCCATTCACCTTGCAAAGAACTCAACCTTCCATTCGAAGACTAAACATATACAGTTGAGGTACCACTTCATATGATCCACTTTGGAAGATGGACAATTGAAGCTGGAAAAGATACACACTAGCTAGAATCCTGCAGACATGTTAACAAAGGGAGTAACCAGGGAGAAACTAAGTTCCTTCTCAATTTCAATTGGTATTCAAGAATGAAGATGAATATGAGAAATTTTCCAGGTCCAAGAAGGTTGAATGAGAAATTTTCCAGGTCCAAGAAGGTTCAGAGTCCAGCATATACAATAGTGGTGGAATTGTTGAGATCAGTCTCCAAGTGGGAGATTGTTGGTTGTGGAGCTTGATTATCTTCCTGATTCAGAGGTCCTTGCTTTTAGCCATGTTTATACCCCATGAAGTATTTACATCCAAGAAGTATGTACACTCTTCCACGCGAGGGAGTGCAGAGGGGGGGCAGCATCCCTCGATGGGGGTTCGGGGGCAAAGCCCTCGAAGAAAAAATTGCCGTTTAAAAGTATATTGTAATTTCATTATAAATATGGACCGTTCATTATATGGTCCCAGATCTAACGGTAGAGATTATGTTAGGGTCTTTTTACCTAGAAGGAAACCCTCTTTTATGAGGGAAATGTATTGCGGCTATGGTTGATGGTGAATATTGTATTCTGAGAGAGGAGACTGTGAGAGAAAGAAGAGGAAGTTACAACAGGTTTTGCTGTAGGTTGTATCCCTTCATTTGCTAGATAATAATAAAGGAAGGACCTGGCAATTTCTCTAGTGGACGTAGCCCACACTGGGTGAGCCACGTAAATCTGTGTCTCTCTTGTATTGTGTGTCTTCTGTGTTTTGTTTCTGCATTTGTTTTATTTTATTGCTCTGCGGTCCTGTTTTTCTAACAAGGACAAGACTGATGTTTAGAGAAATGACACTCGAGAAAAATCCTCCAAGGGCCAAAGGTGTCAAGATGCAGAGGAAAAGTGATACAGGGCTTACGTATAAGGTATGCTTCAGATGGTTCAATTGAGAGAAACATGGAGCTGACATTAAACCAAAGACGTAGGTATGTAAATGTGATTAACAAAACAAACAATGGTAACGTCCTTTGATGTAAGTTTAGCGAGCCCAGAGAAGGTAAGCTCGACGGTTTTTCATATTTAGAGAGTTTGAAAAAATGTAAAAGGAGACTCCATTGGGGTACCTTTTTTGAAGGTAGTCTAGTCGGTTCAAAAAGGGGGTAAGCTAGCACCGACAAAACATCTATTCAAAACCATTTTAATGAGTGTGATAAAGACAAGATCACTCGTCCATTTTTTCACTTTTAAGGAGTCTGAAAAACGCTTAACTATGGACTCCATCAAGAATGTTCTTCTGGACCAGTTTAATGAGTGTGAAAGAATAAGGTCACTCGACAATATTTTCAATTTTAGGGAGTCTGAAAAGAGCTTAACTATGGACTCCATGGGGGTTCCTTTTTCGTAAATTTAGTCCCCAGGCCCGAAAAAGGGTTAAAAGGATACCTGAGAGTACTCTTCTAGAGAACTAAAGTTCCTTAGAGGATACCTTTGTTCTTATAGTTGACTATCTGGACCGAAAAAGAGGTAAACTACCACTGCATAGACGTGACTTCAAATTTTAGTTTAACGAGCATGAAAGGCCACAAGATCACTCGACAATATTTTTATGTTTAGAGGGTCTGAAAAGAGCTTAAAAGAAGACCTGTTATGTCTTTTGGGAGTCCTGAGGGTGAGGTAAAGAGTGAAAAGGAATCATGCAAATGAGGCTCAAACTCGTAATCAGGAAAAACAATAAGGACTCCCAAGCCTACAGTGATTAGAGACAGCATGGACACCATAATGCAACCAGGATCTACCTAGGGCATCCATGTTCTGGTAATCTCTACCACCAAATCATGACACTTCTAAATAAGCAATGATGGTTCTATGTTGCAACCTGATGGAATCGATCCTATGGAAAAGGGATAAAGACAACGAGATACAAAAGTCAGGGTAGAAACCTAACCTATATGCTCAAGTTGTTCATCTGATATTTTTCCACAGACCATCAAAAGTTACCCAAAACTCCAAAATATTGTCCTAATACCCGATCATACCCTTCCAATGCCACTCGTAAATCACTCTAAATGGTTTTTGGTTTAAATAAAATGATATGGGGGGCCAAAAAAGTGACAAAATGAGGCCAAAAAGTCTACAAATAGAAGATGGTAGCTCATTATCACCATTTCTAATTTGGAAATTGACTCTGGAGAAAAGAAACCCCTTTGATAAAAGTGGTGATTCCGGGAGCTACAGTGGATGAAACGACCATCTATCTGGACCAAGTAAGTATAAACTCTCTCATATTGCAATTTAAATCTTTATTTTTTCTTTGGGTTCCAAGTTTTGGGGGGGAGTCGACCTTCAAAAGGTCGGCCCTAGGTCCACACGGGCTGTATTAGAATAGAACGTGTGTACATTCAGGCAGAGTAAAAACTGCACATGTGTACACGGGACTGTCGGCATTACAACCCTCGTGGACCCCCTTATTGAATGATTTAAAAAAAAAAAACAAGGGTTAAGCCTCCTGAAATTTGGTGTTTTGCAGGATGTATGTTAACTGGAGAGAAAGAGAGCATGAAGAGGTTAGTGAGTTGGTCGGGGAAGACCCCAATGCTATGGCTTCCTTGATGCAATGTGGGCTTCTCAAGTTCTTCTTATGTCCTTTTATGTGGGCATAACCTAGGCTACTGAACATCTTGGTTTATTATTGGAATCCAGATGCAAGGGCAGTCAATGGTGCCCACAACAGAGGACATATATTTTTTGATTGGCCTCTCCACGAGAGGGGAACCAGTCAACTTCCAGACATTTCCTTCGGGGCTGCATAACATAGTGGAATTGATAGGAATTTACTGTGAGGCTGGTACAGACCGATCGAGCTCACAAGTGCCCATAAGAAAGATTATTAACTTATTGTTGTAGGCGATTGTGTTTCTTATTGGGCGGATCACTGGTTTTGTGGATCTACATCAGGTGTCCCATGCACAGATGAATTGTGCACTCCAATGATTAAATGCACAAATATTTGATTGGAGCACAACATTGCTATATTTTATGAAGAGGTAGTTGACAGATTGTCGGTTGCAGATGCAGAGGAACTTCAGGTTTGGGACCAGTTTATGTTCTTTCTTCTTTGAAAGCGTTTTGAGCTTCAGTCCTCAAGTAGTGGCACGAGGACATCAGGCCTCTCTTCCTGCAGTTTGTAAATGGGTAGTGTTACTACCACGACAGGGTGGTGGAAGGACCAATGAGTCCTTTGACGATGATTTCTTCACTTGGTTGTCATGATAGATCCCAGTCATAGAGGATTACCCTTATGCTGGGATTGATTTATGGAGAGATCCTAAGATACCAGTACCTCCTGGTGAGGAGCGAGGAGAGATGGGTAAGTTTGCATCATTATTTTGTTGTTTTTTTTTCTTTTGTGAAACATATGTAATTTTTATGTTGTTTTTGTTATATATCATTTTTTTTGATACCATATTTTTTGATAGATATGTATCTATTGTGTGCATATGTGGGACTAGTGCGACCTGCAGACTATGCGAGGAACATGCGCCATCCTTATCCAGGGGCCACACCTACAGCAGCAGGCGGACCAATAGTAGCAAGAGAGCTTCTAGCTAGGGAGACTAAGAGGGTGTTGAGACGAGTCGAGTGAAACTTTACTTTGCTCACCCGCACAGTCCCTATGGAAGAGATTGAGGATCTTCCACCATCTATGCAACCATATGTAGTGGGGGCACCACATATGTGGGTCCAATTGTTTCGGCGTTTGGAAAACATTGTTCATCGGTACAACAGGGCCCACAGGCCCTGACATTAGTTAGAATTTTCATGTCCCGAGAGCACTACTTGTATATATATTTTTGAGGGTATAAGCCCCATGACTCATTATTGGTCATATTTTTGAGGCGCTTGCGTCCACCTATGTACTCTGGTGGCTATGATATTATATATGGATTTTTATGTCTTTTTGTGTCTTATGGATCATTTTTTCCTTTAAAATTGTATTTACATGTTTATGTGTATGTCCTTTCATATGTGTGTAAAATTCTATTGGGCCCCAACAACTCCCCCTAAATTTTTTACAAAATTTAATGGGCCCCCTGTTAGAATCTTGTTAATTATAATGAGCTACAGAATCAACCTTTTCAAATAATTCCATTCCTTGGCTTGCTTTGAGACAAACTTAATACATTCAATTTAGTATGAGACATTCATTACAAGAGTATATGTCAAAATTTAGAAACGAGCATAAAAATATCAATTTAAACAAAACGTTAATTTTTATCAAATGTTTACTTTCGTTTAAATTATGATTATGTGTTCATTATTTTTCCCATTATCAAGTTTGACTATTTTGAATAATGTGTTCAATACTTTATCAAATAATATCTTGGTTGGTTTCTCATTTTCATGAAATCATTTGGTAATATCAATTAATTAATTTTTTTTTTCATTTTCAATCTCATTTCAAAATAATAATAATCAAAGAATTATCTATCATTTGTTTGATTTTGTAAAAAACTAAAATTAATATTTTTTCTCCATTAACTTGAAGCTTCTAGATCATATTTGAAAACAAATTATAAATAATGTTTGTTTATAAGTTATAGTTAGTTTAAATTCATTTTTTATTTTTCTAGATTTTGTTTTATTCACAATTTTAAGGTTATTAATTTTTAAGTTATTAATTTAGGTTTGTTTTTGTTTCACAGGTTTCTATTATAAAATATTTGATACGGATCTGATCATGGCTTTATTTTATTATCCAAATATGTTCAAGATGATTGATCCAAAAATAATTTTGGATTACTACAAATAATTTTATGAACAACAACAGATAAAATTTGGAAAGACGTCAAGATCAGAAAGACGATTTTGTAGAACTGATTACAGCCAAACCGTGAGGAATTTGAAGAAATGGTTGAAAACCGAGAACCAAAATGGACCCATTTACCTTTTCCATAGACATTTTCCCCAAAAAATGCAAGAGTTGAGAGATATTTGGGTCTCTTTTAGAGGCAAATTTCAGGTGGTGGAAATTAATAGTGACGTCCAGACTGTTCATTCATTTTATAAATATATGAGAAAGATCAGAGCCAAAGGGATCCAAGAATTGGAGAGGAGGATTGTAATCCTTTCTCTTTTGTATATTATTTCTTTTGTAAACTTTTTATTTTTTTTCAAATGGAGTAATGGATGGCTGGAATCTTTGGGAGAATGGACAAATATTTTCAAAGAAGAATATGGACTTCCAGGTTGCTTAATGGCTTTTGTCCTGTAAGTAAAATGGTTTTATTTTCATTATAATATATTCATATTCTTTGAATAATTGATTATGCATTGATTTAAATAGATTTAGTCTTTTTTTATCAATACATGGTTAATTATTATCATTTATGTATTAATTTGTCCAATCTTTAAACTCTATTATCCAAAACAATTCTTCCAAGACTATAGAATGGACAAATGATTCAAAAGACAAATGTTGTTATTTATGTTTTTTTAATCATGTTACATGTGCAGGTATGATATCTTTAGATTAAATGATCTACGATGTGTGGGAGGTTTATATTATAAATACCATCTATCATTTTCTTCATCAAAATATAAATGTTGTGATTATATCTTTGATTTAAATAATGAGATTTATCTTTGAGTTTTAAATTGAATGATAAAATGCATAGATTGCTTCCAAATTTATCTTCTTGTAATCATGTATAATTATGAGGGGTAAAATCATGAAGATGGGTTACACTTTTGCTTGTTTCATGAGAAAAAAAAACTCTATTTTCACAAGTTCTTCAAATTCCGGCATACAAAAGTATTTTTTTTATTTAGAATTTCACTTTACAGTAAAAACAAAACTTGTGAATAATTTTGTTATCTTTCCAATGACTATTTTTCAATTTTTTTTATCACGATTTGATATGTCAATTTGACAGTTATTTAACAGTATGTTCCTTAAACATGAAAGGAATGATAATGAGTAACTTTTTTCTACAACAATGTATCTATTATTAAACTCATGTTTTTAAGAAACGAAATATACTATAACAATCTACAGAGACTCTATTTTATTATGACTATAATTTTGAATCTAATGGATGAATATTATAATTTCTAGAATTTTTTGAAGTTGACCAAGCTGAAAACATTGCAGATTTTAAACACATGTTTTTCTACACCTTGTATCTATCTTAATTTGTACTTAAAACTAAAATCTAAATATACCCTTTTGAAGAGAATAGTTTAAGGATTATGAGTATATTTTTTTCTAATTTTTTCACAGTATATTTTTAGGGATACCGATATTTCATTTCACCGAATCATAATGTCTGTTGAAAATATTATGCAATGATTTTTTTAAAAAATTAAATAAAATTAGATAAAAATAAAGCCAATGAAAACAAATTGGAAATGCTGGTGACATTTTAGAAACGAAATTCTTAGTATTTGCAGGAGTCTGCAACCTCCGAAGTTTAGGTAAGCTTGGGGAAATTCTCTGGTTTTTGTTTTTAGTCCCAATTTCATGTTTTCGGCCGAAATAATCTTTTAGACGAAACCTAGATTTTAATGGAATCCATTAAAAATAAATGTTTCAACCGAAAAGTTTTTCGGCCAAAATATTCTCACCATAGGAAAATAATTCATCCAAAAAACATTGTACATGAATTTCGAGGGCACCATCATGGTGTCGTTCAATTTGACGTGCAAATTTTCGGTCGAAAAAATTCCTAGCAACATTTTTCAGCCGAAAAAATTCTGCTAGGAATTTTTGAGACTTGATTGTCACGAAAGTGTTGCCCATCTTCATGATTTTACCCTGAGATCACAGGTTTATGTTTGTGTTTCCTTTTCTGTCATTAAAACCTAAGCTACCAATACATGTTCTAAATTTATTTAGAACAATAATAAGGTTCATTGCAGATTTCTCTCTTGGACATGGCAGTTGGATGTTCACCACTCATGCAGATGCTTGGATACACCTCACTAATTCATTGACATGATAGCTTCTTTGTATTTTTATGTCATTTTCGTATTATTGAAACTACAATGTATGGGTCAGCTTTGACTATCCAGATGTTCATGTTTCATTAACTTTTTTTTGTAAGATTCTTTAAATTTATAAAAGAAAAACAATAAATATTTTTATGTTCTTTCTTTATCTACTTCCTAGCAACAATCATTTTTCACATCGATTTTTGAAAGTTTCAATTAAAACTTGCATCTTGTAAATCATGTAAATAAACGATACTTGTATTTCTTCTTCTTAAATACAACTACTATAGTTACATTTGAACATATGTACATATATATAGTGTGTTTAGTAATTAGTTAGTTATTTCTCTCTTTTATTCATTTCTTTCAGGATTCTTAGATTGGCTAACGGAGCCATTAAACCCGTTAGGATGAGTTACACCAAATGGCTTGGGTTATTTAGACAACCCCAGACTGGACTCGCTCTTCCAGTTGACGGACATTCAATTTTTCCCGTCAACAAATGGTGCTAGAAGGAGGGCTAGACTGACAAGCTAGACTTATAGGAGTCTTTGTTTCAAATTTAATTAATTTCCCATGACTCCCCAAATCACTGTGTTGGAACATGCTTTCCACTTCTCATTACCTGATATTTTTAACAAGACAATATCTCTCTTTTCCAAACTCACCTTTGATGGTGGGGGGAATGTATCCGCAAAAGATCATATTAACAAGTTTTTGTGTAAATGCATCAACCATGATCTTTCTTATTTAAAGGTTTTGTGCAGATTGTTTGCTTTTACTTTCAGGGGCCGGATTAAACATTGGTTTGAGTCTTTTCCAACATATCATATTTCTTATTGGTTTCAGTTTGTAGATGAATTTTTAGATGCTTTTGAAATCTATGATTACAATCAATTATGTGAAGAATTTCAAACTTTGGTAATCAATGGTGATTCATCTTAAAAAGGATTTTCGACAAGAATCCATCATGTTCTTTGTAAATTTAATCTTGATGACATGTATGTAACATCCCTCTCTGGCGCACTGAGAAAACTTATTATTTGAGGATACTTGCTCGCAAGTGATCTGAACTTTTCTGATGTTAAAACATTTATACTTGATTATGACACATTATGATAGATGACATGACGTTTTACTATTTGATGTAGACAGGTGCTATTGACTAAGTTTTATTGAGTGTGCAGAGTTTCAGACCTTGAGGATGCAGAGGCATCGGTGGAACCCCCTTGGACTCCGGATTGAGTCAGGGAGTGTTCTATTTGGGTTGATTTATTTACTGTGATGTTTCTTTGATCTGATGATATGATGTTGACATGTTCTAACACGATTGTTGATGATGCAGGCTGACGATATCTTTCCGACCAGACTCACATATGGAGTAAAGGGGCCACACACGATTCCAAAGAAGTTGAGGGAGAGGGGTGGACAACATCCCTGCCACCGCCTACTAGCACTCTCGTCGTGGCTCGAACTGTAGGTTAACGACTACCTAGTTCGAGAGGATCCACAATTCTGTGAGGGTAGACTGCGACAGTCACTCACGATGATTCTAAGGGGTATGCAATAAGGCGGGGGCCTTATTACTTAGAGCCCTTAGTCTCCCACAAGTTCACCTGGCAGAGTGTTGACTCCATGGGTTATACATGTCTACCAATTAGTCAAGTTGGTGAGTGGCACCCTTGGAGCACGTGGTGCATCCTGAAGGGCACGTCGCACAAAAGAAACACAAGAAGCAAGTGGCACCCTTGGAGCACATGGTGCATCCTGAAGGGCACGTCACGCAAAGGAAACAAACGAGGCGAGTGGCACTCTTGGAGCACGTGGTGCATCCTGAAGGGCATGCCGCATTGATGTGGATGAAGGAAACAAACCTAAATAGCCCTAAGACAATAATGCCTTAAGAAATCCTTAAACAACTTCCCTAACCCAGTGTCGCCCAGTTCAGAATCTAAGTACTAAGTCCAAAACTTTAAGGGTAAAATTTTAGTCTAACCTTAAGAACAGACCCTAGAATAAAAATAACAATTTAAAAAAAAACCCACCTAAGTAATAGTTGGGTCTTCATAAAATTCTTGGGGAGATGACGAGGGTAAGATTTAAATTAAAACTAATAGTTTTAAAATTTTACAAAGAAGAAATTAATTCCTAATTTGTGGAAGAACAAAAAAATATTAAATAAATAATAAATGAAAAGATTAATTAGCGCACTTACCTTTTTGGTTCTAAAAAAAAGGAAGGGATTGATAAAAATAGGGAAACAAAGTAATAAAGGAAACATAGGCAATTAATAAGTAATAAAATTATTTAATGTGCGGTAGTATAAAAAGTTATGAATTTAAAAATAAAATGAAAAGATTAATTAGTGCATTTACCTTTTTTTTTTTTTTTTTTTAAAGAAGGGATTAATAAAAATAGGGAAATTAAGTAATAAATGAAACCTAGACAATTAATAAGTTAAAGAAAATAATTTTGGAGAAACGTGGGGGATGAATGACACTTGTACGATAGAGAAATTTTGGAGGGTTTTCTTTAAAACTAAAAAAATAAATGTGATTTAGGTAAGTTGGCAGGCTCAAAACTCTATAAAAGAAAGGGGGATGAGGGAAAAATGGGATGGGCTATTAGGTATCGTTATGTTGTTGATTTGTGACTGGACTGATTTCTTGTGAGGAGTTGGGAATTTCTCAGCTTGTATTGGAGTGGTAGCTCAGCCTTGCGAGGCGATCTGGGAAGCTAGGTATACCATCTGGATGATGTGTGGCCCCTTTGCGGCTTAGGGGGCTAAGGGGGAAGTAGAGTAACCCTAGCGATTGGCTGGGAGGTACCGATGTAGTCTCGATGGTCGGCGAGTGGGAGCGGCACCGAGTTGAAGTGTGGGATTGCGTCTTCAGGTTATTCTCCATTGGTCACAGGTACGTAAGTAGGTTTGTTGTTTTAAGAATAATGAGAAATGATTAAAGTTGTATATGAACCCTTCTCTGTGTTTGGTTAATGGATTTCTCAGCCTTGCTGCTATGCATCTCTGCGTTTGTATTCTTGCTAAAATATTTCAGTAATGAAGTTTCGTTTGGAATTTGTAATGATTTTCTCTACACTACTGAAATGAAGTTCATTTGGAATTTGTAGTGAACTTTAGGAATCAGATTTTACAATCTAAAATTTACTTACTATAGTTGTATTCAAATCTGGCACTAAGGCCTCTGTTAAATGAAGGGTTGAGCGTTAAGAAATTTCTTTTAAAAGAAAAAAAAAACCGTTGTCTCTTACCTTTGTTTTGATAGATAAGAAAAGAAAAATCTGATTTCATTCATTGATGGGCGAATGGCAAATTGTTTTGTCCCCCTTCATCATAGGAATTTTCACCGAAAATCTAGTTTTGGCATTTCGTGTAAAATTTTTCGTTTGGGCGTTTTTGTGTAAACTTGATCTGGCCTTTACGTATAATTTTTTTTTCTTCAAGGCATTCTCTTGCCTTCATCCGTGGGTTAAGGGTTGAGTTTTGTACCTACCAATTAAACGACCTGTCCACTTGTGCATCTGAATTACCCCTCGTAACTGTGCATTTTTATTTAAGAACTATAAATTTTATGCTTTTAGTTGGGCTATTTTACCTTGACTGTGATGGCATGATACCCTATGACAGTTGTGCCAACCTGAGCGCGATTGTTTTCTTACACATACCCTGGCACGATTGTTGGGTGGCCAACAAAACGAAAAAGAGACAACACCGTTTCGATTTCATTTATTTATTACTTTTTTTGACGGTCTTTAGGTTACATAACTTAGTTTTCGTGGTTACCCATAGACAACATTACTTGATCTCATTTAAAGGACCTCAACCTTGGTGGTGGCTCTTACGGTCGCCCCATCTCTCGGCTTATTTCTCTGTTTTTATTTTTACAATAAATTTAATACACGATATCCCTGATTTCACTTGACTCTGGTTCACTATTCTAGTTGTCGGCAACACAATGGCTCAGGGGTTTTACTGTTAAATCGACCTCTGATTTTCCGAGTTGGATTGACCTCTGTGCCTTCGCGCCTTTGCTTTCTAAAACTCTCCACCACCGTTCATCTCCATTGCTAATCTCTGAATTTAATGGTTGGGTGGGACAACGATTTTCCACCAGCTTCACCCACCTTGATTGGGCTCTCCTAACCGTTTAGCTACCTCGATTCCTCAACAAATCTCACCGGGATTTTCCTCGATCTCTGGCAAACACCGTGCACTTTCGTGGCTGCAATTTTGATGAGAAGGTCTGCAGATAGAGATATTGTGCAGGAATCTGTGTGGGCCTTCAAAACTTGCATTAAATCTCGTTGATGGGCGGCTAACGTTCTGGTGTGGCTGACTTACCGGCGTTTTAGTCTCTCTGAAAAGAAATAAATTATTTTTCCCCTTGTTTTTACCAAGTGTTTCCTCCAACGGCAATGACAACACTCTCGAATCATCCCTACATGGGCATATTGATTATCACTGACGTCCGGCATCCAACATATGTTTTTTTTTCATGACTGTTATTTAATTTTATAAGCTCAGACAGTGAACGCTATTACAGCGTTAGGATTAGTGTCTTCCTTTTTACCCCTTTTCCCGTGACGTTTTTATTGATTCCCTACGCCCAGCACCCAGGTGGCGTTGATTCCATGCAGGCTATTTCCTTTTCACGGCTGATCTTATGACAACATTGAAGGTCTTGTGACAGACCGCGGATCATGAACCTAATTTTAGAAATGAACTTATTTTATCTAAGTTGACAATAATGTTGCTAAAGCTTTAGATGTGTTAAGTGTAAATGCAAAGCTTATGGTAGTGACTGAATTCCAGGTTACTTGATAAACTGAAATTATAATGTTCTTGCACCATAGGTAATTTAGTTTTTGATTTAGCAATATTATTTTAGTTTATATTAGGTAATGTTATTTGTTCCTTATTTTAGTAATGTTACTTTAGTTTCTTAATTAGTAGTGTTTTTAGCTTCTTATTAGCAATATCTCTTTCCTTCCTATCCTTTAAATGATAATCTCCCTTATTGTTTCCTTTATCATTCTGTTAGGAATGGTAGGAATTGGTTAAGTTCTTTTTATGATTATTATTTTCAGCATGCAATTGCTTTATTACGTATTCAATATAAAAAGAATGGCTTTATACAAAAACAAAAGGTTATTATGCAATTGCCTTATTGCTTCATTCTTGGTTTATTCATGTTATTTATCAATTGCTTTATTCATGTGGGTAACCCAATAGATGTTATTATTTTCACCATGCAATTGCGTTATTATGTATTCAATATAAAAAGAATTGTGTTATACATTCAATTAAAGTAGGGGTTGCTTTATTTCTTCAATTAAGAAGGAATTGCTTATGTATTCAATTAAGAAGGAAACTCCTTGGGTATTAGGTAGTGGTTGCAAATTATGGGGGTAATGAAATTTTAATATATTATTTGAATTATGTAAGAGCAATGATCTTGTAACAAATAAAAGTACTGTTAGGGTTAGATAACATATAATGCTAATTGCTATCTAATTTGCAAAGTTATGGTAACATTGTGTCATGGCCCTGGGCGCCTTACTGTAATTTATTGTCATGGCAATGTGTAAGGAGTAATGTCCTTGTATTATATCATTAATTACGTACGGGTAATGCATGTCAATATAAATTAAAGTGCAATTTTTAGTGTTAGGTATTTATGAAAAATAATGGCATTGTGGTCTTATCTTAATACGATTGAATCTTTAGTTATTGATTATTTATAAATTTGAGGTTCCTTGAACTAAGTACCATAGAGTATTATGACTTAGTAGATGAGGTTTCTTGTTCCTTTTCATAATGCCGAACTTGGCGGGTCGATGTCTGCATCCTTCTGCCTTGCGCCTTCCATAGAGGTTGCGGTCACTCATTTAATTATTGTTGTACTTGGTAGAGGCATTTAAATGTTGGGTCTGCTTGTGTCAGGCGGGATGTAGACACCTTCATGTTCCTCAGAACAGTCGCGAGCCCTGAGACCTTAAATGGTTAAAATCGATGGGAACCTGGGCTTGAGCGTTTCTTACGTGTCTTGGAGGTCCTAACCATGGCAGGGTAGGAAGGGTGGGTAGTCAGTCTTACTTATTGTCGTTGATCGTCGTTAAACGCATGTTTTTACTGTGATACGTCGTATGTCATCTTGTGGTGTTCATCTTGCTTGTGTAGTGTTCATCTTCGAGTTACTAGTTTCTACCTGAGCAGTCGGCCAGGACCCTATCTGACCTTCTCTCTCTCTGGAGCAGAGGACTAAGATTAAATGCCCTGCTTTCCTGTGAAGAAATAGTAAAATCTACTGTTATGGATTCTTCTTTATGTCTATGTCATTTAAATGCTTGTAGTTACTTGTTGTGTGCCTTATGTCTTCTTGTTTTGTTCATCGTCGTTGCGTCTTGTTATTTGTCGGGTGGCGACGTAGAGTCAAGTGTGTATGTTTCCTCTTTACACACGTGCACACACCTTAAACAAAAAAAAATTGCACCTGTTATCAGAGTTGTTTTCATAACGAGGAGGTTGTTACATATGGTATCAGAGCGAGGTTCAACCCTGCGACTGTGGAACGCCAGGCTTTCCACTACAACAAACCCGTGAGTATTCACCCTTGCATTAAGTAAAAACCTTATCTTTTCCTCATGGAGATCATGTTTAGAGGGCGCCCCTGAGGTTCCACAATGTACGATATCTAGTACCAATAGCACCCTCCTATATCTCCAGAGAGATGAGTTCTATCATCCATGAGTATCATGGATGATGGTGTCATCGAACCCTAGTGGTAGAGTAGGGAGTGTGCTTCACACTTCGTGTATACGACCTCCAGCGTGAAGGTCCATAGGGTGGTCTTTCCACTGAAAGGGAGCTCTCCTTTATGGCGGAAGATGCTCCTGCCACTTTGAGCTTGGTCATCGATGAAGTGTCTTAGGAACTGTTCTAGGAACAGTTCCAGTAGAGGTATATTTTTGAGGAATTCGTTGAGCGTTAGCTCAACGAGTTCGACGCCTTGCGTCAGGGCAATCATACGATGCCGAGTACGAGGCCCGTTTGGAGTTTCTTCGGTGTGCTCTGCACCCTCATCGAGAAAGTTGATGTAAATGAATTGTGATGGCATTTGCATTGGAATTCAGCTTCTACTTCGGGAACCAAGCTTTCTGGACCGAAGTAAGTATGTGGGAATGTGGGGAGCCACATTTCCAGTGCAACGACCCTATGAAGAGGACTAGAGAATCTGGATCAACCGGACCCACTACCGAGGGAGATATGGGAAAGTCCCATCGGATTCATGTGGCGGTGAATCACCACCAGGAAGAGCACCAATTGACTGTGCTCGAGACGACAGGTACTGTCGCTGACCAGACCCTTAGATTTTGATAGACCTAGGTGCTATTGAGAGTTGCATTTCTGGTGTAGCACTAAAAAGGATTAAGGTAAAGGCAGTCGAACAGGATGAGTTTAGCTTCGTAGAGATGAATTCAAGAGCCAAATAGAAGGTTGGAGGAAAGTTTATGGGATGTGCCTTTATCCTGGGAGATTTTGTCACGAGGGTCAACTTGTATGTCACGATCTTAGGATCTTATGACGTCGTGATTGGTATGGACTGGTTGGAATCGCATGAGGTGATACTCAACTGTAAGACGAAACGATTGAGCTTGGTCAATGATTAAGGATAGAGACGTGTGATTGTAGGACAGAACCAAGGAGTATCCCTGAGGTTCGTCTCTTCCTTACAGTTACGGAAGAGTATGCGCAAGGGGTGCAAGCTTTATACGATCCTCGCGAAAAACGAAAAGGGAGTAGTGAAAGGTGTATAACACCTTCCAGTGGTGAAGGAGTTTGCGAACGTATTTCCAGAGGAGTTACCTGGGATGTCGCCGGAAAGGGAATTGGAGTTTACCATAGACCTGAAACCAGGGACCGAACCGATAGCAAGAACACCTTATCGGATGTCGACCCTGGAGTTGCAAGAGCTGAAAATGCAACTGAAGGAGTTGTTGGACCTGGGACTGATACTCCCTAGTGTGTCACCATGGGGTGCACCAGTTATTTTCATACGAAAGAAGGACGGATCGTGGAGGCTTTGCATTGAATACTGTCAACTGAACAAGGCTACGATCAAGAATCAGTATCCCTTACCAAGAATTGATGTTCTGTTCGATCAAATGAAGGGTGCAATGGTGTTCTCCAAAATCAATTTGCGATCAGGGTATCACCAGTTACGGATCAAGGAGGATGACGTCCCTAAGACTGCCTTTAAGACAAGATTTGGACATTACGAGTTTACTGTTTTACCGTTTGGACTGACAAACGCCCCGGGGGTATTCATGAGTTTGATGAACGGGGTGTTCCGTGAGTACCTGGAAAAGTTCGTCCAAGTATTCATTGACGATATCTTGATCTACTCTCGGATGACAGAGGAGCATGATGAGCACTTACGCTTGGTACTACAGTGTCGGCGAGAGCACAAATTGTATGGGAAGTTGTCCAAATGATCTTTTTATCAATCAAGGATTCATTACTTAGGGCATGTCAACTCCGGCGAAGGTATCGCCATGGATCCAGCCAAGGTTGAGGATATTATGGAATGGCCTGCGCCGACAAATGTCACAGAAGTACGTAGTTTTATGGGTTTAGCAGGATACTATCGACGATTTGTCGAGGGATTTTCAAAGATAGAAAATTCGATCACGGAATTGCAGAAGAAAAACAAGAAGTTTGTTTGGACCGAGAAATGCGCGGAAGCATTTCAGAGACTTAAGGAGTTGTTGACGACAACACCGATACTAAAGGTCCCTGACATGGATGCAGACTTCTTGGTATTCACTGACGCATCCAAGGAAGGTTTAGGCGGAGTCTTGATGCAAGACGGACGAGTGATTGCTTACATTTTGAGGAAACTAAGAAGGCATGAGGAAAACTACGGGACGCATGATTTGGAGTTATTAGCCATCATATATGCCTTGAAGGTATGGAGACACTACCTGGTTGGATGAAAATGTGAATTAAAGACTGATCATTGTGGACTACAACACATTTTTATGCAAGGCGACTTGAACATGCAACAACGATGTTGGTCATAATTGTTTAGCGAGTACGACTTTGAGATTACTTACATAAAGGGAACAATGAACCGAGTGGCAGATGCCTTGAGTCGGAGGCCACGCATATTTTCGGTGTTACCTCTTCAGACAAATCTACGTGAGAAGATTCTCACTTTACAGCGTGATGATGACTGGTACAAAGAAGTCGAGGATTTTATCGGACAAAACACAATGATGGTACCATGATATGAGGGATATTCATTTGATAGCAATGGTTTATTGAGGTTTAGAAGTCGGATTTACGTACCACCAAATGACGAGTTGAGGATGTTGATCCTGAGCGAGGCTCATAGAGCAGTTTACATGGTGCACCTAGGAGTCACGAAGATGAGGGAAGACCTTAAACCATTATTCTTCTGGAAGGGAATGAAGGTTGACATAGTCAACTTTGTGGCTATATGTCTAGAGTGTCAGCAGGTAAAGGCTGAGCATAGACACCCGATAGGTTTACTTCAACCACATGCCATTCCGGAATCGAAATGGGAAGTTATTTCGATGGATTTTATTGTTGGATTGCCACTGACGGCAAGGAGACATGACTCGATTTTTGCAGTAGTAGACACTCTGACGAAGAGCGCTCACTTTATTCCTGTGCGTATGACATATCAGGCACCTGACATAGCGAGAGTTTTCATCAGTGATATTGTGAGGCTACAGGGCATGCCTAAAAATATTATATCCGATCGA
Source organism: Picea engelmannii (assembly GCA_009831015.1). NCBI lineage: Eukaryota > Viridiplantae > Streptophyta > Pinopsida > Pinales > Pinaceae > Picea > Picea engelmannii. The sequence continues at coordinate 1,106,112 of ML783618.1, read as the reverse complement.
GGATCGATGTTTACTGGACGATTTTTGACGAGTTTCCAAGAGGCCTTGGGAACCCAACTTAATTTTAGTACTGTGTATCACCTAGAGACTAACGGACAGACTGAATGAATGAACCAAACCTTGGAAGACATGTTGCGCATGTACGTGATGGACCAACAAAAGCGTTGGGAGGAATTCTTGCCTCTAGTAGAGTTCTCTTACAACAACAGTTATCAGAGAACCATAAAGATGGTGCCTTTTGAATTTATTTATGGGTGACCATGTCGGACACCCTTGAGTTGGGATTGGCTTGAGGATAGGGTCCTGGTGGGACCAAAAGCAATCCAAGAAATGGAAGACAAAATGAAAACCACAAGACAAAGGATTAAAGAAGCACAGGATCGACAGAAGAGTTATGCCAATGCGCACCAAGTCGAACGTAGTTACGAGGTCGGCGATCGAGTCTTCTTGCGGGTTAAACCGCATAAGAGTTCGATCAAGTCTTTAAAGAGAGATAAACTCTCCCCTAGGTTCATGGGAACTTTCAAGATTGTGGAGAGAATGGGGCCTGTGGCCTATCGACTAGCCTTGCCTGATTCTTTGAGGCGTATGCACGATGTTTTTCATGTATCTGTTTTGAGACATTATATTAGTGATCCTACACATGTGATTGACCTGATTTCCTTGCAGGTATTGGACGAGGGACTGCTCAGGGATGAGTCGGTCTACATCTTAGATCATCGTGTTCGACAGTTACGACGTCGAATGATAGATCAGGTCAAGGTCCAGTGGGACAGTTATAGTCCGCACTCGGTGACTTGGGAGGATGCATATGATATGCACCAACAGTTCCCATTTTTGTTGATAGATAGACTTATGATATCGTGGTACTTTTGTTTCAGCATTTATACTGAGAAACTTCGGGACAAAGTTTAGAACAAGAGGCGGTGTATGTAACATCCTTCTCTGGCGCACTAAGAAAACTTATTATTTGAGGACACTTGCTCGCAAGTGATCTGGACTTTTTTTATGTTAAAACATTTATACTTGATTATGATGCGTTATGATAGATGAAATGATGTTTTACTATTTGATGTAGATAGGTGCTATTGACTCATTTTTATTGAGTGTGCAAGTTTTCAGACCTTGAGGATGCAGAGGCATCGGTGGAACCCCCTTGGACTCCGGATTGAGTCAGGGAGTGTGCTATTTGGGTTGATTTATTAACTGTGATATTTCTTTGATCTGATGATCTGATGTTGACATGTTCTAACATGATTGTTGATGATGCAGGCTGACGATAGCTTGCTGACCAGACTCACATATGGAGTGAAGGGGCCAGACACGATTCCAGAGAGGTTGAGGGAGAGGGGTGGATAGCAACCCTGCCACCGCCTACTAGCACTCTCTTCGTGGTTCGAAATGTAGGTTAACGATTACCTAGTTCAAGAGGATCCACGATGTCGTGAGGGAAGACTGTGACATTCGCTCATGATGATTCTAAAGGGTGCGCAATAAGGCGGGGGCCTTATTCCTTAGAGCCCTTAGTCTCCCACAAGTTCACCTGGCAGAGTGTTGACTCCAGGGGTTATAGATGTCTACCAATCAGTCAAGTTGGTGAGTGGCACCCTTGGAGCATGTGGTGCATCCTGAAGGGCACGTCGCACAAAAGAAACACAATAAGCGAGTGGCACCCTTGGAGCACGTGGTGCATCCTGAAGGGCACGTCGCGGAAAGGAAACGAACGAGGCGAGTGGCACCCTTGGAGCACATGGTGCATCCTGAAGGGCACATCGCATTGATGTGGATGAAGGAAACAAACCTAAATAGCCCTAAGACAATAACGCCTTAAGAAATCCTTAAAAAACTTCCCTAACCCAGTGTCGCCCAGTTCAGAATCTAAGTACTAAGTCTAAAACTTTTAGGGTAAAATTTTTGTCAAACCTTAAGAACAGACCCTGGAATAAAAATAAAAATTTAAACAAAAACCCACCTAAGTAATAGTTGGGTCTTCATAAAATTCTTGGGGCGATGACGAGGGTAAGATTTAAATTAAAACTAATAGTTTTAAAATTTTACAAAGAAGAAATTAATTCCTAATTTGTGGAAGAACAAAAAAATATTAAATAAATAATAAATGAAAAGATTAATTAGCGCACTTACCTTTTTGGTTCTAAAAAAAAGGAAGGGATTAATAAAAATAGGGAAACAAAGTAATAAAGGAAACATAGGCAATTAATAAGTAATAAAATTATTTAACGTGCGAGAGTATAAAAAGTTATGAATTTAAAAATAAAATGAAAAGATTAATTAGCGCATTTACCTTTTGGTTTTAAAAAAGAAGAAGGGATTAATAAAAATAGGGAAATTAAGTAATAAATGAAACCTAGACAATTAATAAGTTAAAGAAAATAATTTTGGAGAAACGTGGGGGATGAATGACACTTGTACGACAGAGAAATTTTGTAGGGTTTTCTTTAAAACTAAAAAAATAAATGTGATTTAGGTAAGTTGGCGGGCTCAAAACTCTATAAAAGAAAGGGGGATTTGGGAAAAATGGGATGGGCTGTTAGGTATCGTTATGCTGTCGATTTGTGATTGGACTGATTTCTTGTGAGGAGTTGGGAATTTCTCAGCTTGTATTGGAGTGGTAGCTCAGCCTTGCGAGGCGAGCTGGGAAGCTAGGTATACCATCTGGATTGTGTGTGGCCCCTTTGCAGCTCGGAGGGATAAGGGGGAAGCAAAGTAACCCTAGCAATTGGCTGGGAGGTACCGGTGTAGTCTCGATGTTCGGCGAGCGAGAGAGGCACAAAGCTCAAGTGTGGGATTGCATCTTTAGGTTATTCTCCGTCGGTCACAGGTACGCAAGTAGGTTTGTTGTTTTAAGAATAATGAGAAATGCTTAAAGTTGTATATGAACCCTTCTCTGCTTTTGGTTAATGGATTTCTCAGCGTTGCTTCTATGCATCTCTACGTTTGTGTTCTTGCTAAAAGATTTCAGTAATGAAGTTTCGTTTGGAATTTGTAATGATTTGCTCTACACTGCTGAAATGAAGTTCGTTTGGAATTTGTAGTGAACTTTAGGAATGATATTTTACACTCTAAAATTTACTTACTGCAGTTGTATTTAGATCTGGCACTCTGTTAAATGAAGGGTTGCGCGTTAATAAATTTCTTTTAAAAGAAAAAAAAACTGTTGTCTCTTACCCTTGTTTTGATAGATAAGAAAAGAAAAATCTTATTTCATTCATTGATGGGCGAATTGCAAATTGTTTTGTCCCCCTTCATCACAGGAATTTTCACCGAAAATCTAGTTCTGGCATTTCATGTAAAATTTCCGTTTGGATGTTCTTGTGTAAATTTGATCTGGCCTTTACGTATAAATTGTTTTTCTTTAAGGCGTTCTCTTTCCTTCATCCGTGGGTTAAGGGTTGAGTTTTGTACCTACCCGTTAAACGAACTGTCCACCTGTGCATCTGAATTACCCGTCGTAACTGTGCATTTTTATTTAAGAACTGTAAATTTTATGCTTTTAGTTGGGATGTTTTACCCTGAACGTGATGGCGTGATACCCTCTGAAGGTTGTGCCGACCTGAGCGCGACTTTTTTCTTACACATACCCTGGCACGATTGTTGGGTGGCCAGCAAAATGAAAAAGAGACAACACCATTTCGATTTCATTTATTTATTTATATTTTTGACCGTCTTTAGGTTACATAACTTAGTTTTCGTGGTTACCCACAGACAACATTACTTGATCTCATTTAAAGGACCTCAACCTCAGTGGTGGCTCTTACAGTCGCCCCATCTCTCATCTTATTTCTCTGTTTTTCTTTTTACAATAAATTTAATACGCGAGATCCTTGATTTCGCTTGAATCTGGTTCGCTATTCTAGCTGTCGGCAACACAATGGCTCAGGGGTTTTACTGTTAAATCGGCCTTTGAGTTTCCGAGTTGGCTCGACCTCTTCACCTTCATGCCTTTTCTTTCTGAAACTTGCCACCACCGTTCATCTCCATTGCTAATCTCTGAATTTAATGGTTGGGTGGGACAACGATTTTCCACCAGCTTCACCCACCTTGATTGGGCTCTCCTCACCATTTAGCTACCTCGATTCCTCAGTGAATCTCACTGGGATTTTCCTCGATCTCTGGCGAACACCACGTGCTTTCGTGGATGCAATTTCGATGAGAAGGTCTGTGGATAGAGATATTGTGCATGAATCTATGTGGGCCTTCAAAACTTGCATTAAATTCCGGCGACGGGTGGCTAACGTTCTGGTGTGGCTGACTTACTAGAGTTTTAATCTCTCTGAAAATAAATAAATTCTTTTTCCCCTTGTTTTTACCAAGCGTTTCCTCCAACGGAAATGAAATCACTCTCGAATCATCCCCACATGGGTGTATTGATTATCACTGACGTCCGACATCCAGTGTATTTTTTTTTTCATGACTATTATTTAATTTTATAAGCTCAGAAAGTGAATGCTATTATAGCATTAGGATCAGGGTCTGCCTTTTTACCCCTTTTCCCGTGGCGTTTTTATTGATGCCCTACGCCCAACACCCAGGTGGCGTTGATTCCATGCAGGCTATTTCCTTTTCACGACTGATCTTATGACAACATTGAAGGTCTTGTGACAGACCACGGATCATGAACTGAATTTTAGAAATGGCCTTATTTTATCTAAGTTGACAATAATGTTGCTAAAGCTTTAGATGTGTTAAGTGTAAATGCAAAGGTTATGGTAGTGATTGAATTCCAGATTACTTTATAAACTGAAATTATAATGTTCTTGCACCATAGGTAATTTAGTTTCTGATTTAGCAATATTATTTTAGTTTATATTAGGTAATGTTATTTGTTCCTTATTTTAGTAATGTTACTTTAGTTTCTTAATTAGTAGTGTTTTTAGCTTCTTATTAGCAATATCTCTTTCCTTCCTATCCTTTAAATGATAATGTCCCTTATTGTTTCCTTTATCATTCTGTTAGGAATGGTAGGAATTGGTTAAGCTCTTTTTATGATTATTATTTTCACCATGCAATTTCTTTATTACGTATTCAATATAAAAAGAATGGCTTTATACAAAAACAAAAGGTTATTATGCAATTGCCTTATTGCTTCATTCTTGGTTTATTCATGTTATTTAGCAATTTCTTTATTCATGTGGGTAACCCAATAGATGTTATTATTTTCACCATGCAATTGTGTTATTATGTATTCAATATAAAAAGAATTGCGTTATACATTCAATTAAAGTAGGGGTTGCTTTATATCTTCAATTAAGAAGGAATTGCTTATGTATTCAATTAAGAAGGAAACTCCTTGGGTATTAGGTAGTGGTTGAAATTTATGGGGGTAATGAAATTTTAATATATTATTTGAATTATGTAAGAGAAATGATATTGTAACAAATAGAAGTATTGTTAGGGTTAGATAACATATAATGTTGATTGCTATCTAATTTGCAAAGTTATGGTAACATTGTGTCATGGACCTGGGCACCTTACAGTAATTTATTGTCATGGCGATGTGTAAGGAGTAACGTCCTTGTATTATATCATTAATTATGTATGGGTAATGCATGTCAATATAAATTAAAGTGAAATTTTTAGTGTTAGGTATTTATGAAAACTAATGGCATTGTGGTCTTATCTTAATACGATTGAATCTTTAGTTATTGATGATTTATAAATTTGAGGTTCCTTGAGCTAAGTACCATAGAGTATTATGACTTAGTAGATGAGGTTTCTTGTTCCTTTTCATAATGCTGAACTTGGCGGGTCGATGCCTGCATCCTTCTACTTTGCGCCTTCCATAGAGGTTGCGGTCACTCATTTAATTATTGTTGTACTTGGTAGAGGCATTTAAATGATGGTGTTGTTGGGAAATAATACCCTATGGACTAACAAGATAGGGCTGAACTTGTACGCAGATCATGACCTTAAAGAAAACATTTTTAACCTACCACCCTAATACTTAAACCCCTTTTTCACACACAAGCATGGAAAAGACCTACTAACCTTTTTCTATTGATGTTTCATGTAGATCCTCCGTTGCGCTTTATCCGCTTGCTCTCACTGCTCCTTCCAAAGACAATCCTGCAATCAAGACAAAACACTACGCGTGCATGCTATTTTTATACCTAAGGGTTAGAGATTAAGCATAAATCAAATAAAATATATATCACTTGTGCATTGGGACGAGAAAAGTATTCTTTTATTAATATCAATATCAATCAACTTACAATAATGATAGAGACCAGCCCCCATTCCTCGATCTTGATCCTGGGCTCCTCCTTTTCTTTGTCCTCCAACTGCTTTGCTTGAATTCTTCTTAGGCTTGAGGAAAGGCTAAAGGGTTGGGACAAATGGATTCAGCAATTGGGCAGAGTTTCTTTGCTATAATTTTCCTCTCCAAATAGTACCTCTACCCCTTCTTTTATAGGATAGAAGGAGCTAGGGTTTTGGATGAACTCTTGGCCATGCATGGCTGGGAGTTCCAGTTAACTGACCCAAATCTTTTCGTCCCATCGAAAACTTTCCTATTTTTTTGCTTTGTTAGGTAAATGCGGGCTGTAGTGGGCCAGCCAACGTTCCAACACGTGCAGTAGTAGGCTTGTCAGTGTTCCAATGCGCCCAATAATGGGTTAGGGTGAAGGTTACTTAATTTAAGAGGTTTTTCAAGAGTTTATTCAGCATGGCTTTGGCAAGGAAGAGACATGAGTTGGCCTGATGCCAGGCAAGCATGTGTGGTGCAATTTAGGGTTATAACAGCTAGGACTTCTTGTGTCGGGTGGGATGTAGACACCTTCATGTTCCTCATAACAGTCGCCAGCCCTGAGACCTTAAATGGTTAAAATCGATTGGAACCTAGGCTTGAGCGTTTCTTATGTGTCTTGGAGGTCCTAACCATGGCAAGGTAGGAAGGGCGGGTATTCAGTCTTACTTATTGTCGTTGATCGTTGTTAAACACATGTTGTTACTATGATACGTCGTATGTTGTCTTGCAGTGTTCGTCTTGCTTGCGTATTATTCGTCGTCGGGTTACTAGTTTCTGCCTGAGTAGTTGGCCAGGAGCCTATCTGACCTTCTCTCTCTCTAGAGCAGAGGACTAAGATTAAACGCCCTGCTTTCCTGTGAAGAAATAGTAAAATCTATTGTTATGGATTCTTCCTTATGTCTATGTTGTTTAAATGCTTACAGTTACTTGTCGTGCGCCTTATGTCTTCTTGTTGTGTTCATCATGGTTTCATCTTGTTAGTCGTCGGGTGGCGACGTAGAGTCAGGTGTGTCTGTTTCCTCTTTACATGCGCTCACACACCTTAAAAAAATAAATTGCACCTGTTATCAGAGTTGTTGTCGTAACGAGGAGGTTGTTACAATGTCATTTGTATTAAATCTCCTCTATGATTCTTGCATCCAGTCATATTCGATCGCAAATGATGAAGCAATTACAAATACTATCAGTCAATTGCAAGAAGAATTGTGTTCATAGGATGAGAGGGATCCATCTGAAAATGTTGAACAAGCAACTGAGGTAGAATCTATTGAAAATGTTCTTACTGACAATCAAATTGGTTTTTCCTCTAAATCATTGTATTTTTAGTCCTCGACCATCGTGGAAGAAGATTCGATGTTGGGTCAAGGTGAATGTCCTCATTCTCCTAACTCTTGCTCTAATTAGTATTTAAATTCATTTATTGAAGAAGACTTAGGTGATGAAAATGATATTAAGCATTCTAACATTCCAATGAAACTGATTAGTGATGTAGATATGCAATTGGAAAAAGAAACCTTAAACCCTCATCTACAATTCGTACATTATCAACATGAAAGATCAGATGTTTTTCATGAAAGTTTGAAATTCTCTATCCTACAGGAGCCAAATTTGGATGATCATATTATGTGGAAGAATTTATCACCAAAATGGAATGAAAGTTTTAATGAAAATGAAGAGGAATGTCTTGAGAATACTTTTGTTAAATATCATAGCTCAAGATATTCTTTCCATGTGCTTATTTCTGATTCCTTTTACTCTTTATATCCTG
>ML783618.1:1074139-1087411 GCA_009831015.1 Picea engelmannii | reverse complement strand
GTGCCAAGTGGAATTTATGGTAACTTCCCCACAACTTGCCGATTTTTGTCCTTTCCAGGAGATCTCACTTGTATAGTGTGCCCCGCACAAAATAATTGATATAAAATTCTGAAACTCACACCCAAAATACTACAGACTGTCCATGATCCAATCAAACAAGTACCATTCAATTTGGATGTTCTAGGAAGAATTTATGATGGTTTTACTTGGAACACCTTCTTGAGACTAGTCAATAGGGCTAGTCAGATACCCTATCTTACACAGGGTGTATCTACAAATTTAAGATGACCCAGAAGCTGAACTTTTTACCACAGATACAATACTAATTTCTATAAATTTTCTCCAGAGTGCAGGGTCTGAAACGTTACAGAAATTTTTTTATAGCAAAAATTCTACAATGACTCATTTCAGGATGATTCTAGAACTCTATCTTGTACCGGATGTATCTCCGAAAGTATAAGGCCTCAGGAGCTTAATTTTGAACCCAATGTACCTTGTTCTGTCTGCTAAATACCCTCCAAGCGGTTCCTTCTAAAACGTTGTAGAAAAAAAGTTATAGCGAAAATTCCACAGTGTCTCAGATGTAGCAGCGAAACCCCAAGACCTTGAGCTCTGATACCATATGTTAAGAACCAAACATCAATATAGCATATAAAAAACCTCAGGAAAGTACTCAATGCATTGAAAAATAGATAATTTCAGATAATAAGCCTCTTCTAGGGGGCAAAGTCCTTTTACCCCACTTTAAATGTTCAAGTCCAAGATGATTCAAAATGAAAATGTCTCCTTGGTATATATAGGAGACTAGGAGGTATAATTACAAATAATGGCCTAAAGCCGACATAATTAAAATAACATTACTAATCTAAATTACAACTAATGGCCTAAAGCTGACATAAATAAAATAGCATTACTACTCTAATATGCCCCAATTAAGGGGTAATGAGCCAACATTAGGGCTTTAACACTCGAGACGTCAAACCTTGCTATTATCTGGTTGAATAAAAAGAGAGTTGTAGTCTCTCCATCATCTTTAAACATTGGCATAGCTTCGACCCATTTCGTGAATTAGTCTATGGATACGATGATATAACTGTGCCCCCTTGCTAAAGGAGGGTTTCATGTAGTGTAATCAATCCCCCACTTGGTCAAGGGACCAACTGTGATGATAGGAAACATGGGAGTGGGATGTGCCCTCATCTTCCGGGAGAAAATCTGGCACGAGTGGCACTTCTTGACCGATTCGATACAAACTTTGATTAGTGTTGGTTAGAAGTAACCTTCTCGTAGAATATTTTGGGTTGTTGCCAACCCAAACAAATTACCACCACACACTCTAGTATGGAAATTATTAAGCATGATAACTTCTTCTTCGTGAGTGAGACATCGGCGTAGGATGCAGTCTACACCTCTCTGATATAACGTATCATCGAGTATGAGATAATTCTTAGCCTGATGGTGTAGACATTGAAGCTCATCACGAGAAGCAGAGGTGGGGCACTTCAAAGTCTAGAGATAGATAAGTATATCCCCATACCATGGATCCAAAGATGTGATAAAAAACATATCTCCTCTGATACGCAACTCTTCGAGCACAACATCACCTGACTCAACCGGAAGTTCCGAAATAATTTTTGCGAAGACCAATGACTTTTTGTATTTCGATAAAATGAAATCTAAGTCAAACTCATGGAGGACGACTATCCATCTACTGATATTTCCACCTATTACCCATCGTTTCAACATGTACTGGAATGGATTCACGATAGCAATGACAGTTGTCTTGTGAAACAGAACATAATGACAGAACCGTTGAACATAATGAACTATTTCCAATGCAAGTTTTTCGATATGAGAATAATTGATTTTCGGTCCTACGACACCTCGGCTCAGGTAATAAATCACATATTCTGAGAACAAGTCATCCTCTTGAACTAAGACCATGTTGATGGTTGACTTTTCTGCAGCCAGGTATAATAATAAATATTTGTTGTAGTTAGGTGGCCGAAGCAGAGGGGAAGTCATGAGGGCATGTTTCAACGCATCGAAAGAGCATTGGGCGGCATCGTCCCAATGAAAAGGAATGTCTTTCTTCAGTAAGCGCATAAATACCTTTGTGATCTCAACATAGCTAGCGATGAAACGTCTTAAAAAGTTCACCTTTCCCTATAGACTCTGAATTTGTAGGATTGTGCATGGGGGAGGAAACTGAATTATTGTGTCAACCTTGAGAGGATCGAACATGATCCCTGTTGTTGATACTATGAAACCTAACAAATTTTCTGATGTTACGCAAAAGATGCACTTTTTTGGATTCAAGTGAATCCATAAGTAGCGACAACACTCAAAGATAAGTCAGAGGTGTGTGGGATGATCCGTTCTCCTGTGAGATCGAGATGCTAAATCATCTAAATAGGCCTCGACTATATGCTTGAGGCCATGGAAAGAAAAATACATGGCCCGCTGAAAGGTCGCTCCAACATTTTTGAGACCAAAGGGCATCTTACAATATGCGAATGTACCCCATGGACAAATGAATGTTGTTTTGTGCTGGTCTTCAGGTTTTATTTGTATTTGATTATATACTGAAAAACCGTCCATGAAAGAGAAGGCCTCACAACCTGCACATTCATCAATTATCTGATTGATGAATGGTGTGGGAAAATTATTATTTGGATAGGCCTTTTTCAAATCACGAAAGTCTATACATACATGAATCGTGCCTTGTTTTTAATTGACCGGCACAGGATTTGACACCCATTGGGTCAAATGGATAGGATAGATAAAACTGACCTTTAGCAGTTTCTCAACTTAAACCTTAATGGCTACTTCTTTCCTTGGATTAACTGGACGAATATTTTTCTGAACATGCTTGGCATCTGGATAAATTTTGATTTCATGTTCAAATATTTTTGGATCAATCCCTGGCATTTCCTCGTAAGACTAGGCAAAAAAGTCACAAAATTCTTTAAATAGATATGTGTAGATTTGAATCTCTCTGGGGGAGTAATCAGCTTTGACGAAAACATTCTCCATGACGCCAGGGTTTTTGGAGATATTGATCAGTATGGTTTCAGCGATGGTTTCCATATTACCCTCAACATATACCTCATGTGTATCTAAGGGATTAATAGGACAAGACCTATCTCCAGTCATAGTCGACGTGAATTCTCTGGCTTCGATTCTTCTTAACTCTAGGAGGAAGTATGATCTGTGATGAAGATCATCCCAAGGTCTATCCAGACTAATCATTTCTTCAATTACTTCTTTGTCGGATGGCAAGACTAAGTCTAACGAATCGATGTCAGTGAGAGAACCTTGAGCCCAAATAGGCTCTAGAAGTGGATCTAACTCTTGTGCAGGAGTTGGATCTATGTTGGTTGAAGCTTGTTGGACTAAAGAGTATGCCACTTCAGCTGCAGACAAGGGCATGGACATGCCCAGGTGCCTTGTCCCATCCATCGTGGCTGATGGGGAAGGAAGTATCCATGGATCGTTGAAGTAAGTCGTGCGAAATGATGAAACTTGGAAAATCTCAACCTTATTATGGTTAGGTATGAACTTGACATCGCCTTGAGGGGGTAGGTAATTGAAGGTACCCATCAAATATGGGCACAAACCAACTCCTACATTGACTATGCCTGGTTGAGGATTATCAATCATCGGGACTGCAGACACCCCCAATGAAGGGTCAGGTCTAGATAAAGACAATTGATCAATGGTCACAATCCGGTCCTCGTGTGTAAATAAAAAGACCCGGAAAACTATAGCAACCATTGCTTGCATTGCATAAGTCCAATTCCTTCCTAACAAAGTATTGTAGTCGAGGGATGCATCGACTACTTCTACCTCGACGCACACAGTATTCCCTCCTAACTGCATGGGGAAAGAGGGAATGATACCATGTGGTTGGAATGAATGACCATCAAAATCATTGAGAAGAGTAGGCGATGGAGACAAAATGGGTTGGCCAGTAGCCTTCCAACATGCCAACGAAATAATGCATGTCAAGGTGCCCTCATCAACCACTATGCGAAAAATATTTTGAGTAACATTTTTCATGGGGTGAGCCACTACTATCTGAAATGCTACGTGGTAAGGCAGACGAGGTTTTAATTCGGTTGTATCCAACATGATGGTACATGAATTACAAGACTCGGTAGATCCTAAAGTGGTTAACAAAGCTTTCCTCTAGGAAGGGAAGCTTTGGAGGACCTCCAAAGAGGACATCGCACACGGGGTTTGATACAAATCCTCCACCACAAAATAGTTCTGGGTGGCCCTTGCATTTGGGTTGTGAGAAGATTTTTTGAACGCACCTTTTGGGATGTGTGTCATTGTTTCACCCAAAGTCTTCTCAATCTGTAGAGGAAGACATGGGAGTTCAACTTCTTTTCCCTTCTCATAATTTCTTGGTTTACTGTATTCATGCGCTCTAGTCAATATAAAAGCATCACCCTTCATCATATACACATTCATGGATGTGGGATTGTTCAAACATGGATAGGGTCCTTGACTGCCCCCTTCTGTGCTTGTAGAGGCTTGGGTTAGGTTTTGCCCATACTGAAATGGATTGGTTAACATAGTAGGTTGTTGTTGTGTCACAAATTTTTGGGCCTCTACAAGATGAGGACATTGTTGGGTCAGGTGATCTTCTGCGCACAGGTTTCACGGATACCTCACCTTTCGTTTCTCAATGTTGCCCCCGCCAACATTATTAGTGGGTTTCTTATCCCCCTTACCCTTCTTTCGTTGTTTTTTCTTTCCTTCAGGCTGTTGGTTGGCCTTTATATTTGTTGATTGCACTATGTGTACATTCGATTTTTTAGTAGGGGGAGCAACCAAAACAGTAGTTTGGCTGGCTGTTGTGTGTTGTATAGACAATTGCTGCAACTGCTTCGTTAGTTTCTTAGCGGGCTTTGTTTGTGCTGAACCAAAAATACCGTCGGCATGTGGTCCAACTCTCTATCTGGTTTTTTCAAGTATTGAGTATGGAGGATATGGAAAGATCTCGTATAATAAACCAAACTGAGAATAGATGAGCTCAAGTTGTTGAGCTTTCATGATGGCATATTCTTCAGAAAAAACTCCCGACGTCGCGATGTATTTGGATAACTATGGGACCAAAGACTTAAGGAACCACTCGAGAAGGAATGTTGGTGGGACTAGAACCTTAATTAAACTCTTCCGACATATCCATTCTCGGATGTGATTAGAGATATGGTTAGCTTTTGTCTGTGCAAAATTGGTCAGCAATTATGTGCCAGCGTCGTATCTCACAAGTAATTGGAAATGGTTTAGGAAGGCCATTGCCAATTCGTCGAAGGAAGAGTATCTTGAGTGGTTGATCTCAATGTACCATTTTGTGGCACTCCCAATGAGGGCACCTTGAAACAATCACAACTGTACGGATTCGTCTTTCAACGAGTTAGATGAGAACCAAAGGTGGAAGGTAGTCACATGATCGCCTGTATCTTCATTCGTCTTGTCTTCGAACTTTGGTATGTATGAAGGAAAATTTGTCGACATAGGGGGCCAACGCAGATCATGAAAGATAGGGTCATTCAACAACCTTTTCAAGTATGGAAAATGCAAGGTTTCTAGGAAAGGTAGTTTGGCTTGTTGGTGATAACCTGGAAAAGAGAGACCTAGAGTTTGACTGGCACCATGTTGCAGGAAAATTTTGGTTGCTAACCTGGGTTCTGGTAAAAAACATGGCCATGACCAGTGTATAGATTCTACATGTGAGGAGACATCATAGACTAATTCCCAAAATAGGACATAGATGGATGGGCGTGCATTACATTCAGAGGAATTTGGGAAGGGTTTCCCCATGTCAATCCCATGGGGATAGGCATAGTACCTTGTTTGGAGTTCCATTGATTGCGGAAAGAATTTCCCTAGATCAAAATTCCTTATGAGGGAATGGATCCTTGCTAAGAATGCCAAGGCCATGATGTGGAAGAAGTTCTTGGGTTTTCCCCCTATGCACGAATAGTACCCTACATAGGAATAGGTTGTCCGAAACCAGGATTTCCCCCAGTTGAGAAAGCAAATGATGATAAGGCGTTGTTACTAAATGCATCGAACCAAGAAAATGGTGTTGAACCTACCATCATATTATGCGAAGGCGGTCCTTGACTCCCTACTCCAAATAAACTATGGTGTGCATGTGGCCCGGTGGATTGTTGATGCGTGCCACCGAGTGAAGGGGATGAAGGAGTTATATGACCTCCCCCATAAGGGAAAGAATTAAAAGGAGATGAAGTGCCCCCCATGTGGCCTTGCAGAGGAGTGTTAGAGCTCCCTACCCCCAGACCTAAAGTTCGTGAAGTGGAGTAGGAAAGTACAGGACTTGTACCTGAGTTAAGCATCCTGTATGAGAACGGAGGGCTTGTTACACTTGGTGTGAAAGGGTTTGGGGCCACCAGCATAGACAGGATCATACCACTATGTGAGGTAGAGGTGGTCGAGACCATGGTGGATCATATCGGTGATAGTGGGTTAGGAGGTGGAAACTCTCCTGTGGTGACAACCATAGTGGCAATTGAAGAATTCCTAGAGGGAGTGACAACATTTGTTTCCATTGCTGCGTGTGACATTATCTGACACTTGTAAGGGTGAATCGGTACGATGATGGGTGTTGAAATATCAGTGGTTGGAGTTTTAGGTGGACCAAAATCTTTCATCCTAAAGTATAAAATAGTCATTTCCTCCGGATATTGGTCAGGCATAATTTCTTGTGACCCGGTCACTTCAAAAGACCCTTGTTGGTCTAGACTTCGCCTTGGTGGTGGCAGGGGTGGATCCAGTGTAACCAGTGATAGGCACAGAAGCCTTAATGACCGGAAGAGCTCGTGATCCTCCACTTTGTGAGAAGATCAAAGACACTTTAAGTATTTCTATTCATTCAAAAAACAATACACACTAAAAAAGTCCCTACAAGATAAAACAATCAAACACTAAACTAATTGGAAGAACAGTTACAACAACCAACACTAGAGAAACTTACCGGTGCAAGTGAAACTCGAACATGGAAGCACCCTCTAGGTATACTCTGCAAAGCGTGGCCCGATGTCTATCCTAGGTATGGCGGTATACCCCCGCAGTCACCTGTGTATGTCCCTAAAAAGATAGACAACTAGGTTTCCAGCATGCGAACAACCACCAGGCGGGTACAGTCAAAAGTCGAGTAGACAAAAATGAGTAGGGTATTGAGCCTGAAACCTATCAAGGGTATCAAAATAAAGTGGTCTATAAGAAAAATGAGGACCTCGAATGGATTCAAGGCCCACGAAGCTCCGTGGAAAATGCAATCGACGGAATCCCAAGACAAGCCCTCTATATGTGTTCTCCACTACGATTGGTCCAACTTTGGAGGGGTTATCTCTGCTACCTTTCCACACACAAACTCATGTTTATCCCTTCTATTAGAGGGGGGTCCCAGATAAATTTCATGATACTAGACTTTGACACTCCGTAACTCAGACTCCAATGTTTGATTTTAATGGCCTTGAAGAGTTTCCTATCCAACCTAATTCAAGGCCCGAACCCTAAACGAGTTAGTTGACCCTACAAACATAAAAATTCTAATGAATTTTATATTTAGCATTAATTTTCATGGATTGTCTTAAGTCAAAGGTTATGAAAGTGAAACTAGTGATGCTTGAAAGATGAAAGAAAAATAAACAGAAAGATGGAAACAAAAACCTTTACTTAACTCAACTCCTAAACAACTTTTCAAATTTAAAATTTTTTCTAAGATCTTTGAACAACAAAATCAAAGAAGGATTTCACTCAACTAAGAGCTACTTATGAACTAAGTAAACTGTCAAGAAATTATGAAAGAAAAGACTTTTCCCTAGTTTCTAATGCAAAACAACACTTTTAACCAACAAAGAAATAAAAGTTTTTTTTTGTTTTGTTTTTTTTTGAATGCTCACAAAGAAAAAAGGAAAAATATCAACAATTCAAAACCAAGAAAACTTTTGTCCTAAGCGCAGATCGCAAAGAGTCACTTTAAAAGTCACACACAAGAAAATTAAAATTGGACTCTCACACTTGTCAATTTTGAGAAAAACTTATAAATGAAAAAAGAAAGCTATTGTTGTGATCAAACATAAGTTACTAACTGCTATGACAGGGACCCAAAAATCTTGTCAAAGGAAAGGATGACTACCTCACCTTCAACAAAAATTCTCTCCACAAGCACACTGTTGACCGTTCCACAGCAAGCATGTGCACACGAGCTGTGTAAAGTATGAGCGCATGTACACGCATGTTGGCCTTATACAGCCCACATGTATATCTGAAACTCTAAGACAAATGAAAATCCAAGCAAGACATCCTAGGCAGAGACTATTGGTACTGAGAACCAAAATCTCCTAAAGACTCAGACACTTACTTTAACAGAAAAAAGAAAACAATTCAAGGAAAACTTCATAGAACAAAACAATCCAAGGTAAAACCTAAGCTATAGACTGCAAACAACAAGACTAGAAAGATTTCTAGAAAACCCCTAGGAATGACTAATTCTGACAGGGAATAGGATGACTGCCTCTCTAAAAGAAATTTTATGGAATCATACATGTGATTGACACTTCCTCGGCTAGCATGTACATGCGGGCTGTGAGAATGTAGGGCACGAGTACATGTGTGCAGACCGTACATAGGCCTCCTGTACCTCTGTGGGTCTCGAAAAAAAATACATTCAAGCAAAGAAACAAAGATAACTGGTATGGAAGACCAGAATCTCTGTTAGCTCAGACTTTTGCAGAAACTTTTGAAAACAGGAAATGAAACTAGTTCTTAAAAATACCCAAAAAATATTCCCAGGAACCCTGGAGATCTCCCCAGTATGGTCGCCAATTCTATTGTGAGTGGTAAATCCATCTACAGACTATCACTTAGGGTTTAATTATGCATGTGAAAAAGATCTAAAAATTTCTACTTTCTACCGTCGTCCCAGACCTAATCCCCATTATTCTTAAACAAATACATAGTTAAAAAGATCAAGTGAGCATACCTTATTTTGGGCGTTCGATATCGATCCTTCCTCACACTTGATAACTCTTTAACTACATCTCTCCTCCCAAGGCTGACCTGCATTCACAAAAGACAAATAAAAAACTCCACATGCATTTGATATATAGATTAATGGGTTAGAGATTCAATAAACAAGTATGCAATAAACCATGAAAACCTCATATGGTGGGATGTGAAAAGTACTTCTTTATTATTAACTTCAAAAAATCAACTTACAATGATGAATCTAGCCACTGCTCCAAGAACCTGGTCCTGGGCTCCTCTTCAACTGTCCTCCAACTTCTTTGCTCTATCTTTCTCTTTGCACAAGGATGGCTAAAGGGTTGGGACAAAGGGAATGTGCAATTGGGTATAGTTTCTTTACTATGATTCTCCTCCTCCAAATGGGACCCCTAACCCTTCTTTTATAGGCTAGAAGAAGATATGTATTTGGTCGAACCCTCGGCCATGCATGGCCGGAAGGTTTAGTTAACTCACCCAAAGATGTGTGTTTCATCAACAACTTTCCTTTTTTCGTGCTTTTATAGGTACGCGCGGGCTATTTTGGGTCAATTAGCATGTACATGCATGCAGTAATGGAGCAGGGCACGTGGGCCTTTATAAAAGAGGTTTTTAAGAAGAGTTGTTCAACAGTTCTATGGCAAAGAAGGAATATGAGATGGCCTGATGCCAGGTAAGCATGTCTGGTGCAAATTAGGGTTATAACAGGCCCTGAGAAGGTAGGTTCTCAAGTGTCGATCCACAACATTACCAACCTATCACTAAAAGTGATATTTTTACTTATTCATAGGATCACTGGATCTGTGGCCTTACATCAGGCCTCGCGGGCGCATATGCATTATGCAGTGCAGTTATTAAATGCATGATTGTTATGTTATAACCCTATGTTTCATAGGATCAACTGGTGACTGGAAATTTTCACTCTTGTTGTATTTTGGTTGTAAATAATATTTCATTTTGAAAATTATTTTCAAAAGAAAAGAAAAAAGAAAGAAAAGAAAAAGAATAAAAGAGGGCATAAAAGAAAAGTGGATACGGCCCCATGCAATAATAATGGCTTGATCCATACAGTTTAACCATGGTCAAGTCTTTTTTAATTTATGCTGATAGGATTAGTGAATAAATCTTGGCTGAACTGTTTAATCTTAGTCAAGTAGATAGGTTAGTTAGTGAATAAATTTGATCAAATTGTTCAAACTTGATCAAATAGCCCCGGGATAGAGTAATTTTTAGCCCAACAATCTAATCTGGGTTAAATGTATTAGGTAAATAGATTATAATATAGGTTAGTTGTCTTTCCTTTCAATAAAACAAGCTCAAAGTTGGGTGAGGATATATGTTTTGATGTTAGAAGGTTTATTCTAACCCCCTTGGTGGAAAAATGAAAAGGGAGCAGTGCAAAAAACCCACAAAAAGGAACTATCCTAAGTTTCCACAATGAAATATGATTCGTGCCCCATGGTTAAAGAGTGCACCGAGATCTACGACTGATAAAATGGTGCTCAAATTGAAGGCCGACAAGTAATATCGGACCCCCCCAACCATTATACCTTTAATGGCGGGGGGGAGGGGGGTCTAAGTTGGTTCTATTTCCCAGTGGGCTCCATCCTAACAGGTCACCATTTTGTTAACTCGGACCCCCCTTGCTCTAAGCTGGTTACTGCCTAGACCCCCCTCCGAGTAAACTGCCATACCATTTTCTAATACCACCACCATCCTGTGGCATCACACCCCACTATCATCGTCATCCTGTGACATCACACTCCATTACCACCATTTATAAGTCATGTCTCATTACTTCTCCAATGTACTTTTCCCCACTAACCCATCACATGTCATATCCCATTCAGTTATCCTCCAATCATTTCCTTCCACATCATCCTTGTGCACCTATCACCCATCCTTTACTTTCCACCTCATATCTGAGGTACCCATTGTATAACTAATACAAGAAAATATATCCGTTATCTTGTTGACTTGTCCCCTGCACCTCTAATGGATACCCGTTTTCCCAGATAATCCCATTTTTTTCACCATTCCTTCATCCTTCACGATACAGACACCTCTAAAACCATTATTCTCTTTTCTTTTTCCATCCACAACCCCCATTAATTCCTAGAATCTACAGTTAACGTCATTTATTTTTCAAATTTCATAGGTATTAGTCGAAGCGATGGCACCAAAGTCCAAACAATCAAAATTTGATGAAAATCCTTTCCTTCTGCCTCCTTTCGACTTCAACCGGATCCCTCTGGCTGATAGAGATTACCCGATTTCAGAGCCCAAATGTGAATTTGATTTTTTTGAGTTACACTCATGGTTCAGAGACACTTTCTCAGATGAGAGTGACAATATTGGACTCTAGGAGTCCAATCTCCCTCTATATCTATTTCCCCAAATTCATCATTTTCTTGAGTTCGCCCTCAAGTGCTAGGTGCACTATCTTCCCGATTAGAGAGCTATTGTTTCATCCTCTGGAGAGACCATGTTCACTATCACACCTGAAGCCATTGACCAGACATTGCAAATATCCAGAGCCGAATCCTTTTCTCCTTTTACCATTGATATCCTAACCGAAATGTATCAAAATTTGTCTTTTCCCCAAAGAGCACAAGTTTTTGAGGTTTTTCTCCCTAAGAGTGCCCCATTACCCAAAGAAAATTCCCCATATGAGTCATCGATTTTCTCAGAAAAAGGAAATCAAATTATTTCTTCTCTTTGTAGTCTACTTGGATACTACTCAAATGAGTGGGTGGATGATCCAATCTTGGGTTATCTATCTATTTTCTCTACCGAGGAAAGGGATACAATGCAGTTTGACTACAACAGTTTTCTGGCCAAGAACATTCATGAACAACTTTTCAAGTTTCCCACAGAAGGCATGTTCCGATACTCTTCAATACTGGCATATTTTTTCATGTTTTTCCAAATATACAAGTTCTTGTTTTCGATGCAGAAGCTATATCAGAATGACAAACCACAACCAATCATATTCTGGATGTCACTACTGAGAAATAATTCACCCGAATTCACTTTTAATCAATTCATAGATTAGTTTTACCACCCAGTGGTAAGCATGCTTAGTGACAGACAAGAACCAAGGATAAATGAAGAAATCCAATGAATTCTACATCTCTCAGAAATCACCAAGACCAAGGACTGGTACCTATACCAGAACCACACAGAGATTAGAATTTATGGATGTGAGTTGGCTCCCTACAAATTTCCTAGGTATTTTCCCGTGCGCATATTCTCCTTGGAGTATAGTAGGCAAATGATTAACTTAGATGATATTCATTTTGTATCCTTCAAGAAGAAACAACAATTGAGGATCAAGGGAAAGATAGGACCTTTCATTTGTAACAGTCAAGATGCAGAGGAAATGGTCGATAAAATTTTGAAGGAGATGAAGTTCAACATGAGTTTTCCGTGGCACTATGATCCTTGTGGCATTATCGCAGAAATCGGGATAAAAAATAAAATCTCTCCATATGCTCATGTTCCTGTTGACGGGCGAAATAGTCCATCCATCAACTGGAAGAGTGGAACCGGTCCGGGGTTGTCTAAATAACCCAAGCCRTTTGGTATGGACCACCCTAACGAGTTTAACGGCTCCGTTGGCCGCTCTGAGGTCTCGTAAGGAAACCAAAGAGAAAGTGATCTGAGCTAAATAATCTAAACTAAGGAAACTAGAAACTAATAAAACAAACTAAAATAAACTAATCTAACTAAATAAAAGAAATCAAAATAAAATAGAGGAAACTAGAAACTAATAAAAACAAACTTAACTTAACTATACTAATCTAACTATAAACTACTAACTATGATTATAATAACTCAAATCAACTACTTAATTATCAGCTATGATCATTCTTATGCACAAATATACAATATGGACAAATTACAGATTTGATTAAAACCTGCAAAACTCATGTGTTCGCTACCCTAAGACAGCCAAGGATCTATTTTTGTCTTTTATGTTTTTATGAAACAGAAAGAAAGCTAACTGAAATTAAATAATCTAATCTAAATCTAACTAAACTACTAATTAATCAAAGCAATAAACATCTAACTAATTAACCTAGAAACGCTCCAAGTTTGCCCTGTGTATGATGGCTTCGTAAGATGGTTGGAGGAAGAAATTCACACCATTTAGCCCTCAAGCTTCTCGCAAAGGATCAGCTATAATGCTTCCTGAAGTGGGTTACAGGACAAACAAGACATAAA
>ML783618.1:1040537-1071287 GCA_009831015.1 Picea engelmannii | reverse complement strand
CCAACAGGTGAATCATCACCTCTACGTGCCATTCATCCGAGTGAGAACCAACACCTCATCTGATAATTACGTGCCAAGTGTTAAGTTTAAACAAGCACAGTACCAGCATTAACTATCGATCCGACGTGCCAATTCCATCGTTCAATCAATCGCTGAAACACAGGGTTTACATAGCTCGAGACTTATGAAACATTCAACGTATAATCCAACTTTGCAAACATAGTATGTCAAGTATCGATTTGTAAAGTCGAATATGATTAATTCATGCGCCTTGAACCATTGCTATCATACCTTATAAACTTGTCCATGTATTCGATGAACATTGTATATGTTTGTATTCCAATCTTTTGAGCCATGCAATCAAAATTTCTTCATATAATAATCGAGTGAAAGTCCAAAACCAAGGATAAAAACAATATGACCAAATCCATTACAATTTTCATAAGATCAAAACAAGACCAATAACTTTTATGCCCAAAGGTTTAACAATCAAATATATCCAAATGCGCAATCAAGGTAAGATAATGTTGAAGAACATAAGTTCGAGACGACCTTTAGCAGTCATGTGATAAACTAGTGATCAAGCGTCTTTCAGCAAATTAACCAAAAATGATGACAATCTAAGCAACGAAAGAGGTGTTTTCACACTTGCAGTTGTGAGAACTAAGAAGAAATTGAATCGCAATGGTCGCAAAAAATGAAACTAATGTCTAAAAGAAAAATGTGACAATGATTTGTCGTAGCACGACAAGGGGTGTAGACAGCTTTTTGAGAGCAATCAAAAAAAATGGGTTGGCTGCCAACAGTTCCCAAACTAGAAATTGAGATGTTCATGAACCAGACAGAGTGGGAAATGAATACTTTGGAAGACTTAGAACAACAACCTCCTTCAGCTAGTGTTTCACAAACCATTACTCCACAGGTACCAATAGAGAAGAGGCCAAGAAAGTAATTCTCCTCATCAGTCACTGAAGTCTCAGTAGAGGATTTATGGGTTTAGAGGAAAAATCCCAAGACCAGTCATACACTTGATAGATCTAGGGGAGAAGAGACTGAATATACCACAGTAGTAGAGGGAGAACATTCACCATTGTTCTCAAGAAGACAATGAATGATGTATACCTCTTCATCAAATAAGAAGACTGACACCACCTTGACCACTCAGCCATCACAAGGATCCACATGACTAAGTATTTTTGAAAAATAAAATCTGATTAAGAAAAATAATGAGATGATGACCAACAACACCTATGCCCAATTATGGAAACAAACATCAACAACACAGCATATACTTCTCTCCACCTTTGATATTGAAAAGGGGATAATGCATATGGCCTTCTTCCAGGCACAAGTGCCTCAACCAAAGGAAATTTATGATTACAAAAGGTCAACTTTCGAGTTTGATGCTACAAAGGTACATCCAGCTGACTAGATGGACTTGCACAAAAAAACCAGAGAAATGATTTTCTCAACATTGGAAAACAATTCCATAACTGTTGCAAAGTTGCAGGTTTCTCTGAACAATGTTTAGACTCAACTAAAGTTGGATAAAGTGTCATCTTTTGCAAAGGACAATATGATCAAATATTTAGAGGAGTCGATACTTAAAATTGGGTATGAACCCTCCAATGTGAAACTAGTTGAATAAATTCTAAAGAAAAAGAATGTTGGCATAGAATCCTTGAGGAAACAATTAAAATTTCCAGCTACTGAAGACTCACAGGCCAAAGAGATGGTTGAGACATAAGGCCAAAAGGAAGAAATGCTAAAGTTAATCATGAAACATAATGCACAGATCAAGGAAATGGAGGTAGATCTGGAAAGGTTAGTAAAGGAAAAGGAACATATAGAGCCCATGGAAGTCATTCCATTGAGCACAACCCCCCTCATAGGAGTTATCACCACAACAACATCAACAACTACCACAACATAACTTCTGTCAGCTACCCCTGTGACAGCTCTAGAAACATCTAAAACTCTAGCCAAGTCAATGGAGGAGATGACAATACAAGGAGCAAAAATCAAAATACTGAAACAAGAGATAAAGAACCTCCAAAAAATTAAAAATTATTTCCAGGCCAGCTACAACACTGAGAGGCACACATCAGAAAAACTTAACCAGGAACTACAACAGCTGCAAAAGCAAACAGTTTTGGGAAAAACACTAGCAGATGCTAAGGAGAACATTTGGATGGATATCTCAAAATCCATGGAAGAAATTTGGCCACTTGTGCAGGTCATTTTTCAGAATCATGAATTGGTGTTGAGGAGAAGGCACTCCATTGATAGGACAAAGGGAGAGCTGGTAGAAATTCCCATAGAGGAAAATGAAATCATCAGGTTTTTGAATTTGAAGACTAAGGAGGAGCTGAAAAGTCTAGAAATCGAGGATAGGACAGAGACTATCCTTGAGGTTAAGAAAGTTTTGACCAAGAGAGGACTAATGTTACAATTGGAAGATAGAGCCCAAAACATGGATATCAGAGTTCATAGATTCTTCAACAAGATTGATTCTTTGCAAAAGAAAGGTCTTCCTAGTTTACTGGTTTTAAATGACAAGTTGATGACTTTGTCCGACTACAAGCAAAACATCACCATGGTTGCAAAGGATAGATCTACGTTT
Source organism: Picea engelmannii (assembly GCA_009831015.1). Classification (NCBI taxonomy): domain Eukaryota; kingdom Viridiplantae; phylum Streptophyta; class Pinopsida; order Pinales; family Pinaceae; genus Picea; species Picea engelmannii. The sequence goes on along the minus strand of ML783618.1, from coordinate 1,068,664 downwards.
TTAGGAATATAGGGTAGTATAATAGGCAAGGAATTTTTAGACACTTTGGATTTGGACCTCAGTATCGAACATGAAATCAAGTATATTTTCATCACCAAGACAACTTTCGCCAAATATACAGAGATGGATGAAGTCTACAGAAGGTTACTAAAAGTCACCATTCCCTGTCAAAAAAGATGGGAGGATATGTGCACTCTGATCGAGTAAGAGATGATGTGTACAATCCAAGTCAGCATGCGGAGCAGTCAAATTCAATTTGATGACTCCCCAACAACCTTCCCCAAAATCAGCATGGAGAATCTGAAAGATCATTAGCAATTCCTATATTTTTGTATTTTGTTATCTAGTTAGTTAGATTTAAAATCCACAATGTCCTAATCATTAATGACATGATTTTTTGTAATATTTCTTATAAATAATTCAAACTTTGAAGTACCGAGGGTTGATCTTTACGCCCAAGAAAGATGTAATCACTGTAATATTTTTCAAGAGGTCTACCAATAATAAAAATGGGCAATTCATAGGATTCCTACGTGTTAGATGTTGGTGATGTTTACTCATTTTCATTGAATGGTTTATGTTTCTTCGTTATCATTTTGTTTTATACATCTGATCATTTAAAAGAAGTTAAAGTTGCAAAATTTATCTTCGTATACTCTGTTTCTAGCTTTTTAAAATCTAAATGTTTATCTTTTGATATTGTGATAAAGAAATTCTTGAATGATTCTTTATTATAGTTGATTATCTCATATATTTCTGCTATCCATCAATTTAATTTATAAAGGATCCAAACATTGGCATTATCATGCCCTGTGAAGAAACCTAATAAACCTTGTTCTCAGATCTCAAACCTTAACACAGACCCCATAGCCCAATGGATGTGTAAGCAATATTTCAACCATTTTATAAAACAAAACAACATATTCCTATTTATTTAACTAGCCTAATATATGAAACTTGAAACATATCTAAATCTTATAGAGAGATCCCTCTCTGAAAATGGAAGGGATAGATCCCAGTTTCAAAGTGGTTGGATAAAGTTACCTCTGATAAATTTCTTCTACCTCTCAACAACCTCTAGGAATTTATAGAGTGATAACATGTTTGACTAGATCATGACCATGCTTGACTACATGAAGAGATAGCTCACCGAGTGTCGTGGGTGGATAACAAAAACTTCAGATTCAGGACCATTTTATGTTCTTTATTCTTTGAGAGGGTACCCAGTCTTAGTCCACGAGAGACAGTGTGGGAACATGTGGCCTCGCTCCTATTAGTGTGTAGATGGGAAAAATTGTTGCTGTGGCAGGGGGGAGGCAGGACCATAGAGGTCATCGATGATGCATTTTTCGACTAGTGGGAATGGAATATTCCAGCGATAGAGGACTACCCCTACGTTGGGATCAATATTTTCATGGATTCAGACATACCTGTACCTCCTGGAGCTAAGCGAGGAGAGATGGGTATGTTTTCTTTTTAAATTTATTTAATTTTTTAGTTTCTTTATATATATATATCATTTTTTATATGTATCAGAGTATTTGAAAACTATGCATCTATTATGTACAAATGTGGGACTAGTGTGTCCAACAGACTTTGTGAGGAACAAGAAACATCCTCGACTAGAGGCAATACCAATAGCAGTCACTGGACCAACAACAACAGTAAGGGGACCTCTAGCCAGAGAGGCTGAGAGAGTGTTGAGATGAGTGGAGCAGAACCTCACCGCGCTCACTCATACAGTTCCCATGGTCGATATCAAGGATCTCCCATCATCGATGCAGGATCATGTAGTTGGAGTGCCACGGATCTGGATCCAACTTTTTTGGCGTTTGGAAAATGCTTCCGTTCACTATGGTAGGGCCAACATTCCTCGTGCTTAGCTAGGGTAGACCACTTATGTGCCGAGGGAACACTTTGTATATTTTTGAGGGAATAATCCCCATGATGTGTATTGGACATATTATTTTTTAAGGCACTCATGCCCACCTATGTACTCTGAGACTTTTTATATATATGTGTGTATTTACATCTTTTATGTATTATGGATCAGATTTTTACAAATGTATTTACATGTGTATGTGTGTGCTTCTTTTTATGTGTGTGCAATATGCCAATATAATACTTGATTATATAGAGTATCATTCATTTTATTTAGTCTCCTAGGAACATGGATATACCTAATGTTGTTGGCACAAGGGCAGACCCAAGGTTCAGCTCCAAGAGTGCACCAACAAGCCCTAACTATTGGCCCTTTCGGCAACACCTGCGAGGCAGATGCAGTCTCAGCCGAAGAAGCTATGGGGGGTTGCAGGACACAAATGTCTACAACCAAGGGAATACAAAGTGGGTCCAATACAAGAACAACATAGCATCTAGATATCTATTTCCAACTTATATCTACTTCTCACAACTATCTTCTAGATCTAACACAACAACAATATATCCATAAACAAGAAAACTCAACATCAATCACACACAACACAAATATGTACGTGCTTCACCCTCTCCCTAGGGATACGTCCACAAAAATATGTTTTATAATATATTAAGATGGAAGCATACAATTATTATCTGCACTCTTAGCCAACAGATCTTCTCTCTTTCTCTATGTCCCCTCCCTGCACACCCAGCTAGAGGGTTGATCTTCGCACCCAGTTGAAGATATTACAACACAGACTTCCCTCACTTCTCAAAGCTTCTCTCTCTCTCCCAACAATAATCACACATAGCAATGAAAATTTTGAACCAACCCTATTCCCTCATCTAGGTTCTTATTTATACATTACAATAGCTCACCAACAACCTTAGGCTAAAACCTAAGTGTCAAAACCCTAGATACCAAAACCCTAGGTCAACTTGACCCACATTTTTAGGGCTTCGCTAGCCTGTCTTTCCTTCCTTCTCATGCGGTGCTCCAAATCATCCAATGGTGGATTTTTCCTCTTGATGAGTTTTCTGGGATCATTATTCCTTGTTGATCTATCCATCCTCGATCTCCTCATCCAATGGCTTGATTTATCTTACTTCGCACTGTCTTTTCTTCTCTTCTTCTCACTTCGACCCAGTATCAGTCACTTTATTTTCATCACAGTTCACATTCTGTGTTTTCTTATTTACTCTTCTCTTACTTCCATACCCAAGGGCCAAAATGCCCCCAACACTCACCTATGACTCATCCCAAGGCACTTCAGATCTAATCCTTCTGATTTACTTGGACTTCAGGCTACGCGGAACAGCCTGTGCTTTCTGACCTATCCCTCCCTCCCTTGTGCAGACTGTCTTTTCTGTATCTAGTACCCAGTTTCAACTGCACCTGGTACCTGGACCCTTTTCCACATGTTGTTAATGAGAGTTGTGAGGCAGTGGGTTTTCATAATACAATTTCAACCAGCTCCGATTCACCAAACCTTCCTTCCATTCTCCATTCAAAATCTTCAACTGCATAGCTCCTCCTTCTGTAATATAGGAAACCTCATATGGCCCAAGGCAATGCATTCTGAACTTTCATGTATGCTTCATGAACTCACTGTCGTATACCAAAATAAAATCACCTTTCTTAAATGCCTTCTTCTTGATGTGTCTGTCATGGTAGGATTTGTCTCTTTCCTTCTGTACCTATTGATAGAATCTTGCAATAAATCGATCTTCTTCTAGTTCGACCTACTACATGAGCCTCTCTTGAACAATGCCAGTGTCATCCATATCTGTAAAGGCTATGATTCTTAATCTTGGGAAAAAATATTCCATCGGGACAACTGCTTCAAGAACATAAACCAAATTAAAGGGGATCTGCATTGTTAGCTTCTTGCAAGTGGTTCTGTAGGCCCATAGTACTGCTGGTACTCTTAAATCCTAGTCATCCCTGTTCACACTACACATATTCATCAACATTGTCTCCAAGATATTATTGAATGATTCAACTATCCTGTTTGCTTGTGGATGGTAGGATGTGATCTTCTGATGATGGACTTCAAATTCCTCAATCAAGGTTTCAATGGTCTTATTCATGAAATGTGTGCCTTTATCGCTCATAAGGATATTCAAGCATCCAAACCTAGTTATGATGTCATCAAATATGAAGTGCACAACTATAGTTTCACTATAGTCCTTAACTTCTCTTGATTCGACCCATCTCGTCAAGTACTTTGTCGCAGTGATTATGTATATGGCTCATGTGCACTTCCCTAGTGGGTTTATAGGTCCCATGAAATCAATGGCCCATTTCTCAAATTCTTGTAGGGTCAATTGTGGTACTAAACTCATTTCATCTCTTCTGGCTAGTTTTGAAACTCTTTGGCATACATCACAATCTCTGTAATAGTCCTTAGCATCTCTGTGTAAGGTAGGCCACCAAAGGTCAGCTCTAAGAACCTTATGTGTTGTTTATTTCCTTGCATAGTGTCCTCCCGTGATGCCTTCATGATATTATGTGAGGATCAATGGTCACTCTGTCTCCATAACACACCTCCTCAATAGCTCGTCAAGTCCCATCTTGTATAGTTGTCCAACTATAAGTGAAAATTCTGCAACGCCCACTATCAGTTTTTTCTTCTAGGTGATTGTATATTCACTTGGTGCCATTCCTGTTGATAGGAACTGGACTATATCCATGAAGTGATAATCAATATTTCTAATGTCCACCAATTGTGCATTCGGTAGTGTATCCTTGAAACTAGTAGGCTCTTCTCCATGTTCTAACCTTGACAAGTGGTCAGGATCTTTGTTCATTATTCCTGGTTTAACCACAATCTCAAAATCATATTCCTCAAATAGAAGAATCCATATGCATATTATCCCCCCCAACACTGACTTGTTGACTAGGTATTCCAGTGCAGAGTGATTCGTAAACATTTTAAAGTGTCCTCCCAACAAGTAGTGGCGAAACTTCTGTAGTGCATACACCATGGCTGACCCTTCTCTCTTAGTGGTGGTGTAATTAATTTCAGTTATTGATAACTTCCTGCTAGAAAAGGATAATGGGTGGTCAATGTCTCCAACTCCCAATTGTGCTAACATAGCTCCTAATTCAATAGAATATGCATCAATATGCACGTGAAATTCCTTGCTCCAATATGGGAAAACCAGAATAAGCAGAGTAACCATTTTTTGTTTCAGTGTGTCAAAGCTCTGCTGGCATTCTTCTGTCCAATGAAACTGAAAGTAGTTTTTCAAAATCTTCTCCATAGGTGTTGTGATCTATGCATAGCCTTTAATGAACTTCCTGTAGTATCCAGTGTGTCCCAGTGGAGTGCGCAGTTTTTTTTCTGAAGTAGGAGGGGACAGGTCAACTATAATGGAAATATTAGATGGGTCTACCAGTAGTCCCTTATTACACACAATATGACCTAACAACACTCCAAAGGGTGAAAAGAAGATGCACTTCTTCAGGTTCAAGGAAATCTGACACTTCATGTACTTCTCCAACATTAGTCTTAAACATTCAATATGATTTTGTAATAAGCTAAAAACAATCCAATCATCAAAATATGCTTCCAGGAATTTATGTAAAAACCCCTTGAACGCTTCGACCACCACCCAGGAAAAGATGGTTGGGTCATTCTTTAATCAGAACGACATCAATGTATACTAGTAGGATCCCCATTCTATTACAAATGTGGTCTTATCACGATCTTCCTTGGCAATCCAAATCTGATGGTATCATGCCAATCCATCTGTAAAAGAATATACCTCCTGTCCTCCTACATTATCTAACACTTCATCAACAAATGGTGTAGGGAATGGGTCATGAAAACATACATCATTAATATTTATGAGATCTACACATCCTTATTTCTCCTATCTTTTTATCCTGCACCACCATAGGGATAATCCATTCTGACTCTTCAACGGGTTCTATGATTCCCGCTTCCGACATTCTGTCAAGTTCAATCTTGACTTTCTCCTTATATTTAGGGTTCAATCTGTAGGGTCTCTGTTGGACTAGCCTTGCATATGGTTTCAAATGGATCCTGATCTCTCCCATGGGCGCTTTAATTCCCTTAATATCAGTGAACTTGGTTGGAAACAAGTCTTGATATTCATGCAGTAACTCTTTGATCTTGTCAATAGTGGAAACATCCCAATAATCTACAACATTTGAAAGATTCAGTGTTTTCTCTGTTCCAATGTTGACTTTCTTTATCTTTATCGGTTTTCTAATGAAAGGTAGTTCAACTCCTCGTCCTTCTATGTCTCTTTGGCCTTCTGTTTCAATGATGTTCACCTTCCTAGGATCATTTTCCTTGTCAGCATTGATATTGTAAGGGCCTTGCAATTTTTGGAGAGGTGGAGTCCATTCGTCCTCTTCTTATTCCAAAGGGAGGCTAGGTGCCTCCTCAAATAATTTTTGTATTACGATCTATAACACTTGATCCAATATAGGATATTGGCTCTCAAACAAAAAGGTAATTACAAAATTATGGGTCATATCTTCCCAATCTATAGTGATGAGGCGCAGTTCTTCTTGAAGATACCAATTGATAGGGGTTATGTCTAGTGTGTTTATGAATTTATGCACCCACTTCTCTTGAGGAATGTTGCTCCATGATTCCCCACAACTTCACACATGGTCCTTCGAACAACTTCAACCTGTGTACCTAACTTCCCAGCCTTCTATTTTCTTTGAAAACCGTGTTGTCATCAAAGTGTGACATTGTATCCAGTCTATAATGTTTTTTTTGTATGTCCCCCACCATATTGCTAGAGTTTCTTTCAGGGCCTCATCCATTGCAAACAATCTTTTTTGTGTTGGTACAATTTCTTAAAATTCCAACAAGAAATCTTCTAAATGATTTAGACCATCGAAGGTGGGCAAGTTACTTATTGTTGTGTCAATCCAATGAAATTCTCTGGTTAATCTAGAACATCTTCTTTTCTATACTTTGTACATTTTGTTCTGCCAGTTCTCCAGTGCTTCTTCTAAATCTGATGAACATGTGTTGTCACTTTTCCATCTTAGGTTCCCATCCACCGTAGGATTAATGTAATCCTATTGTTTGGTTGTTAATTTGTATATGTTTTCTAGTTCATATGCGCGGTCTTCTTCCATGATGGGTTATGTGTATCTCTGACCTTCGTCGCGATCCAGAGGTGAAATGACCTTATGGCCATATCCTTCAAATTTCATTCTTCTTTTCTTTAAATCAACCACAGTGGAATTATTGAAAGCCCAATCAATTCCTAACAGTGCAGGGTAAGGACAACTATCATCAACTATCTCAATCACCTCAAAGCCTGCAAATGTCCTTACTCTGTCGATGTCCACTGGGACATGTTCCAATCTTCCAAAGGGGCTTACAACTTGTTGATTAGACATCCTAATCCTAATAGGGGAGTATATAAAATTAGGTTTTCCCATCATTGTCAAGGTCTTCTTCGTCGTGACATTGACCTCCGATCTTAAGTCGAGGACTACATAGTCTATATCATACTCTCCAATTTGAAAATTCAGGTGTAGTTCCTTATTTTTCCTTCTCTTTTTAGATACTTGGTGTACTTCTCTATTATTCAAGGGATCTATCTTTCCTGGATCATATTGTCTGATTAAAGTTTGTAGCTCTTGTACAACGCTTTCATCCTGAATCAACTTAATACAAGTATATAATAATTCCATGAGCTTTCTTATCTCTTTTCCTTCTCCTGGAAAAAGAGAAGACTGGTCAAATGCAAGAGGAATTCCACATTCTCTTACGTATAGTCATGTATTTGATGAAGAACCTTGGTCTCTCCTGAATTATTTTCTTGCCTCCTCAAATATTTTTTTTTCTTTCTTTGCATAAAAAACTTGTGTCTTCTTTGTAGATTTCCTGACCCCTAATTATTCTGTAGTCTTTCCTTGGGTCACTCTGTCTTCTCCTGTAACAGTGCCCCTAGTAGTGATAACAAAAATTCTAGGGTCCTCTCCATGAGGTTCAATGTATATCAGTTGCACTTGCAGAATTTGTTGAGGTCCTCGTCTTTCCTGAAGTTTGGATAACAAAATAAGGCAATCTTCAATAACATGTTCGAATGAGCTACAGTAGCTGCAAGTGGTATAAGGGTTTTGAAAGTCCCTTTGTAAGTGTCCTGGCTATGAATATTTATAACAAATGATATTTCCTCGACCTTGACCCATACATCCTCCTCTTACTCTTCCTCTAAATCTTCTGCGAGGATTGAAGTTTCCTCTTCCTGGGGAATTATACTGCACAGTGTTTCCTTCTTGCTGCACTTCACCTTGAATTTTGTATACATCCCTAGAACGTTCATGCATGATGTTGTAATCCCTATAGTCTCTCTCATCGTGTCCTATTGACTTACAAAACGTGAAATACAGGTTTGTGGGTGTCTGGACATATTTTTGCAGATAGTAACATTCACTGGGGCGATGTCAATTTCTACATACCTCGCACCAGAGTAGGGTAACTTTATTCAAAGGGATCAGAGATCCAGATACCAAGTATTCATGAAATAAAGGACAATTCTCCTTATCATGTCCTTCTAATTTTCACCTGATACACTAGATGTCTTCTCTTTTATCTTTTCCCTTATCTTTCTTCATATCTTCAACCTGTAGAGATAAGCTAGTCAGTTGACTCAAGATTTGACTCATACCTGAGTTGGATTCTCCCATAGGTTTTGATTCTAACTTCATGGCGATCTCCAATGCATCATCCTATGAAGAAATATTCTATTGCATCAAAGGAACTCTGATGTGTGGTAAGAGGGAAACAATGAACCATTCCTTTTTTTGCTTATCTAGGATCTTGAAACTCAAATGGCCTGTCAAGTTCTTAAATCTCTGATCAAACTCCCACACAGTTTCATCTATTCTCTTCTTGATTTCTTCTAGCTCTGTAATGCACTGTGACTCTGACTTAGGTTTCTTTAATTCAACAATTATCACAATCTTAATGAAATTCAGCAATTTCACTGCAGCTCCATGGACAAATTTAGTTTACCAACTCAGTGCGCGATCTCTTACGGTAGTACTAAGTTGAGCTTGTTTAACATCTTCGTCAGTGATATTATTAATACTCCATACAAATTCACATAAAAACCAGTGTTGATCAGGATATTCAGATCCATCTCCTCTAAAGGTGGGTAAACTCATCTCATCTGCCATAGATCTTCCTAGGATCCTTGGCTGAGTATGTAGTTGACTGCTAGTGATAGTGCTCAGAGTGCTCTCGTGACTCTTATTACTCTGATTTCTTAATGTTGTTGAAACAACATGAGGAATAACAATACTTACTTCAATAGTTGACGTGGTCCCTGAAGTTTTTGGCTCTTCCCGATGAGGTCCTTCAACTTTACCTTCCATGCTCTAGCAGATTCAGAATGCTCTTCATCTATCATATTTTCCTCTTCTCCACTACAGAAACCCTCATCCCTATAGTTCTTCTTAAACAGGTTCACAAGAGGGACTTCTCTGAATGCTCTCACACTGCACGTATGTCTAGCCTCTATGTCGCTATCAATGTCTGATTTCTTGAATATTAGCCTTTTCTAATCCGACCAACTATAGTATCTTTAATATGTTCTTCTCATGCAATAGCATCTTTATCTTCAACTTCAAAAAGTGTATAAATTTTCCTCTGGGTCCCTTAAAGAAATACCTCTCATCTTGGCTATATGAATCTACTCTATCAAAAACAAACTCAGTGATATACCCCCCAATGGTACTATCGAACTAGTGATCTACTTCTCTTGACATGACCTTATCAAATCTCTTGACCTTATTGATCAACGCTGACATCCAAACCCCAGGTGGTCTAGATATGATCTCAAATTGGGTGTTTGCTAACCTAGATAGCCACTCATATAACTCCCGATGAATTCCTCCAAAGAAAATCTTGTGTATATCAGTAAATATATATCTTCCCAACCAATCCTCTGTGTTAATCTTAGGTTTCTTGTTCTGAGATTCATCGAAGTCCTTTTCTTTATCCTATATCGACTTTTGAATCTCTATCTTTGATGGAAACCACCTTGACATTCCCTCAAGAATATTCTGGTCCCGACAATGGAACCATTTGTTGGCATAGGGGTAGACCTAGGGTTTGACTCCAAGAGCACACCAACAAGCCCTAATGATTGGCCCTTTCAGCAAAACCTGTGAGGTAGATGCAGTCTCACCTGAAGTAGCTATGGAGGGTTGCAGGACATAGATGTATACAACCAAGGGAATACAAAGTGGATCCAATACAATAACAACACAACATATAGATATCAATTTCCATCCTAGATCTACTTCTCACAACTATCTTCCATATCTAACACAATAGTATATCCATAAAAAATATAAGTCAACATCAATCAAACTCAACACAAATATGTACGTGGTTCACCCTCTCCCTAGGGATACGTCCACATAAATATGATTTATAATATATTAATATGGAAGCATACAGTTCTTATCTTCACTCTTAGCCAATAGATCTTCTCTCTTTCTATATGTCCCCTCCCTACGCACCCAGTTGCAGGGTTGATCTTCGCACCCACCTGAAGATCTTACAACATAGACTTCCCTCACTTCTCAAAGATTCTCTCTCTCTCTGAACAATAATCACACATAGCAATGAAAATTTGGAACGAACCCTCTTCCCTCATATAGGTTCTTATTTGTACATTAAAATATATCACCAACAACCTTAGGCCAAAACCTAGGTGTCAAAATCCTAGATACCAAAACCCTAGGTGTCTAAAACCCTAGGTAAACTTGACCCTCTTTTTTAGGGCTTCACCAACATGTCTTTCCTTCCTTCTCATGCAGTGCTCCAAAGAATCCAACAATGGATTTTTTCACTTGCTGAGTTTTTCACGATCCATCTTCCTTGCTAATCTATCCATCCTTGATCTCCTCATCCAATAACTTGCTTTATCTTACTTCTCACCATATTTTCTTCTCTTCTGTTCACTTCGACCTAGTATCAGTCACTGTGTCTTCTGTGCAGTTCACATTCCATATTTTCTACTTTACGCTTCACTTACTTCCATACCCAAGGGCCAATAGGCCCCCAACACTCACCTATGACTCATCTTGAGGCACTTCATATCTGATCCTTCTAATTTACTTCGACTTCAGGTTGCATGGAGCAACCTGTGCTTTCTTCTCTATCCCTTCATCCCTTGTGAAGACTGACATTTCTGTGTCAACTTCACCTGGTACCTATACCATTTTCAACTGCACCTGGTACTTGGACCATTTTCAATATGTTGTGAATAAAATTTGCAAGGCAACAGGTTGTCATAATACAATTTCAACCAGCTCTCATTCACCAAACCTTCCTTCCATTCTCTATTCAAAGTCTTCAACTGCACAAATCCTCCTTCTGTAATATAGGTAACCTCATATGGCTGAAGCCAATGCATTCTAAACTTTCCTGGATGCTTCATGAACTTACTATCGTATACCAGAACCAATTACCCTTGCTTAAATGCCTTCTTCTTGATGTATCTGTCATGGTAGGATGTTTCTCTTTCCTTCTGTACCTGTTGATGGAATCCTACAATAAATTAGTCTTATTCTAGTTCGACCAATTGTGCGAGCCTCCCTTGAACAACGCCAGTGTCATCCATATCTGTAAAGTTTTCGATTCTTAAGCTTGGGACCAAATCTTCCATCGGGAAAACTACTTCGAGACCATAAACCAACTTAAAGTGGGTATGTATTGTTATCTCTTTGCAAGTGGTTATGTAGGCACATAGTACTGCTGGTACTCTTACATCCCAGTCATCCCTGTTCACACTGCAAATCTTCATCAGCACTGTCTCCAAGATCTTATTGAATGCTTCAACTATCCCATTTTCTTATGGATGGTAGGGTGTGATCTTCTGATGATGGATTGCAAATTCCTTAGTCAAGGCTTCAACGGTCTTATTGATAAAATGTCTTCCTTGATCACTCATAATAATCTTTGGGCATCTAAACATGGTTATGATGTCATCAAATATGAAGCATGCAACTATAGTTTCACTATAGTCCTTAACTTCTCTTGCTTCGACCCATCTAGTCAAGTACTCTACCACAGTGATTATGTATCTGGCTCCTGTGTGCTTTCGTGGTGGGTTTATAGGTCCCACGAAATCAATGGCCCATTTGTCAAATGATTTTAGGGTCAGATATGGTACTAAATGCATTTCATCTCTTCTGGATGGTTTTCCAACTCTTTGGCATACATCATAGGATCTTTAATAGTCCTTAGCATCATTGTGTAAGGCAGGCCACCAAAGACCAACTCTAAGAACCTTCTACGTTGTTTATTTCCCAACGTAGTGTCCTCCTGTGATGCCTTCATGATATTCTATGAGGATAAATGGTCTCTCTGTCTCCATAGCACACCTCCTCAATATCTCATCAGGTCCCATCTTGTATATTTTTCCAGCTAAGTTAAAAGTCTGCAGTGCGAACTACCAATTGTTTCTTTTGGGTGATTGTATATTCACTTGGTGCCATTCCTGTTGACAGGAACTGAACTATCTCCATTAAGTTATCATCAATCTTTCTAAAGTCCAACAATTGTTCATCTATTAGTGTATCCTCCAAACTAGTAGGCTCTTCTCCATGTTCCAAGATTGACAAGTGGTTGGGACCTTTGTTCATTCTTCCTGGCTTAACCACAATCTCAAAATCATATTCCTGAAATAGAAGAAGACATATTCATATTCTCCCCCCCAAACACTGGCTTGTTGACTAAGTATTTTAGCACAAATTTATCCATAAAAATTTTAAAGTATCCTCCCAAAAAGTAGTGGTGAAACTTCTGCAGTGCATACAACATGGCTAACCCTTCTCTCTCAGTGGTGGTGTAATTAATTTCAACTGTTGACATCTTCCTGCTAGAAAATTCTAACGGGTGGTCAATGCCTCTAGCTCCCAGTTTTTCTAACACAACTCCTAATACAATATAAGATGCATTGACATGCACGTGAAATTACTTGCTCCAATTTGGAAAAAACAGAATAGGCACAATAACCATTTTTTGTCTCAATGTGTCAAAACTCTGCTAGAATTCTTTTGTCGAATGAAAATGACAGTATTTTTTCAAAAGATTCTTCATAGGTTCTGTGATCTATGCATAGCCCTTAATGAAATTCTTGTAGCATCTAGTGTGTCCTAGAATAGTGAACAACTGTTTGAATGAAGTAGGAGGGGGCAAGTAAACTATAATGGCAATCTTAGATGGGTCTACCAACAGTCCCTGCTTACACAGAATATGACCTAACAACACTACAAAGGGTGAAAAGAAGATGAACTTCTTGGATTTCAAGGCAATATGACACTGCCTACAGTTATCCATCATTAGTATTAAACATTTAATATGATTTTGTAATAAGCTAAAAACAGTCAAATCATCAAAATATGCTTCCAGGAATTTATGTAAAAACTCCTTGAACGCTTCGACCACCGCCTTGGAAAATATGTCTAGGGAATTATTCAATCCGAACAACATCACTTTATACTAGTAGGATCCCCATTCTTTTGCAAATGTGGTCTTATGGTGATCTTCCTTGGCAATCCAAATCTGATGGTATCATGAAAATCCATCTGTAAAAGAATATACCTCCTGTCCTCCTACATTTTCTAACACTTCGTTAGTAAATGGTGTAGGGAATGGGTCACACAAACATGCATCATTCATATTTCATAGATCTAAACATCATTATTTCTCTGGTATTTTTATCCTTCACCACCATAGGGATAATCCATTATGACTCTTCAACGGGTTCTATGATTCCTGCTTCCAACATTCTGTCAAGTTCAATATTCACTTTCTCCTTATATTTAGGGTTCAATATGTAGGGTCTATGTTTGACTGGTCATGCATCTGGTTTCAAAGGGATCCTCATCTCTCCCATATGCCCTTTAATTCCCTTCATATCAGTGAACCTGGTTGGAAAAAAGTCTTGATATTCATGTAGTAACTCTTTGATCTTGTCAATAGTGGCAGCATCCCAATAATCTCCAACATTTTCAAGCTTCGGTGTTTTCTCTGTTCCAATGTTGAATTTCTTGATCTTGATCAGATGTCCAATGAAAGATAGTTCAACTCCTGGTGCTTCTATGTCTCTTTGGCTTTCTGTTTTGGCGATGTTCACCTTTCTAGGATCATTGTCTTCGCTAGAATTGATATTGTAACAACCTGGCAATTTATGGAGAGGCGCAGTCCATTCATCCTCTTCTTGTTCCAAAGGGGGGTTGGGTGCCTCCTCAAATAATTTTTGTCTTACAATTGTAACACTTGATCCACTGTAGGATATTGGCTCTCAAACAAAAAGTTAATTACAAAGTTCTGGCTCATACCTTCCCAATCTGTAGTGATGAGGCACATTTCTTCTTGAAGATACCAATTGATAGGGGTTGTGTCCAGTGTGTTTATGAATTTGTGCACCCACTTCTCTTGAGGAATGTTTCTCCATGCTTCCTCACAACTTCTCACATGGTCCTTAAGACAACTTCGACCTATGTACCTAACTTCACAACCTTCTACTTTCTCTGAAAACTGCGTTGTCATCAAAGTGCGACATTGTATCTAGTTTGTAATGTTGTTTTTGTGTGTCCCCCAACACCTTGTTGGATTTTCTTTCAGGGCCTCATCCATTTCCAACAATATTTGTTGTATTGGTACAATTTCTTTAAATTGCAACAAGAAATATTCTAAATTATTTAGACCATTGAAGGTGGGAAAGTTACTTATTGTTGTGTCGATCCAAAGAACTTCTCTCGTTAATCTAGCACATCTCCTTGTATATAATTCCTACATTTTTTTATGCCAATTCTCCAGTGATTCTTTTGAATCTGATGAACATGTATTGTCTCTTTACTAGCTTAGGTTCCCATCCGTCGTAGGATTAATGTAATCTCGTTGTCTCGCTATTAATTTGTATATGTTTTCTAGTTCATATGCGTGGTCTTCTTCCCTGATGGGTTCTATGTATATTTGACCTTCGTCAGGATATAAAGGTGAAATGAGCCTAAGTCCATCTCCTTCAAATGTCATTCTTCTTTTTTTTAAATCAACCATAGTGAAATTATTTAAATCCCAATCAATTCCTAACAACGTAGGGTAAGGACAGCTATAATCAATTATCTCAATCACCTCAAAGTCTGTAAATGTCCTTACTCCATCGATGTCCACTGCGACATGTTCCAATCTTACAAAGGGGCTTACATCTTTCTGATTATCCATCCTAAGCCTGATAGGGGAGTAGATAAACCTAGGTTTTCCCATTAGTTCCCAGGTCTACTTCATCATGACATTGACCTTCGACCCTAAGTCAAGGACTACATAGTCTATATCATACTCTCCAATTTGAGCATTCAAGTGTAGTTCCTTATTTTTCCTTCTCTTTTTAGAGACTTGGTGTACTTCTCTATTCAACAAGGGATCTATCTTTCCTAGCACATACTGTCTGATTAAATTTTGTATCTCTTGTACAATGCTTTCATCCTGAATCAAATTAATACAAGTATATAATAATTCCATGAGATTTCTTACCTCTTTTCCTTCTCCTTGTAGAGAATACTGGTCAAGTTCCAGGGGCATTCCAAATTCTCTTACCTCTGGTCATGTCTTCAATGAAGAACCTTGGTCTCTCCCAAATTCTTTTCTTTCCTCCTCAAATATTTGTTTTTCTTTATTTTCTTCAAAAAATTGTGTCTTATCTGTATCTTTCCTGACCCCTGATTCTTCTGTAGTATTTCCTTGGGTTACTCTATATTATCCTGTAAAATAATCCCCCTCTAGTGATAACAATGACTCTAGGGTCCTCTCTGCGAGGTTCAACGTATATCAGTTGCACTTGCAGGTTCTGTTGAGGTCCTCGTCTCTCCTGAAATTTGGTTAACATCACAAGACAATCTTCGATAACATGTTCAAATGAGTTGTAGTAGCTGCAAGTGGTACAAGGGTTCTGACAATCCCTTGCTAAGTGTCTTGGTTGCATGCAGTTATAAAAAATGATCTATCCTTGACCTTGAACCATACCTCCTCCTCTTCCTCTTCCTCTGAATCCGCCGTGAAGGTTGAAGTTTCCTCTTCCTTGGGAATGATACTAAATAGTTATTCCTTCTTGTTGTACTTCCCCTTGAATTTTGTATACATTCCTTGACCTTTCATACATGAGGTCATAATCCCTAGAATCCCTATCATCATGTCCTACCGACTAAAAGAATGTGAAATACTAGTTTTTTGGACATATTTTTGCAGATAGTAACATTCACCAGGGAGATGTCGATTTCTACATACCTTGCACCAGGGTAGGGTAATTTGATTCAAAGGGCTTGGAGCTCCAGACGCCAAGTGTTCATGAAATAAGGGATAGTGTTCCTTTTCATGGCCTTCTGATTTTAATATGATACACTAGATGTCTTCTCTTTTATCTTTTTCCTTGTCTTTTTTCATATCTTCAACCAGTAGAGATAAGCTAGTTAGCTCACTCACGATTTGACTCATACCTGAGCTATATTCTCCCATAGGGGTTGATTCTAACTTCATGGTGATATCTAGCACCTTAGTCTGCAAAGCAATATTCTATTGCATTAAAGGAAATATGATGTGTGGTAATAGGGCAATAATGAACCATTCCTTGTTCTTCTCATCTGGGATCTGGAAACTCAAATGGCCTATCAAGGTCTTAAATCTTTGATCAAACTCCCACAAAGGTTCAACTATTCTTTGCTTGATTTATTTTATCTCTGTAATGCACTGTGAATCTGACTTAGGTTTCTTGAATTCAACAATTCGTGTAGTCTTAATGACATTCGGCTCTTTTGGTGTTGTTACACATAGAAATTATTCACTTTGATAGTGTCGCAAGTGTCGCAAGTATCACATTTTTCTTACGAGTGTCGCAAGTGTCAAAGAAAGAATAATGACATGATGCCTATGTTGTGCCTATAACGACATGATAAGGACACTTGAAACACCTCAAACATATGATTTGGAAGAAGAGAAATGAGTCAACAGGCTTATGAACCTCTTGCCATCTAAAAGCACCCAAAAAACTGAGTTTTTGGAGGGGAGCACTCCCCTATACCTCTCTCAGGAGTGATGATGCTCCCCTATACACTATATGGGAGCATTATAGCACTGCATCAACCCTTTTGTAGGAGCGCTCCTACCCTCAGGAGTGTTGGTGCTCCCCTATACACTACTAGGGAGCATTATAACCCTCTGAGTGCCCTTTTGAGGGAGCACTACCTATTCTGGGCAGCAATTGATTTGTTGAGAAGAATGGGGGAAGGATATTTTCACTCTTAGAAGGCAGTTGGATTCGAATCCTCAATCAAGCCATGATCTTAGGGAAGATCCCTAAGTGAAGGAGGAAAATCCTCAACTCACCCCAAATATATCTCAAGTTGTTGAGCCTCTCCAAGGCTATATAAGAAAGCTTTCTCATGGTGAAAGGGGACTAGATGAAGAATGATACCAAAATTATGATCTCATAAGTGATACATAGTTAAGTGGAGGCTAATCAATGAAGCTATCGTCATTCAGATCGTGGATCTTTTGAGCAAGGGTTAGATAAAGAGGATTTGACAAAACTGTTTCAATCCATTTATGGCTGTAAGTAATGTTTTGTCCTCATTAATATAATTTTCTTGGCCTGTTTCTTTCTAATTCGTGTTCAATCTCACATGAATTTTTCTCTTTAGTAGATAGACCTATTTCAGACTAATCTTGATAGAGTAGGAAGTGGTCGTACTTTGTTTTTCTACAGGGCTTATCAAGGAGAGAAAGATTGGAGTTCAATTCGGAGCATGCAGGGACAAACACTGGTAAAAGGTACTTATTTTATCCTTCCTCCTTAGACACTAGTCCACCTAGATCTAAAAGGAAGTCAGTGACCATGATAAGCACTTTCTGTCTTAGAGTTAAGAGTCTATCTCTTTGAGGAGATCTACCTGTCCGCAAGGAGATTTTCCTTCAACAGGTGCATCTCCTTAGACAAATTTCATGTACCATCTTAGTGCGCGATCTCTTAGGGTAGTATTGAGCTGAGGTCGTTTAACATCTTCATCAGTGATATTCTTAATACTCCATACAACTTCACATAAAAACTAGTGTTGATAAGGATCTTCAGATCCATCTCCTCTAAAGGTGGGTAACCTCATATCATCTGCCATAGATATTCCTAGGATCCCTGACTGAGTATGTGGTGGAATTCTAGTGACAGTTCTCAGAGCACTTTGGTGACTCTGATTAATCTGATTGCTTAATGTTTCTAAAACAACAGGAGGAATAATAGTACTTACTTCAATAGTCCTTGCGGTTCCTGAAGTTTCTTTCTCTTCCTGGCAAGGTCCTTCAGCTTTCCCTTCCCTTGATCTAGCATATTCTGAATGCTCTTTGTCTATCATATCTTCCTCTTCTCCACTGTAGAAACCCTTTTCCCCATATTTCTACTTAAACAGGTTCGCAAGAGGAACTTCTTTGAACTCTCTCCCACTATGTGTATGTCCATCCTCTGTGTCATTGTTGCTATCTGAGTTCTTGAACATTATCCTTTTCCAATCCAACCAAATATAGTATATTTAAGATGTTCTTATCATGCAATAGCATCTTTATCTTCAACTTCAAAACCTGTAGAAATTTTCCTATGGGTCCCTTAAAGAAATACTTCTCATCTTGGCTATATGACTCTACTCCATCAAAAACAAACTCAGTGATAAACCCTCCAATGGTACTATTGAACCAGTGATATACTTATCTTGACATGATGTTATCAAATTTCTTGACCTTCTTGATTAGCGCCAACATCCAAACCATAGGTGGTCTAGATTTGATGTCAAATTGGGTTTCTGCTAACCTTGCTAGCCACTCATATAACTCCTGATGAATTCCTCCAAAGAAAATATCGTGTATATCAGTAAAGATATATCTTCCCAACTAATCCTCTATGCTAAGATTAGGTTTCTTGTTCTTGGCTTTAGTGAAGTCCTTTTCTTGATCCTCTATACACTTCTGAATCTCTGTCTTCGATGGAAACCACCTTGACATTCAATCAAGAAGATTCTAGTACCGAAAATGGAACCATTTTTTGGCACAGAGGCAGACCCAGGGTTCAGCTGCAAGAGTGCACCAACAAACCCCAACTACTGGCCCTTTCGGAAACACCTGTGAGGTAGATGCAGTCTTACCCGAAGTAGCTATGGGGGGTTGTAGGACACAGATTTCTACAACCAAGGGAATACAAAGTGGATCCAATAAAAGAACAACACAACATCTAGATATCAATTTCTAGCTTAGATCTACTTTGGACAACTATCTGCTAGATCTAACACAACAACAATATATCAATAAAGAAGAAAACTCAACATCAATCACACACAACACAAAGATGTACGTGGTTCACCCTCTCCCTAGGGATACGCCCACATAAATATTCTTTATAATATATTAAGATGGAAGCATATAATTCTTATTTGCACTCTTAGCCAACATATCTTCTCTCTTTCTCTCTCTCCCCTCCCTATGAACCCAACTGCAGGGTTGATCTTTGCACCCAAATGAAGATCTTACAACACAGACTTCCCTCACTACTCAAAGATTCTCTCTCTCCCAAAAATAATCACACATAGCAATGACAATTTAGAACCAACCCTCTTCCCTCATCTAGGTTCTTATTTATACATTATAATAGCTCACCAACAACCTTAGGCCAAAACCTAAGTGTCAAAACCCTAGATACCAAAACCCTAGGTGTCTAAAACCCTAGGTCAACTTGACCCACATTTTCCAAGATTCGCCTGCCTGTCTTTCCTTCCTTCTCGCGCGATGCTCCAAAGCATCCAACAGTGGATTTTTTCGCTTGTTGATTTTTCCACGATCCAACTTCCTTACTGATCTATCCATCCTCGATCTCATTGTCCAATGACTTGTTTTATCTTAATTCGCACAGTATTTTCTTCTCTTCTGCTCACTTTGACCCAGTATCAGTCACTGTGTCTTCTGTACAGTTTTCATTCTGTGTTTTCTTCTTTACTCTTCACTTAATTCCATACCCAAGGGCCAACAAATGTAATCAAAAAAACATTCTAAGAGATGTACCCTAAGGAATTTTTAGTGCAGAGTAGTATCATAAATGCGATAAACCCCATTTAACTGGGACACAACGAGTTGTGCATCTAAGAATATTCAAAGGTGAGAGATACCATGCGAAAAAGTGTCACGAAGCAACTCTATCAATGCATTGTACTCGATGAAATTGTTTGTGGTGTCACCTAAAAAGATACCTCCAGAAGATAGAAACTATCCTTGAGGTGTGAAGATCACCCAAGCTATGGAAGCAAGCTTCCAAGTGTGTCGGCCATCACTGTCTGTGAACCCAATGAACACCTCTGATTCACTTGACATCTTCCACAATGAAAAATATGACATCAATAACGACACATCCATAAAAAAAGAAAAGGCAAAAAACTAACTGTATAATAACTATACATATGTACAAGAAGTCACCCAAGGAGACCCAACTACGAGTAATACTTCTTAAGGTAGAGCCCATTTCTAGGCTCCACTAAACATTTTCCCTCAAAGTCAACCAGACAATAAGCACCCTTCTTTAGTACCTCCGTCATGATTAAATGTCTGAACCACATGGGTTTGAACTTGCCTTCCCCCAGGGTATCCTTATCTTGGTCGTAGACCAGGACAAGGTCACCTTCGAAAAAAATCTGAGGACGAATAGAATGATGTACTGAAACTTGACTCTTTTCTTGTGAGCCTCATTAGACAAGGCTGCATCACATTGTTTCTCATCGAGTTGCTCGATATATAATAAACGTTCCTCAAGCAGTGAAGTGTATAGAAATAATTGTACTGCCAACTTTAGAGATGTGATCTAGCACTCTATAGGGAAGATTGATTCCAACCTATAAATGAGTTGAAAAGGTGAGAAACTGGTGCTAGTCTTTATAGACATTTGGTAGGCCCACAATACCAATTACAACATCAAATGACAATTTGACTTGGGAGAATTGATCATTCATTGTAGAATAGTCTTGAGGGACTTATTCACAACATCCACTTGACCATTTTCTTGTCAATAGTAGGGTGATGAATTCTCTTGCCTCAACCCAAGATTTAACGTTAACATTGACATCATTTTATTCTGAAAGTGACTACCATGGTAAGTGACAATCTCCTTCAGGATGTTGAACCTTGCTATTATCTGATAGAAAATAAAGAGAGTTGTTTCCTTGCCATAACTATTGAACGTTGACATATCCTTGACCCACTTTGTGAATTATTCTACTGCTACAATGATATATCGATTTTTATAACCCTAAATTGCACCATACATGCTTATCTGGAATCAGGCCAACTCATTTCCCTTCATTGCAAAAACATCTGCTGAGAAACCTCTTTAAAAATCCTCTTGGGTAAAGGTGCACGGGCCCTAACCCACTACTGCATGCGGGTGAACGTTGGCAGGCTTACTATAGCCCGCGTTTACCTAACAAAGCACAAAAACAGGAAATTTGCCGACGGGACAAAAAGCTATGGGTTAGTTAACTGGAACTCCTGGCCATGCATGGTCGAGAGTTCATCCAAAACCCTAGCTCCTTCTAGCCTATAAAAGAAGGGGTAGGGGTACCATTTGGAGGAGGAAAAATATAGAAAAGAAACTCTACCCATTTGCCAAATCCATTTGTCCTAACCATTTATCCTTTCCTCAAGCCTAAGGAGAATTAACGCAAATCAGTTGGAGGACAAAGAAGAGGAGGAGCCCTGGATCAGGATCAAGGAGCGGTGGCCGGTCTCGACTTTGATTGTAAGTTGATTCATTTTGAAAATAATAAAAGAATACTTTTCCCATCCCAATGCATGAGTTATCTATGATTTGTGTAATTTATGCTTAATTTCTAACCCTCAAGTAGAAAAATAGCATGCATGCGTAGTGTTTTGTCTTGATTGCAGGTTAACTTTGGAAGGAGCAACACAAAGAAGCGGTTAAACTGCAACGGAGGATCTACACCAAACATCAGTAAAAAGGTTAGTACTTCCTTTCCATGCATGTGTCTTGAAAGAAGGGTTTAAGTTTTGGGTGGTAGGTTAAAAGGTCATTTCTTTAAGGTCGAAATCTACATGCAAATCAGACCCTAGTTTTCTAGTCTGTAGGGTATTATTTCCCAACAACAGAATTGGCGACTCTATTGGGGAAGATACTCTTAGGGTTTTCGGATTTAGTTGATTTTTTGGGTAGTTAAAGAGATTAGATTTTCTGTTTCTTTGCTTATCTTTTTCAGTAAGGCCTAAGCTAGCAGGGAGCCTGGTTCTCTATACCAGTTTTCCCTGACTATTTCTTGACGACAATTTTTGGGACACACAGAGGTACACATAGCCTGCAGAAGGCCTGAACACATGTGCCCGTTACCTAACCTTCTATAGCCCGCATTTGAACGGATGTTGTAGAGGTTTCAGTAGCATGTGGGAGTTTAGAGAGCTTGAGAGGTGGTCCTCCTCTTCCCTATCAGAATTATACATTCTCAGGGGGCTTTCTGGATCCTATTTGAGTCTTGTTGGTTCATAGTCTTGTCTCAGTTTGCTTTATTGCATTTTGTTATTTCTTGCAGTTGTTTTTCTTTTCTGTTAAGAAGAAGCATCCAAGCCTCAGGAGACCCTGGTTATCAATACTAGAGGCCTCTTCATGGTCTGGGTTGTTTGTGTTAGTTTTTGTCTTATAGTTTATACATACACATGGCCTGTGCAAGTGTAGGCCACGGGTACACGTGCTCTGTTGTAGCTCAGCACGTGTTTGCACGCGTGCTGTTTCAGTGACAGAGGCGTGCTTTGACAGGATGATTTTAAAACAGGGTGGGGCAGTCATCCCCTCCTGTGGTGAGAAGTGTTCCTCTCAGGTGTTTGAGTCTAGGGTCACACAACCAGTAGGTTAGGGCCTCTTATCCTTAGCCTGGTTTTTCTTAGTTGATATTTGATAGAAAATATTAAAAAGAAAGATTTTGTTTTATGGTTTTTAGACAAGCATAAGAGTTGGTCCTTTCTTGATTGCCATTGGGTGTCTTTGCTCTGATTCTTTGCGATTTTCACTTTAAGCCAGAATTTTGTTTTGTTTTCTTGGTTTTGTGCTTGTCGGCATTTTCCCTTTGTTGCTTCATTTAGCACTTTAAAAAAAAATAAAAATATCTCTTTCATTTTCTTTTGTGTTTGAAGATTGTGTTGCTGCATCAATAGCTAGGGAGAAGTCTTTTTGTTCATAATTTTTTTGCAGTGCATTTAGCGCATAAGTAGCTCATAGTTGAGAGAAAATTCCTTTATGTTTGCTGCATGAAATCTTAGCAAAATTGAAAAGAAAAAGAAGTCTTTCTTTGTGAAAAGTTGTTGATTTTTTCATTTAGTAAAATTTTTTGTTTCCAGCATTTTTTCATTCGTTTTTTCTTTGAGTATTTACACACCATCAGTTTCACATTCATACCTTGTGATGTAAAAAATCCCATAAAAGAAACGATAATTTAAAATCTATTAGACTTTTTGTTTGTAGGGTTCACACACTAGTTCAGGACTAGGGCCTTGGATTAGGTTGGAGAGGAAACTCTCCAAGGCCACTCAAAACCAAACATTGGAGTCTGTGATAGGGAGAGTAGAAGTCCAGTTATGTGGAAGTTATATGGGACCCCCCTCTAACACAGAGGATAAACATGAGTTCGTGTGAGGAAAGGTAGCGGAGATAACCCCTCCAAAGCCGGACCAAGCATAGTGGAGAACACATATTAAGGATTTTTCTTGGGATTCTGTCGTTTTAATTTTCCATGGGGATTCGTGGATCTCGAATCCATTCAAGGTCCTCAGTTGTCTTTCAGACCATTTTCTCTCGATACCCTGGACAGGTTTCGGGCTTGATACCCTGCTCATTTTGGTCTACTTGACTATCGACTGTACCCGCCTGGTGACTGTTCGTGTGCTGGAAAACTAGTTGCCAATATTTTTTAGGGACATACACAGGTGAATGTGGGGGTATACAACAGTACCTAGGACAGACATCGGGCCATGCTTTGTAGAGTATACCCGAAGGGTGCTTCCATTTTCGAGTTTCACTTGCACCGGTAAGTTGCTCGAGTGTTGGTTGTTGTAACTGTTCTTCAAAATAGTTAGTGATTGCTTGTCTTATCTCTTAGGGGTTTCTTTTTTAGTGTGTGTTACCATTTGATCGTGTAGAATACCTTAGCATGTCTTGGATCTTCTCACATAGTGGAGGATCATGAGCTTCGCCGATCACGAAGGCTCATGGGCCTACCGTCGGTTATACTGGAGCCACCCCCGCCACCATTAAGGCGAAAGCTAAACCAACAAGGGTCTTTTGAAGCAACCAGGTTACATACTATTGTGCCCGACCAACTCCCAGAGGAATCAATCACCAATCTTGGCTCAGTTGAAACCCCAACCACTGATACTTGGCCATCGGTCATTGTACCAATCCAATTTTACGAACGCCTGTCAGTGCCTCACACAGTTATGGAACCAAACGTTGTTACTTCCTCTGGGAATTCTTCCATTCCCACCACCATTGCTACCACAGGAGAAGCATCTCCTAACTTGCCATCATCGGTCCAAGTCACTACAGTCTCGACCACAACTATGTCGCACAGTGGACCGATCCCATCTATAGCAGTAGCCACAAATCCTTTCACACCTAGTGTGGCAGGCCCTCCATTCTCATACGGTATGCCTAGTTCAAGTACAAGTCCTACACTCACTTACTCCACTTTACAGACTTTGGGTCTGGGGGCAGGGATCTCTAACGCTCCTCTGCAAGGTCAACTTGGGGGAATTCCTGTCCCTTTTAATGCTTTTCCTTATGCTGGAGGTCATATCTCTCCTTCATCCCCTTCGCTTGGTGGTCTGCATCAGTAGGTCACCAGGAAGCCTGCACACACGAGTTCGTTTGGAGCCGGGAGTCAAGGAACACCTGCGCAAACTCTGTCGGTAGGTTCGTCACCATTTGTTTGGAATGGGACATTTGGTAACAACACTTTCGAATCCACTACTTTCCCATCTGGGGGCACTCCCATCTTTGGACAATCTACTCCGGCGTAGGGTACTATTCCTGCGCCGGGGGCACATATAGCAGGACCTTGGAACTCAGGACAAGGATCTGTTCCCTCCTCTAGAATGTCGTTCTAGGGTAATTCTTTCCATAGTCAATGGAACCCTGGATAGACTTCTATGCCTCTCCCAGCAGGACCGACATGGGGTAATCCTTCCCAAAGTCCGTCAAACACGATGAATGCCCACCATCCTATGTCCTTTATGGGGAATCAGCCAATGATGTCTCCACAGATGCAAAATCCTTACACTGGTCAGGGCCATGGTTTCTACTAGAATCCGAGCCAGCAGCCAAACTTTTCCTGGCAACCTAGTGCTAGTCAAACTCCAAGACTCTTTTTCCCAGGCTATCAGCAGCAACCCAAACTACCATTCCTGGAAACATTACACTTTCCAGATTTGACAAGGTTGTTAAATGATCCTATTTGTCACGATCCATGTTGGCCTCCTATGCCAACGAAGTTGCCTTCAAACATTCCAAAGTTCGAGGCCAAGCCTAAAGAAGATCTAGGTGATCATGTGACTACCTTCCATCTTTGGTGTTCATCTAACTCATTGAAAGATGACTCTGTCCAGTTGCGATTGTTTCAACGCACTCTTATCGGGAGTGTCGCGAAATGGTACATTGAGCTTGATTTCTCAAGATATTCTTCTTTTGGTGAACTGGCGATGGCTTTCCTTAACCATTTCCAGTTACCTGTGAGATATGACGTGGGCACAGAGCTGCTTTCCAATTTCGAACAGATGAAAGTGGACCATATCTCTGATCATATCTGAGAGTGGAGACGCCGAAAGAGTCTAATAAAAGTACCAGTTCCACTAGCATTCCTTCTTGAGTGGTTCCTTAAGTCTTTAGTCCCTCAATTATCCAAAGACGTCGCGACTTCAATAGTTTTCTCTGAAGAAGATGCCATCATGAGGGATCAACAGTTTGAGCTCATCTATTCTCAGTCTGGTATATTATACAACATCATGTCAGATGCACCATGATCGATACTGGATTAAACTAGATAGAGAGCTGGACCACATGCCGATGGTATCGTTGGTTCGACACAAATCAAGCCCGCTGAGAAATTGTTAAAACAATTGCAACAGTTATCTATACAACACTCAGCGGCCAGCCAAACTATTGCTTTGGCTGCTCCTCCTACCCAAACGTTGGAAGTACACTCTGTGCAGATGACTAACCCAAAGGCCACCCAACAACCTGAAGGGAATAAAAAACAATGAAAGAAGGGTAAGGGGGAGAAAAAACCCACTGATAATGTTGGCGAGGGAATCATGGAAAAGTGGAAGGCAAGGTATCCATGCAACTTGTGTGAGGAAGACCACCCGACCCATCTATGTCCTTGACTTGCAGAGGCCCATAAGTTTTTCACACAGCAACAACAAGCCATGTTGACTAATCCCTTTTAGCATGGGCAAAATTTAACCCAAGCCTCTACAAGTGTCAAAGGGGGCAGCCAGGAAACCTGCCCTCCTCCAAACAACTCCTCATCTGTGAACGTATATATGGTTATGGGTGATGCTTTAATCACGACTAGAGCACACAGCTATAGTAAACCAAGCACCTCTGAGAAGGGTAAAGAAGCTGAGATCCCATCTCTTCCTCTATAGATCGAGAAGACGTTGGGTGAAACAATGACATGCATTCCAAAGGGTGCATTTAAGAAAGCTTCTCACAACCCAAATGCAAGGGCCACCCAGAATTACTCTGTGGTGGAAGATTTATCACAAAACCCTTGTGCGATGTCCGCTTTGGAGGTCCTCCAAAGCTGCCCTACTTAGAGGAAAGCCTTGTTGACTGCTTTAGGCTCTATTGAGACTTGTAACCCAGGTACCATCATGTTAGATACGACCGACTTAAAACTTTGTTTTCCTTACCACATCGTGTTTCAGATAGTAGTGGCTCATCCCACGAAAACTTTTACATGGAATATATTTCGCACGGTGGTTGACGAGGGCGCTTCGAATTGAGTTATGTCATTAGCATGTTGGAAAGCCATTGGTTAACCTACTTTGTTTCCATCACCTACTCTCCTCACTGCGTTCGACGATCATTCTTTCCGATCAATGGCATCGTTCCTTCTTTCCCTGTGCAGTTAGGAGGGAAGACCGTGTGTGTTGAAGTAGAGGTAGTTGATGCTCCCCTCGACTATAACCTCTTGTTAGGTCAGAGTTGGACTTATGCTATGCAAGATGTGGTTGCTACAATTTTTTGAGTCTTGTTGTTTCCACACGAATGCCGGATAGTGACCATCGATCAATTGTCTTTCTCTAGACCTGACCCAACTTTGGGGGCATCCATGGTTCCCATGATAGATAATCCTCAACCTAGTTTCATTAATGTGGGAGTTGGTTTGTGCCCATCCTTGATGGGTACCTTCAATTACCCACCTCCTCATGATGATGTCAAGTTTATATCGAATCTCCACAAGGTTGAGATTTTTCATGTTTTGTCATTCCGCACGACTTACTTTGAGGATCCATGGATTCTTCCTTCCCCATCAGCCATGATGGATGAGACAGGGAACTCCGGCATGTCCATGCCCTTGTCAGTCGCTGAAGTGGTGTACTCTTTAGTCCAGCAAGCTTCATCTAACCCTGATCTGATTCCTGCACAAGAGTTGGATCCACCTCTAGAGCCTATCTGGGCTTAGGGTTCTCTCACCAACACTGATTCGTTAGACTTAGTCTTGCCTTCTGACAAAGTAGTAATCGAAGAAATGACTAGTTCGGACAAACCTTGGGAGGATCTTCATCACAGATCGCATTTCCTCCTAGAGTTAAGCTGAATCGAGGCAGGAGAATTTACTATCACCATGACGGGAGCTCAGCCATGTCTTATAAATCTCTTAGCTACATGGGAATTTATGCTGACAGCAATATGGCAACTATTGCTGAAACGATACCTATCAATATCTCCAGAACCCCTGGTGTCATAGAAAATGTTTTCTTCGGAGCATACAGTTCCCCCGAGGAGATGCCAGGCATCGACCCACAAAGAGTCTATCATGAGCTAACTTTGTTGTTTTTCAAGCTCTCTTTGAGATCTGAAAGCAACATCCGGTGAGACTG